>JAEIFZ010000241.1:0-600000 GCA_018904035.1 Zaprionus ornatus | reverse complement strand
AAGAAGCAATCATCAGAAAACGGATTTTCAAAAAAATTATTTTTTATTCGGGAATTTAAGGAAGCTATATCTCCTAAACTATGCCGAAAACGAAAAATTAGTACTCGGTATTTTCGATTAATTTTGTCGAGATCTTGAAGAATCAATCATCAGATTACGGATTTTCAATAAATATATTTTATTCGTGACCTTTAGGGGGCCTTTTTTTCTCACTATGGCCAAAAACGGAAAATTCGTACTCAGTATTTTCGTTTCATTTCGTCGAGATCTTGAAGAATCAATCATCAGATTACGGATTTTCAATAAATATTTTTTATTCGTGACTTTAAGGAGGCCATATCTTCTACACTATGCCGAAAACGGAAAATTCGTACTCAGTATTTTCGTTTCATTTCGTCGAGATCTTGAAGAATCAATCATTAGATAACGGATTTTCAATAATTATTTTTTAATTTTGACTATTAGGAGGCCATATCTTCTACACTATGCCGAAAACGGAAAATTCGTACTCAGTATTTTCGTTTCATTTCGTCGAGATCTTGAAGAATAAATCATCAGATTACGGATTTTCAATAAATATTTTTTATTCGTGACTTTAAGGAGGCCATATCTTCTACACTATGCCGAAAATGGAAAATTCGTAAACAGTTTTTTCGTTTCATTTCGTCGAGATCTTGAAGAATCAATCATCAAATAACGGATTTTCAATAAATATATGTTAGTCGTGAGTTTAAGGAGGCTTTATCTCTTAAACTATGCGGAAAATTCGTACTCAGTATTTTCGTTTCATTTCGTCGAGATCTTGAAGAATCAATCATCAGATAACTTATTTTCAATAAATATATTTTATTCGTGACCTTAAGGAAGCTATATTTCCTAAACTATGCCAAAAACGGAAAATTTGTACCCAGTATTTTCGATTCATTTCGTCGAGATCTTGAAGAATCAATCATCAGATAACGGATTTTCAATAATAATGTAAACTATGCGGAAAATTCGTACTCAGTATTTTCGTTTCATTTCGTCGAGATCTTGAAGAATCAATCATCAGATAACGGATTTTCAATAAATATACTTTATTCGTGACCTTAGGGAGGCTATATCTCCTAAACAATGCGGAAAAATCGTACTCAGTATTTTCGTTTCATTTCGTCGAGATCTTGAAGAATCAATCATCAGATAAATTCGAATCAGTATTTTCGTTTCATTTCGTCGGGATCTTGAAGAATCAATCATCAGATAACGGATTTTCAACAAATATATTTTATTCGTGACCTTAAAGAAGCTATATCTCCTAAACTATGCCGAAAACGAAAAATTAGTACTCGGTGTTTTCGTTTCATTTTGTCGAGATCTTGAAGAATCAATCATCAGATTACGGATTTTCAATAAATATATTTTATTCGTGACCTTAAGGAAGCTATATCTCCTAAACTATGCCGAAAACGGAAAATTCGTTACAAATATTTTCGTCTCATTTCGTTTATGTCTTTAAGAAGCAATCATCAGAAAACGGATTTTCAAAAAAATATTTTTTATTCGGGAATTTAAGGAAGCTATATCTCCTAAACTATGCCGAAAACGAAAAATTAGTACTCGGTATTTTCGTTTAATTTTGTCTAGATCTTGAAGAATCAATCATCAGATTACGGATTTTCAATAAATATTTTGTATTCGTGACTTTAAGGAGGCCATATCTTCTACACTATGCCGAAAACGGAAAATTCGTACTCAGTATTTTCGTTTCATTTCGTCGAGATCTTGAAGAATCAATCATCAGATAATAGATTTTCAATAAATATTTTTTATTCGTGACCTTAAGGAGGCCATTTCTTCTACACTATGCCGAAAACGGAAAATTCGTACTCAGTATTTTCGTTTCATTTCGTCGAGATCTTGAAGAATCAATCATCAGATAACAGATTTTCAATAAATATTTTTTATTCGTGACCTTAAGGAGGCCATATCTTCTACACTATGCCGAAAACGGAAAATTCGTACTCAGTATTTTCGTTTCATTTCGTCGAGATCTTGAAGAATCAATCATCAGATAACGGATTTTCAATAATTATTTTTTAATTTGAACTTAGGAGGCCATATCTCTACACTATGCAAAGGAAAATTCGTACTCAGTATTTTCGTTTCATTTCGTCGAGATCTTGAAGAATCAATCATCAGATAAATTCGAATCAGTATTTTCGTTTCATTTCGTCGGGATCTTGAAGAATCAATCATCAGATAACGGATTTTCAACAAATATATTTTATTCGTGACCTTAAAGAAGCTATATCTCCTAAATTATGCCGAAAACGAAAAATTAGTTCTCGGTATTTTCGTTTCATTTTGTCGAGATATTGAAGAATCAATCATCAGATTACGGATTTTCAATAAATATATTTTATTCGTGACCTTAAGGAAGCTATATCTCTAACTAAATGAAAATTCGTTACAAATATTTTCGTCTCATTTCGTTTATGTCTTTAAGAAGCAATCATCAGAAAACGGATTTTCAAAAAAATTATTTTTTATTCGGGAATTTAAGGAAGCTATATCTCCTAAACTATGCCGAAAACGAAAAATTAGTACTCGGTATTTTCGTTTAATTTTGTCGAGATCTTGAAGAATCAATCATCAGATTACGGATTTTCAATAAATATTTTTTATTCGTGACTTTAAGGAGGCCATATCTTCTACACTATGCCGAAAACGGAAAATTCGTACTCAGTATTTTCGTTTCATTTCGTCGAGATCTTGAAGAATCAATCATCAGATAACAGATTTTCAATAAATATTTTTTATTCGTGACCTTAAGGAGGCCATATCTTCTACACTATGCCGAAAACGGAAAATTCGTACTCAGTATTTTCGTTTCATTTCGTCGAGATCTTGAAGAATCAATCATCAGATAACGGATTTTCAATAAATATATTTTATTCGTGACCTTTAGGAGGCCATATCTTCTACACTATGCCGAAAACGGAAAATTCGTACTCAGTATTTTCGTTTCATTTCGTCGAGATCTTGAAGAATCAATCATCAGATAACGGATTTTCAATAAATATTTTTTATTCGTGACTTTAAGGAGGCCCTATCTTCTACACTATGCCGAAAACGGAAAATTCGTACTCAGTATATTCGTTTCATTTCGTCGAGATCTTGAAGAATCAATCATCAGATAACGGATTTTCAACAAATATATTTTATTCGTGACCTTAAAGAAGCTATATCTCCTAAACTATGCCGAAAACGAAAAATTAGTACTCGGTGTTTTCGTTTCATTTTGTCGAGATCTTGAAGAATCAATCATCAGATTACGGATTTTCAATAAATATATTTTATTCGTGACCTTAAGGAAGCTATATCTCCTAAACTATGCCGAAAACGGAAAATTCGTTACAAATATTTTCGTCTCATTTCGTTTATGTCTTTAAGAAGCAATCATCAGAAAACGGTTTTTCAAACAAATATTTTTTATTCGGGAATTTAAGGAAGCTATATCTCCTAAACTATGCCGAAAACGAAAAATTAGTACTCGGTATTTTCGTTTAATTTTGTCGAGATCTTGAAGAATCAATCATCAGATAACAGATTTTCAATAATAATTTTTTATTCGTGACCTTAAGGAGGCCATATCTTCTACACTATGCCGAACACGGAAAATTCGTACCCAGTATTTTCGTTTCATTTCGTCGAGATCTTGAAGAATCAATCATCAGATAACGGATTTTCAATAATTATTTTTTATTCGTGACCTTAAGGAGGCCATTTCTTCTACACTATGCCGAAAACGGAAAATTCGTACTCAGTATTTTCGTTTCATTTCGTCGAGATCTTGAAGAATCAATCATCAGATAACAGATTTTCAATAAATATTTTTATTCGTGACCTTAAGGAGGCCATATCTTCTACACTATGCCGAAAACGGAAAATTCGTACTCAGTATTTTCGTTTCATTTCGTCGAGATCTTGAAGAATCAATCATCAGATAACGGATTTTCAATAAATATTTTTTATTTGTGACTTTAAGGAGGCCATATCTTCTACACTATGCCGAAAACGGAAAATTCGTACTCAGTATTTTCGTTTCATTTCGTCGAGATCTTGAAGAATCAATCATCAGATAACGGATTTTCAATAAATATTTTTTATTCGTGACTTTAAGGAGGCCATATCTTCTACACTATGCCGAAAATGGAAAATTCGTAAACAGTTTTTTCGTTTCATTTCGTCGAGATCTTGAAGAATCAATCATCAAATAACGGATTTTCAATAAATATATGTTAGTCGTGAGTTTAAGGAGGCTTTATCTCTTAAACTATGCGGAAAATTCGTACTCAGTATTTTCGTTTCATTTCGTCGAGATCTTGAAGAATCAATCATCAGATAACTTATTTTCAATAAATATATTTTATTCGTGACCTTAAGGAAGCTATATTTTCTAAACTATGCCAAAAACGGAAAATTTGTACCCAGTATTTTCGATTCATTTCGTCGAGATCTTGAAGAATCAATCATCAGATAACGGATTTTCAATAATAATGTAAACTATGCGGAAAATTCGTACTCAGTATTTTCGTTTCATTTCGTCGAGATCTTGAAGAATCAATCATCAGATAACGGATTTTCAATAAATATACTTTATTCGTGACCTTAGGGAGGCTATATCTCCTAAACAATGCGGAAAAATCGTACTCAGTATTTTCGTTTCATTTCGTCGAGATCTTGAAGAATCAATCATCAGATAAATTCGAATCAGTATTTTCGTTTCATTTCGTCGGGATCTTGAAGAATCAATCATCAGATAACGGATTTTCAACAAATATATTTTATTCGTGACCTTAAAGAAGCTATATCTCCTAAACTATGCCGAAAACGAAAAATTAGTACTCGGTGTTTTCGTTTCATTTTGTCGAGATCTTGAAGAATCAATCATCAGATTACGGATTTTCAATAAATATATTTTATTCGTGACCTTAAGGAAGCTATATCTCCTAAACTATGCCGAAAACGGAAAATTCGTTACAAATATTTTCGTCTCATTTCGTTTATGTCTTTAAGAAGCAATCATCAGAAAACGGATTTTCAAAAAAATATTTTTTATTCGGGAATTTAAGGAAGCTATATCTCCTAAACTATGCCGAAAACGAAAAATTAGTACTCGGTATTTTCGTTTAATTTTGTCGAGATCTTGAAGAATCAATCATCAGATTACGGATTTTCAATAAATATTTTTTATTCGTGACCTTAAGGAGGCCATATCTTCTACACTATGCCGAAAACGGAAAATTCGTACTCAGTATTTTCGTTTCATTTCGTCGAGATCTTGAAGAATCAATCATCAGATAATAGATTTTCAATAAATATTTTTTATTCGTGACCTTAAGGAGGCCATTTCTTCTACACTATGCCGAAAACGGAAAATTCGTACTCAGTATTTTCGTTTCATTTCGTCGAGATCTTGAAGAATCAATCATCAGATAACAGATTTTCAATAAATATTTTTTATTCGTGACCTTAAGGAGGCCATATCTTCTACACTATGCCGAAAACGGAAAATTCGTACTCAGTATTTTCGTTTCATTTCGTCGAGATCTTGAAGAATCAATCATCAGATAACGGATTTTCAATAATTATTTTTTAATTTTGACCTTTAGGAGGCCATATCTTCTACACTATGCCGAAAACGGAAAATTCGTACTCAGTATTTTCGTTTCATTTCGTCGAGATCTTGAAGAATCAATCATCAGATAACGGATTTTCAATAAATATTTTTTATTCGTGACCTTAAGGAGGCCATATCTTCTAAACTATGCCGAAAACGGAAAATTCGTACTCAGTATTTTCGTTTCATTTCGTCGAGATCTTGAAGAATCAATCATCAGATAACGGATTTTCAATAAATATTTTTTATTCGTGACCTTAAGGAGGCCATATCTTCTAAACTATGCCGAAAACGGAAAATTCGTTACTCAGTATTTTCGTTTCATTTCGTCGAGATCTTGAAGAATCAATCATCAGATAACGGATTTTCAATAAATATTTTTTATTTGTGACCTTTAAGGAGGCCATATCTTCTAAACTATGCCGAAAACGGAAAATTCGTACTCAGTATTTTCGTTTCATTTCGTCGAGATCTTGAAGAATCAATCATCAGATTACGGATTTTCAATAAATATTTTTTATTCGTGACTGTAAGGCCATATCTTCTACACTATGCCGAAAACGGAAAATTCGTACTCAGTTTTTTCGTTTCATTTCGTCGAGATCTTGAAGAATCAATCATCAGATAACGGATTTTCAATAAATATTTTTTAGTCGTGAGTTTAAGGAGGCTATATCTCCTAAACTATGCCGAAAACGGAAAATTCGTACTCAGTATTTTCGTTTCATTTCGTCGAGATCTTGAAGAATCAATCATCAGATAACGGATTTTCAATAAATATATTTTATTCGTGACCTTAAGGAAGCTATATCTCCTAAACTATGCCGAAAACGGAAAATTTGTACCCAGTATTTTCGATTCATTTCGTCGAGATCTTGAAGAATCAATCATCAGATAACGGATTTTCAATAATAATGTAAACTATGCGGAAAATTCGTACTCAGTATTTTCGTTTCATTTCGTCGAGATCTTGAAGAATCAATCATCAGATAACGGATTTTCAATAAATATACTTTATTCGTGACCTTAGGGAGGCTATATCTCCTAAACAATGCGGAAAAATCGTACTCAGTATTTTCGTTTCATTTCGTCGAGATCTTGAAGAATCAATCATCAGATAAATTCGAATCAGTATTTTCGTTTCATTTCGTCGGGATCTTGAAGAATCAATCATCAGATAACGGATTTTCAACAAATATATTTTATTCGTGACCTTAAAGAAGCTATATCTCCTAAACTATGCCGAAAACGAAAAATTAGTACTCGGTGTTTTCGTTTCATTTTGTCGAGATCTTGAAGAATCAATCATCAGATTACGGATTTTCAATAAATATATTTTATTCGTGACCTTAAGGAAGCTATATCTCCTAAACTATGCCGAAAACGGAAAATTCGTTACAAATATTTTCGTCTCATTTCGTTTATGTCTTTAAGAAGCAATCATCAGAAAACGGATTTTCAAAAAAATATTTTTTATTCGGGAATTTAAGGAAGCTATATCTCCTAAACTATGCCGAAAACGAAAAATTAGTACTCGGTATTTTCGTTTAATTTTGTCTAGATCTTGAAGAATCAATCATCAGATTACGGATTTTCAATAAATATTTTGTATTCGTGACTTTAAGGAGGCCATATCTTCTACACTATGCCGAAAACGGAAAATTCGTACTCAGTATTTTCGTTTCATTTCGTCGAGATCTTGAAGAATCAATCATCAGATAATAGATTTTCAATAAATATTTTTTATTCGTGACCTTAAGGAGGCCATTTCTTCTACACTATGCCGAAAACGGAAAATTCGTACTCAGTATTTTCGTTTCATTTCGTCGAGATCTTGAAGAATCAATCATCAGATAACTTATTTTCAATAAATATATTTTATTCGTGACCTTAAGGAAGCTATATTTCCTAAACTATGCCAAAAACGGAAAATTTGTACCCAGTATTTTCGATTCATTTCGTCGAGATCTTGAAGAATCAATCATCAGATAACGGATTTTCAATAATAATGTAAACTATGCGGAAAATTCGTACTCAGTACTTTCGTTTCATTTCGTCGAGATCTTGAAGAATCAATCATCAGATAAATTCGAATCAGTATTTTCGTTTCATTTCGTCGGGATCTTGAAGAATCAATCATCAGATAACGGATTTTCAACAAATATATTTTATTCGTGACCTTAAAGAAGCTATATCTCCTAAATTATGCCGAAAACGAAAAATTAGTTCTCGGTATTTTCGTTTCATTTTGTCGAGATATTGAAGAATCAATCATCAGATTACGGATTTTCAATAAATATATTTTATTCGTGACCTTAAGGAAGCTATATCTCCTAAACTATGCCGAAAACGGAAAATTCGTTGCAAATATTTTCGTTTCATTTCGTTTATGTCTTTAAGAAGCAATCATCAGATAACGGATTTTCAATAAATATATTTTATTCGTGACCTTAAGGAAGCTATATCTCCTAAACTATGCCAAAAACGGAAAATTTGTACCCAGTATTTTCGTTTCATTTCGTCGAGATCTTGAAGAATCAATCATCAGATAACGGATTTTCAATAATAATTTGTAAACCTATCAACAGCGAAAATTCGTACTCAGTATTTTCGTTTCATTTCGTCGAGATCTTGAAGAATCAATCATCAGATAACGGATTTTCAATAAATATACTTTATTCGTGACCTTAGGGAGGCTATATCTCCTAAACAATGCGGAAAAATCGTACTCAGTATTTTCGTTTCATTTCGTCGAGATCTTGAAGAATCAATCATCAGATAAATTCGAATCAGTATTTTCGTTTCATTTCGTCGGGATCTTGAAGAATCAATCATCAGATAACGGATTTTCAACAAATATATTTTATTCGTGACCTTAAAGAAGCTATATCTCCTAAACTATGCCGAAAACGAAAAATTAGTACTCGGTGTTTTCGTTTCATTTTGTCGAGATCTTGAAGAATCAATCATCAGATTACGGATTTTCAATAAATATATTTTATTCGTGACCTTAAGGAAGCTATATCTCCTAAACTATGCCGAAAACGGAAAATTCGTTACAAATATTTTCGTCTCATTTCGTTTATGTCTTTAAGAAGCAATCATCAGAAAACGGATTTTCAAAAAAATATTTTTTATTCGGGAATTTAAGGAAGCTATATCTCCTAAACTATGCCGAAAACGAAAAATTAGTACTCGGTATTTTCGTTTAATTTTGTCTAGATCTTGAAGAATCAATCATCAGATTACGGATTTTCAATAAATATTTTGTATTCGTGACTTTAAGGAGGCCATATCTTCTACACTATGCCGAAAACGGAAAATTCGTACTCAGTATTTTCGTTTCATTTCGTCGAGATCTTGAAGAATCAATCATCAGATAATAGATTTTCAATAAATATTTTTTATTCGTGACCTTAAGGAGGCCATTTCTTCTACACTATGCCGAAAACGGAAAATTCGTACTCAGTATTTTCGTTTCATTTCGTCGAGATCTTGAAGAATCAATCATCAGATAACTTATTTTCAATAAATATATTTTAATCGTGACCATAAGGAAGCTATATTTCCTAAACTATGCCAAAACCGGAAAATTTGTACCCAGTATTTTCGATTCATTTCGTCGAGATCTTGAAGAATCAATCATCAGATAACGGATTTTCAATAATAATGTAAACTATGCGGAAAATTCGTACTCAGTACTTTCGTTTCATTTCGTCGAGATCTTGAAGAATCAATCATCAGATAAATTCGAATCAGTATTTTCGTTTCATTTCGTCGGGATCTTGAAGAATCAATCATCAGATAACGGATTTTCAACAAATATATTTTATTCGTGACCTTAAAGAAGCTATATCTCCTAAATTATGCCGAAAACGAAAAATTAGTTCTCGGTATTTTCGTTTCATTTTGTCGAGATATTGAAGAATCAATCATCAGATTACGGATTTTCAATAAATATATTTTATTCGTGACCTTAAGGAAGCTATATCTCCTAAACTATGCCGAAAACGGAAAATTCGTTAAAAATATTTTCGTTTCATTTCGTTTATGTCTTTAAGAAACAATCATCAGAAAACGGATTTTCAAAAAAATATTTTTTATTCGGGAATTTAAGGAAGCTATATCTCCTAAACTATGCCGAAAACGAAAAATTAGTACTCGGTATTTTCGTTTAATTTTGTCGAGATCTTGAAGAATCAATCATCAGATTACGGATTTTCAATAAATATTTTTTATTCGTGACCTTAAGGAGGCTATATCTTCTAAACTATGCCGAAAACGGAAAATTCGTTACAAAGATTTTCGTTTCATTTCGTCGAGATCTTGAAGAATCAATCATCAGATAACGGATTTTCAATAAATATTTTTTATTCGTGACTTTAAGGAAGCTATATCTCCTAAGCTATGCCGAAAACGAAAAATTAGTACTCAGTATTTTCGTTTCATTTCGTCGAGATCTTGAAGAATCAATCATCAGATAACGGATTTTCAATAATAATGTAAACTATGCGGAAAATTCGTACTCAGTACTTTCGTTTCATTTCGTCGAGATCTTGAAGAATCAATCATCAGATAAATTCGAATCAGTATTTTCGTTTCATTTCGTCGGGATCTTGAAGAATCAATCATCAGATAACGGATTTTCAACAAATATATTTTATTCGTGACCTTAAAGAAGCTATATCTCCTAAATTATGCCGAAAACGAAAAATTAGTTCTCGGTATTTTCGTTTCATTTTGTCGAGATATTGAAGAATCAATCATCAGATTACGGATTTTCAATAAATATATTTTATTCGTGACCTTAAGGAAGCTATATCTCCTAAACTATGCCGAAAACGGAAAATTCGTTATAAATATTTTCGTCTCATTTCGTTTATGTCTTTAAGAAGCAATCATCAGAAAACGGATTTTCAAAAAAATTATTTTTTATTCGGGAATTTAAGGAAGCTATATCTCCTAAACTATGCCGAAAACGAAAAATTAGTACTCGGTATTTTCGATAAATTTTGTCGAGATCTTGAAGAATCAATCATCAGATTACGGATTTTCAATAAATATATTTTATTCGTGACCTTAAGGAAGCTATATCTCCTAAACTATGCCGAAAACGGAAAATTCGTTACAAGAATTTTCGTCTCATTTCGTTTATGTCTTTAAGAAGCAATCATCAGAAAACGGATTTTCAAAAAAATATTTTTTATTCGGGAATTTAAGGAAGCTATATCTCCTTAACTATGCCGAAAACGAAAAATTAGTACTCAGTATTTTCGATTCATTTCGTCGATCAATCATCAGATAACGGATTTTCAAAAATAATGTAAACTATGCGGAAAATTCGTACTCAGTACTTTCGTTTCATTTCGTCGAGATCTTGAAGAATCAATCATCAGATAAATTCGAATCAGTATTTTCGTTTCATTTCGTCGGGATCTTGAAGAATCAATCATCAGATAACGGATTTTCAACAAATATATTTTATTCGTGACCTTAAAGAAGCTATATCTCCTAAATTATGCCGAAAACGAAAAATTAGTTCTCGGTATTTTCGTTTCATTTTGTCGAGATATTGAAGAATCAATCATCAGATTACGGATTTTCAATAAATATATTTTATTCGTGACCTTAAGGAAGCTATATCTCCTAAACTATGCCGAAAACGGAAAATTCGTTATAAATATTTTCGTCTCATTTCGTTTATGTCTTTAAGAAGCAATCATCAGAAAACGGATTTTCAAAAAAATTATTTTTTATTCGGGAATTTAAGGAAGCTATATCTCCTAAACTATGCCGAAAACGAAAAATTAGTACTCGGTATTTTCGATTAATTTTGTCGAGATCTTGAAGAATCAATCATCAGATTACGGATTTTCAATAATTATTTTTTAATTTTGACCTTTAGGAGGCCATATCTTCTACACTATGCCGAAAACGGAAAATTCGTACTCAGTATTTTCGTTTCATTTCGTCGAGATCTTGAAGAATCAATCATCAAATTACGGATTTTCAATAAATATTTTTTATTCGTGACTTTAAGGAGGCCATATCTTCTACACTATGCCGAAAACGGAAAATTCGTACTCAGTATTTTCGTTTCATTTCGTCGAGATCTTGAAGAATCAATCATCAGATAACAGATTTTCAATAAATATTTTTTATTCGTGACCTTAAGGAGGCCATATCTTCTACACTATGCCGAAAACGGAA
Organism: Zaprionus ornatus; assembly: GCA_018904035.1. Classification (NCBI taxonomy): domain Eukaryota; kingdom Metazoa; phylum Arthropoda; class Insecta; order Diptera; family Drosophilidae; genus Zaprionus; species Zaprionus ornatus. Next base: position 588,128 of record JAEIFZ010000241.1, on the reverse strand, counting down.
AATTCGTACTCAGTATTTTCGTTTCATTTCGTCGAGATCTTGAAGAATCAATCATCAGATAACGGATTTTCAATAATTATTTTTTAATTTTGACCTTTAGGAGGCCATATCTTCTACACTATGCCGAAAACGGAAAATTCGTACTCAGTATTTTCGTTTCATTTCGTCGAGATCTTGAAGAATCAATCATCAGATTACGGATTTTCAATAAATATTTTTTATTCGTGACTTTAAGGAGGCCATATCTTCTACACTATGCCGAAAACGGAAAATTCGTACTCAGTATTTTTGTTTCATTTCGTCGAGATCTTGAAGAATCAATCATCAGATTACGGATTTTCAATAAATATTTTTTATTCGTGACTTTAAGGAGGCCATATCTTCTACACTATGCCGAAAATGGAAAATTCGTAAACAGTTTTTTCGTTTCATTTCGTCGAGATCTTGATGAATCAATCATCAGATTACGGATTTTCAATAAATATTTTTTATTCGTGACTTTAAGGAGGCCATATCTTCTACACTATGCCGAAAACGGAAAATTCGTACTCAGTATTTTCGTTTCATTTCGTCGAGATCTTGAAGAATCAATCATCAGATTACGGATTTTCAATAAATATTTTTTATTCGTGACTTTAAGGAGGCCATATCTTCTACACTATGCCGAAAATGGAAAATTCGTACTCAGTATTTTCGTTTCATTTCGTCGAGATCTTGAAGAATCAATCATCAGATAACAGATTTTCAATAAATATTTTTTATTCGTGACCTTAAGGAGGCCATATCTTCTACACTATGCCGAAAACGGAAAATTCGTACTCAGTATTTTCGTTTCATTTCGTCGAGATCTTGAAGAATCAATCATCAGATAAAGGATTTTCAATAATTATTTTTTAATTTTGACCTTTAGGAGGCCATATCTTCTACACTATGCCGAAAACGGAAAATTCGTACTCAGTATTTTTGTTTCATTTCGTCGAGATCTTGAAGAATCAATCATCAGATAACGGATTTTCAATAAATATTTTTTATTCGTGACTTTAAGGAGGCCATATCTTCTACACTATGCCGAAAATGGAAAATTCGTACTCAGTATTTTCGTTTCATTTCGTCGAGATCTTGAAGAATCAATCATCAGATAACTTATTTTCAATAAATATATTTTAATCGTGACCTTAAGGAAGCTATATTTCCTAAACTATGCCAAAAACGGAAAATTTGTACCCAGTATTTTCGATTCATTTCGTCGAGATCTTGAAGAATCAATCATCAGATAACGGATTTTCAATAATAATGTAAACTATGCGGAAAATTCGTACTCAGTACTTTCGTTTCATTTCGTCGAGATCTTGAAGAATCAATCATCAGATAAATTCGAACCAGTATTTTCGTTTCATTTCGTCGGGATCTTGAAGAATCAATCATCAGATAACGGATTTTCAACAAATATATTTTATTCGTGACCTTAAAGAAGCTATATCTCCTAAATTATGCCGAAAACGAAAAATTAGTTCTCGGTATTTTCGTTTCATTTTGTCGAGATATTGAAGAATCAATCATCAGATTACGGATTTTCAATAAATATATTTTATTCGTGACCTTAAGGAAGCTATATCTCCTAAACTATGCCGAAAACGGAAAATTCGTTATAAATATTTTCGTCTCATTTCGTTTATGTCTTTAAGAAGCAATCATCAGAAAACGGATTTTCAAAAAAATTATTTTTTATTCGGGAATTTAAGGAAGCTATATCTCCTAAACTATGCCGAAAACGAAAAATTAGTACTCGGTATTTTCGTTTAATTTTGTCGAGATCTTGAAGAATCAATCATCAGATTACGGATTTTCAATAAATATATTTTATTCGTGACCTTAAGGAAGCTATATCTCCTAAACTATGCCGAAAACGGAAAATTCGTTACAAATATTTTCGTCTCATTTCGTTTATGTCTTTAAGAAGCAATCATCAGAAAACGGATTTTCAAAAAAATTATTTTTTATTCGGGAATTTAAGGAAGCTATATCTCCTAAACTATGCCGAAAACGAAAAATTAGTACTCAGTATTTTCGATTGATTTCGTCGAGATCTTGAAGAATCAATCATCAGATAACGGATTTTCAATAATAATGTAAACTATGCGGAAAATTCGTACTCAGTACTTTCGTTTCATTTCGTCGAGATCTTGAAGAATCAATCATCAGATAAATTCGAATCAGTATTTTCGTTTCATTTCGTCGGGATCTTGAAGAATCAATCATCAGATAACGGATTTTCAACAAATATATTTTATTCGTGACCTTAAAGAAGCTATATCTCCTAAATTATGCCGAAAACGAAAAATTAGTTCTCGGTATTTTCGTTTCATTTTGTCGAGATATTGAAGAATCAATCATCAGATTACGGATTTTCAATAAATATATTTTATTCGTGACCTTAAGGAAGCTATATCTCCTAAACTATGCCGAAAACGGAAAATTCGTTACAAATATTTTCGTCTCATTTCGTTTATGTCTTTAAGAAGCAATCATCAGAAAACGGATTTTCAAAAAAATTATTTTTTATTCGGGAATTTAAGGAAGCTATATCTCCTAAACTATGCCGAAAACGAAAAATTAGTACTCGGTATTTTCGTTTAATTTTGTCGAGATCTTGAAGAATCAATCATCAGATTACGGATTTTCAATAAATATATTTTATTCGTGACCTTAAGGAAGCTATATCTCCTAAACTATGCCGAAAACGGAAAATTCGTTACACATATTTTCGTCTCATTTCGTTTATGTCTTTAAGAAGCAATCATCAGAAAACGGATTTTCAAAAAAATATTTTTTATTCGGGAATTTAAGGAAGCTATATCTCCTTAACTATGCCGAAAACGAAAAATTAGTACTCAGTATTTTCGTTTCATTTCGTCGAGATCTTGAAGAATCAATCATCAGATAACGGATTTTCAATAATAATGTAAACTATGCGGAAAATTCGTACTCAGTACTTTCGTTTCATTTCGTCGAGATCTTGAAGAATCAATCATCAGATAAATTCGAATCAGTATTTTCGTTTCATTTCGTCGGGATCTTGAAGAATCAATCATCAGATAACGGATTTTCAACAAATATATTTTATTCGTGACCTTAAAGAAGCTATATCTCCTAAATTATGCCGAAAACGAAAAATTAGTTCTCGTTATTTTCGTTTCATTTTGTCGAGATATTGAAGAATCAATCATCAGATTACGGATTTTCAATAAATATATTTTATTCGTGACCTTAAGGAAGCTATATCTCCTAAACTATGCCGAAAACGGAAAATTCGTTATAAATATTTTCGTCTCATTTCGTTTATGTCTTTAAGAAGCAATCATCAGAAAACGGATTTCAAAAAAATTATTTTTTATTCGGGAATTTAAGGAAGCTATATCTCCTAAACTATGCCGAAAACGAAAAATTAGTACTCGGTATTTTCGATTAATTTTGTCGAGATCTTGAAGAATCAATCATCAGATTACGGATTTTCAATAATTATTTTTTAATTTTGACCTTTAGGAGGCCATATCTTCTACACTATGCCGAAAACGGAAAATTCGTACTCAGTATTTTCGTTTCATTTCGTCGAGATCTTGAAGAATCAATCATCAGATTACGGATTTTCAATAAATATTTTTTATTCGTGACTTTAAGGAGGCCATATCTTCTACACTATGTCGAAAACGGAAAATTCGTACTCAGTATTTTCGTTTCATTTCGTCGAGATCTTGAAGAATCAATCATCAGATAACAGATTTTCAATAAATATTTTTTATTCGTGACCTTAAGGAGGCCATATCTTCTACACTATGCCGAAAACGGAAAATTCGTACTCAGTATTTTCGTTTCATTTCGTCGAGATCTTGAAGAATCAATCATCAGATAACGGATTTTCAATAATTATTTTTTAATTTTGACCTTTAGGAGGCCATATCTTCTACACTATACCGAAAACGGAAAATTCGTACTCAGTATTTTCGTTTCATTTCGTCGAGATCTTGAAGAATAAATCATCAGATTACGGATTTTCAATAAATATTTTTTATTCGTGACTTTAAGGAGGCCATATCTTCTACACTATGCCGAAAACGGAAAATTCGTACTCAGTATTTTTGTTTCATTTCGTCGAGATCTTGAAGAATCAATCATCAGATTACGGATTTTCAATAAATATTTTTTATTCGTGACTTTAAGGAGGCCATATCTTCTACACTATGCCGAAAATGGAAAATTCGTAAACAGTTTTTTCGTTTCATTTCGTCGAGATCTTGATGAATCAATCATCAGATAACGGATTTTCAATAAATATTTTTTATTCGTGACTTTAAGGAGGCCATATCTTCTACACTATGCCGAAAACGGAAAATTCGTACTCAGTATTTTCGTTTCATTTCGTCGAGATCTTGAAGAATCAATCATCAGATTACGGATTTTCAATAAATATTTTTTATTCGTGACTTTAAGGAGGCCATATCTTCTACACTATGCCGAAAATGGAAAATTCGTACTCAGTATTTTCGTTTCATTTCGTCGAGATCTTGAAGAATCAATCATCAGATAACAGATTTTCAATAAATATTTTTTAATCGTGACCTTAAGGAGGCCATATCTTCTACACTATGCCGAAAACGGAAAATTCGTACTCAGTATTTTCGTTTCATTTCGTCGAGATCTTGAAGAATCAATCATCAGATAACGGATTTTCAATAATTATTTTTTAATTTTGACCTTTAGGAGGCCATATCTTCTACACTATGCCGAAAACGGAAAATTCGTACTCAGTATTTTTGTTTCATTTCGTCGAGATCTTGAAGAATCAATCATCAGATTACGGATTTTCAATAAATATTTTTTATTCGTGACTTTAAGGAGGCCATATCTTCTACACTATGCCGAAAATGGAAAACTCGTAAACAGTTTTTTCGTTTCATTTCGTCGAGATCTTGATGAATCAATCATCAGATTACGGATTTTCAATAAATATTTTTTATTCGTGACTTTAAGGAGGCCATATCTTCTACACTATGCCGAAAACGGAAAATTCGTACTCAGTATTTTCGTTTCATTTCGTCGAGATCTTGAAGAATCAATCATCAGATTACGGATTTTCAATAAATATTTTTTATTCGTGACTTTAAGGAGGCCATATCTTCTACACTATGCCGAAAATGGAAAATTCGTACTCAGTATTTTCGTTTCATTTCGTCGAGATCTTGAAGAATCAATCATCAGATAACAGATTTTCAATAAATATTTTTTATTCGTGACCTTAAGGAGGCCATATCTTCTACACTATGCCGAAAACGGAAAATTCGTACTCAGTATTTTCGTTTCATTTCGTCGAGATCTTGAAGAATCAATCATCAGATAACGGATTTTCAATAATTATTTTTTAATTTTGACCTTTAGGAGGCCATATCTTCTACACTATACCGAAAACGGAAAATTCGTACTCAGTATTTTCGTTTCATTTCGTCGAGATCTTGAAGAATAAATCATCAGATTACGGATTTTCAATAAATATTTTTTATTCGTGACTTTAAGGAGGCCATATCTTCTACACTATGCCGAAAACGGAAAATTCGTACTCAGTATTTTTGTTTCATTTTGTCGAGATCTTGAAGAATCAATCATCAGATTACGGATTTTCAATAAATATTTTTTATTCGTGACTTTAAGGAGGCCATATCTTCTACACTATGCCGAAAATGGAAAATTCGTAAACAGTTTTTTCGTTTCATTTCGTCGAGATCTTGAAGAATCAATCATCAGATTACGGATTTTCAATAAATATTTTTTATTCGTGACTTTAAGGAGGCCATATCTTCTACACTATGCCGAAAACGGAAAATTCGTACTCAGTATTTTCGTTTCATTTCGTCGAGATCTTGAAGAATCAATCATCAGATTACAGATTTTCAATAAATATTTTTTATTCGTGACTTTAAGGAGGCCATATTTCTACACTATGCCGAAAATGGAAAATTCGTACTCAGTATTTTCGTTTCATTTCGTCGAGATCTTGAAGAATCAATCATCAGATAACAGATTTTCAATAAATATTTTTTATTCGTGACCTTAAGGAGGCCATATCTTCTACACTATGCCGAAAACGGAAAATTCGTACTCAGTATTTTCGTTTCATTTCGTCGAGATCTTGAAGAATCAATCATCAGATAACGGATTTTCAATAATTATTTTTTAATTTTGACCTTTAGGAGGCCATATCTTCTACACTATGCCGAAAACGGAAAATTCGTACTCAGTATTTTTGTTTCATTTCGTCGAGATCTTGAAGAATCAATCATCAGATAACGGATTTTCAATAAATATTTTTTATTCGTGACTTTAAGGAGGCCATATCTTCTACACTATGCCGAAAATGGAAAATTCGTAAACAGTTTTTTCGTTTCATTTCGTCGAGATCTTGAAGAATCAATCATCAGATTACGGATTTTCAATAAATATTTTTTATTCGTGACTTTAAGGAGGCCATATCTTCTACACTATGCCGAAAACGGAAAATTCGTACTCAGTATTTTCGTTTCATTTCGTCGAGATCTTGAAGAATCAATCATCAGATTACGGATTTTCAATAAATATTTTTTATTCGTGACTTTAAGGAGGCCATATCTTCTACACTATGCCGAAAATGGAAAATTCGTACTCAGTATTTTCGTTTCATTTCGTCGAGATCTTGAAGAATCAATCATCAGATAACAGATTTTCAATAAATATTTTTTATTCGTGACCTTAAAGAAGCTATATCTCCTAAATTATGCCGAAAACGAAAAATTAGTTCTCGGTATTTTCGTTTCATTTTGTCGAGATATTGAAGAATCAATCATCAGATTACGGATTTTCAATAAATATATTTTATTCGTGACCTTAAGGAAGCTATATCTCCTAAACTATGCCGAAAACGGAAAATTCGTTACAAATATTTTCGTTTCATTTCGTTTATGTCTTTAAGAAGCAATCATCAGAAAACGGATTTTCAAAAAAATTATTTTTTATTCGGGAATTTAAGGAGGCCATATCTTCTACACTATGTTGAAAATGGAAAATTCGTACTCAGTATTTTCGTTTCATTTCGTCGAGATCTTGAAGAATCAATCATCAGATAACAGATTTTCAATAAATATTTTTTATTCGTGACCTTAAAGAAGCTATATCTTCTAAATTATGCCGAAAACGAAAAATTAGTACTCGGTATTTTCGATAAATTTTGTCGAGATCTTGAAGAATCAATCATCAGATTACGGATTTTCAATAAATATATTTTATTCGTGACCTTAAGGAAGCTATATCTCCTAAACTATGCCGAAAACGGAAAATTCGTTACAATAATTTTCGTCTCATTTCGTTTATGTCTTTAAGAAGCAATCATCAGAAAACGGATTTTCAAAAAAATATTTTTTATTCGGGAATTTAAGGAAGCTATATCTCCTAAACTATGCCGAAAACGAAAAATTAGTACTCAGTATTTTCGATTCATTTCGTCGAGATCTTGAAGAATCAATCATCAGATAACGGATTTTCAATAATAATGTAAACTATGCGGAAAATTCGTACTCAGTACTTTCGTTTCATTTCGTCGAGATCTTGAAGAATCAATCATCAGATAAATTCGAATCAGTATTTTCGTTTCATTTCGTCGGGATCTTGATGAATCAATCATCAGATAACGGATTTTCAACAAATATATTTTATTCGTGACCTTAAAGAAGCTATATCTCCTAAATTATGCCGAAAACGAAAAATTAGTTCTCGGTATTTTCGTTTCATTTTGTCGAGATATTGAAGAATCAATCATCAGATTACGGATTTTCAATAAATATATTTTATTCGTGACTTTAAGGAAGCTATATCTCCTAAACTATGCCGAAAACTGAAAATTCGTTGCAAATATTTTCGTCTCATTTCGTTTATGTCTTTAAGAAGCAATCATCAGAAAACGGATTTTCAATAAATATATTTTATTCGTGACCTTAAGGAAGCTATATCTCCTAAACTATGCCAAAAACGGAAAATTTGTACCCAGTATTTTCGATTCATTTCGTCGAGATCTTGAAGAATCAATCATCAGATAACAAATTTTCAATAATAATGTAAACTATGCGGAAAATTCGTACTCAGTATTTTCGTTTCATTTCGTCGAGATCTTGAAGAATCAATCATCAGATAACGGATTTTCAATAAATATACTTTATTCGTGACCTTAGGGAGGCTATATCTCCTAAACAATGCGGAAAAATCGTACTCAGTATTTTCGTTTCATTTCGTCGAGATCTTGAAGAATCAATCATCAGATAAATTCGAATCAGTATTTTCGTTTCATTTCGTCGGGATCTTGAAGAATCAATCATCAGATAACGGATTTTCAACAAATATATTTTATTCGTGACCTTAAAGAAGCTATATCTCCTAAACTATGCCGAAAACGAAAAATTAGTACTCGGTGTTTTCGTTTCATTTTGTCGAGATCTTGAAGAATCAATCATCAGATTACGGATTTTCAATAAATATTTTGTATTCGTGACTTTAAGGAGGCCATATCTTCTAAACTATGCCGAAAACGGAAAATTCGTACTCAGTATTTTCGTTTCATTTCGTCGAGATCTTGAAGAATCAATCATCAGATAATAGATTTTCAATAAATATTTTTTATTCGTGACCTTAAGGAGGCCATTTCTTTTACACTATGCCGAAAACGGAAAATTCGTACTCAGTATTTTCGTTTCATTTCGTCGAGATCTTGAAGAATCAATCATCAGATAACTTATTTTCAATAAATATATTTTATTCGTGACCTTAAGGAAGCTATATTTCCTAAACTATGCCAAAAACGGAAAATTTGTACCCAGTATTTTCGATTCATTTCGTCGAGATCTTGAAGAATCAATCATCAGATAACGGATTTTCAATAATAATGTAAACTATGCGGAAAATTTACTCCGTACTTTCGTTTCATTTCGTCGAGATCTTGAAGAATCAATCATCAGATAAATTCGAATCAGTATTTTCGTTTCATTTCGTCGGGATCTTGAAGAATCAATCATCAGATAACGGATTTTCAACAAATATATTTTATTCGTGACCTTAAAGAAGCTATATCTCCTAAATTATGCCGAAAACGAAAAATTAGTTCTCGGTATTTTCGTTTCATTTTGTCGAGATATTGAAGAATCAATCATCAGATTACGGATTTTCAATAAATATATTTTATTCGTGACCTTAAGGAAGCTATATCTCCTAAACTATGCCGAAAACGGAAAATTCGTTACAAATATTTTCGTCTCATTTCGTTTATGTCTTTAAGAAGCAATCATCAGAAAACGGATTTTCAAAAAAATTATTTTTTATTCGGGAATTTAAGGAAGCTATATCTCCTAAACTATGCCGAAAACGAAAAATTAGTACTCGGTATTTTCGTTTAATTTTGTCGAGATCTTGAAGAATCAATCATCAGATTACGGATTTTCAATAAATATATTTTATTCGTGACCTTAAGGAAGCTATATCTCCTAAACTATGCCGAAAACGGAAAATTCGTTACAAGTATTTTCGTCTCATTTCGTTTAGGTCTTGAAGAAGCAATCATCAGATAACGGATTTTCAAAAAATATATTTTTATTCGGGAATTTAAGGAAGCTATATCTCCTTAACTATGCCGAAAACGAAAAATTAGTACTCAGTATTTTCGATTCATTTCGTCGAGATCTTGAAGAATCAATCATCAGATAACGGATTTTCAATAATAATGTAAACTATGCGGAAAATTCGTACTCAGTACTTTCGTTTCTTTTCGTCGAGATCTTGAAGAATCAATCATCAGATTACGGATTTTCAATAAATATATTTTATTCCTGACCTTAAGGAAGCTATATCTCCTAAACTATGCCGAAAACGGAAAATTCGTTACAAGAATTTTCGTCTCATTTCGTTTATGTCTTGAAGAAGCAATCATCAGAAAACGGATTTTCAAAAAAATATTTTTTATTCGGGAATTTAAGGAAGCTATATCTCCTAAACTATGCCGAAAACGAAAAATTAGTACTCGGTATTTTCGTTTAATTTTGTCGAGATCTTGAAGAATCAATCATCAGATTACGGATTTTCAATAAATATTTTTTATTCGTGACTTTAAGGAGGCCATATCTTCTACACTATGCCGAAAACGGAAAATTCGTACTCAGTATTTTCGTTTCATTTCGTCGAGATCTTGAAGAATCAATCATCAGATAACGGATTTTCAATAAATATTTTTATTCGTGACCTTAAGGAGGCCATATCTTCTACACTATGCCGAAAACGGAAAATTCGTACTCAGTATTTTCGTTTCATTTCGTCGAGATCTTGAAGAATCAATCATCAGATAACGGATTTTCAATAATTATTTTTTAATTTTGACCTTTAGGAGGCCATATCTTCTACACTATACCGAAAACGGAAAATTCGTACTCAGTATTTTCGTTTCATTTCGTCGAGATCTTGAAGAATCAATCATCAGATTACGGATTTTCAATAAATATTTTTTATTCGTGACTTTAAGGAGGCCATATCTTCTACACTATGCCGAAAACGGAAAATTCGTACTCAGTATTTTCGTTTCATTTCGTCGAGATCTTGAAGAATCAATCATCAGATTACGGATTTTCAATAAATATTTTTTATTCGTGACTTTAAGGAGGCCATATCTTCTACACTATGCCGAAAACGGAAAATTCGTAATCAGTATTTTCGTTTCATTTCGTCGAGATCTTGAAGAATCAATCATCAGATAACGGATTTTCAATAAATATTTTTTATTCGTGACTTTAAGGAGGCCATATCTTCTACACTATGCCGAAAACGGAAAATTCGTACTCAGTATTTTCGTTTCATTTCGTCGAGATCTTGAAGAATCAATCATCAGATTACGGATTTTCAATAAATATTTTTTATTCGTGACTTTAAGGAGGCCATATCTTCTACACTATGCCGAAAACGGAAAATTCGTACTCAGTATTTTCGTTTCATTTCGTCGAGATCTTGAAGAATCAATCATCAGATAACAGATTTTCAATAAATATTTTTTATTCGTGACCTTAAGGAGGCCATATCTTCTAAACTATGCCGAAAACGGAAAATTCGTACTCAGTATTTTCGTTTCATTTCGTCGAGATCTTGAAGAATCAATCATCAGATAACGGATTTTCAATAAATATATTTTTTAATTTTGACCTTTAGGAGGCCATATCTTCTACACTATGCCGAAAACGGAAAATTCGTACTCAGTATTTTCGTTTCATTTCGTCGAGATCTTGAAGAATCAATCATCAGATAACGGATTTTCAATAAATATTTTTTATTCGTGACTTTAAGGAGGCCATATCTTCTACACTATGCCGAAAACGGAAAATTCGTACTCAGTATTTTCGTTTCATTTCGTCGAGATCTTGAAGAATCAATCATCAGATAACGGATTTTCAATAATTATTTTTTATTCGTGACCTTAAGGAGGCCATATCTTCTACACTATGCCGAAAACGGAAAATTCGTACTCAGTATTTTCGTTTCATTTCGTCGAGATCTTGAAGAATAAATCATCAGATAACGGATTTTCAATAAATATTTTTTATTCGTGACTTTAAGGAGGCCATATCTTCTACACTATGCCGAAAATGGAAAATTCGTAAACAGTTTTTTCGTTTCATTTCGTCGAGATCTTGAAGAATCAATCATCAAATAACGGATTTTCAATAAATATATGTTAGTCGTGAGTTTAAGGAGGCTTTATCTCTTAAACTATGCGGAAAATTCGTACTCAGTATTTTCGTTTCATTTCGTCGAGATCTTGAAGAATCAATCATCAGATAACTTATTTTCAATAAATATATTTTATTCGTGACCTTAAGGAAGCTATATTTCCTAAACTATGCCAAAAACGGAAAATTTGTACCCAGTATTTTCGATTCATTTCGTCGAGATCTTGAAGAATCAATCATCAGATAACGGATTTTCAATAATAATGTAAACTATGCGGAAAATTCGTACTCAGTATTTTCGTTTCATTTCGTCGAGATCTTGAAGAATCAATCATCAGATAACGGATTTTCAATAAATATACTTTATTCGTGACCTTAGGGAGGCTATATCTCCTAAACAATGCGGAAAAATCGTACTCAGTATTTTCGTTTCATTTCGTCGAGATCTTGAAGAATCAACCATCAGATAAATTCGAATCAGTATTTTCGTTTCATTTCGTCGGGATCTTGAAGAATCAATCATCAGATAACGGATTTTCAACAAATATATTTTATTCGTGACCTTAAAGAAGCTATATCTTCTACACTATGCCGAAAACGGAAAATTCGTACTCAGTATTTTCGTTTCATTTCGTCGAGATCTTGAAGAATCAATCATCAGATTACGGATTTTCAATAAATATTTTTTATTCGTGACATTAAGGAGGCCATATCTTCTACACTATGCCGAAAACGGAAAATTCGTACTCAGTATTTTCGTTTCATTTCGTCGAGATCTTGAAGAATCAATCATCAGATAACGGATTTTCAATAAATATATTTTAGTCGTGAGTTTAAGGAGGCTTTATCTCTTAAACTATGCCGAAAAGGAAAATTCGTACTCAGTATTTTCGTTTCATTTCGTCGAGATCTTGAAGAATCAATCATCAGATAACGGATTTTCAATAAATATATTTTATTCGTGACCTTAAGGAAGCTATATTTCCTAAACTATGCCAAAAACGGAAAATTTGTACCCAGTATTTTCGATTCATTTCGTCGAGATCTTGAAGAATCAATCATCAGATAACGGATTTTCAATAAATATATGTTAAACTATGCCAAAACGGAAAATTCGTACTCAGTATTTTCGTTTCATTTCGTCGAGATCTTGAAGAATCAATCATCAGATAACGGATTTTCAATAAATATACTTTATTCGTGACCTTAGGGAGGCTATATCTCCTAAACAATGCGGAAAAATCGTATTCAGTATTTTCGTTTCATTTCGTCGAGATTTTGAAGAATCAATCATCAGATAAATTCGAATCAGTATTTTCGTTTCATTTCGTCGGGATCTTGAAGAATCAATCATCAGATAACGGATTTTCAATAAATATTTTTTATTCGTGACTTTAAGGAAGCCATATCTTCTAAACTATGCCGAAAACGGAAAATTCGTACTCAGTATTTTCGTTTCATTTCGTCGAGATCTTGAAGAATCAATCATCAGATAACGGATTTTCAATAAATATTTTTTATTCGTGACTTTAAGGAGGCCATATCTTTTACACTATGCCGAAAATGAAAAATTCGTAAACAGTTTTTTCGTTTCATTTCGTCGAGATCTTGAAGAATCAATCATCAAATAACGGATTTTCAATAATTATATGTTAGTCGTGAGTTTAAGGAGGCTTTATCTCTTAAACTATGCGGATAATTCGTACTCAGTATTTTCGTTTCATTTCGTCGAGATCTTGAAGAATCAATCATCAGATAACTTATTTTCAATAAATATATTTTATTCGTGACCTTAAGGAAGCTATATTTCCTAAACTATGCCAAAAACGGAAAATTTGTACCCAGTATTTTCGATTCATTTCGTCGAGATCTTGAAGAATCAATCATCAGATAACGGATTTTCAATAATAATGTAAACTATGCGGAAAATTCGTACTCAGTATTTTCGTTTCATTTCGTCGAGATCTTGAAGAATCAATCATCAGATAACGGATTTTCAATAAATATACTTTATTCGTGACCTTAGGGAGGCTATATCTCCTAAACAATGCGGAAAAATCGTACTCAGTATTTTCGTTTCATTTCGTCGAGATCTTGAAGAATCAATCATCAGATAAATTCGAATCAGTATTTTCGTTTCATTTCGTCGGGATCTTGAAGAATCAATCATCAGATAACGGATTTTCAATAAATATATTTTATTCGTGACCTTAAGGAGGCTATATCTCCTAAACTATGCCGAAAACGGAAAAATTCGTACTCAGTATTTTCGTTTCATTTCGTCAGGATCTTGAAGAATCAATCATCAGATAACGGATTTTCAATAAATATATTTTGTTCGTGACATTAAGGAGGCCATATCTCCTAAACTATGCCGAAAACGGAAAATTCGTACCTTGTATTTTCGTTTCATTTCGTCGAGATCTTGAAGAATCAATCATCAGATAACGAATTTTCAATAAATATATTTTGTTCGTGACATTAAGGAGGCCATATCTCCTAAACTATGCCGAAAACGGATAATTCGTTCCAAATATTTTCGTCTCATTTCGTTTATGTCTTTAAGAAGCAATCATCAGAAAACGGATTTTCAAAAAAATTATTTTTTATTCGGGATTTTAAGGAAGCTATATCTCCTAAACTATGCCGAAAACGAAAAATTAGTACTCGGTATTTTCGTTTAATTTTGTCGAGATCTTGAAGAATCAATCATCAGATTACGGATTTTCAATAATTATTTTTTAATTTTGACCTTTAGGAGGCCATATCTTCTACACTATGCCGAAAACGGAAAATTCGTACTCAGTATTTTCGTTTCATTTCGTCGAGATCTTGAAGAATCAATCATCAGATAACAGATTTTCAATAAATATTTTTTATTCGTGACCTTAAGGAGGCCATATCTTCTACACTATGCCGAAAACGGAAAATTCGTACTCAGTATTTTCGTTTCATTTCGTCGGGATCTTAAAGAATCAATCATCAGATAACGGATTTTCAACAAATATATTTTATTCGTGACCTTAAAGAAGCCATATCTTCTACACTATACCGAAAACGGAAAATTCGTACTCAGTATTTTCGTTTCATTTCGTCGAGATCTTGAAGAATCAATCATCAGATAACGGATTTTCAATAAATATTTTTTATTCGTGACTTTAAGGAGGCCATATCTTCTACACTATGCCGAAAATGGAAAATTCGTAAACAGTTTTTTCGTTTCATTTCGTCGAGATCTTGAAGAATCAATCATCAAATAACGGATTTTCAATAAATATATGTTAGTCGTGAGTTTAAGGAGGCTTTATCTCTTAAACTATGCGGAAAATTCGTACTCAGTATTTTCGTTTCATTTCGTCGAGATCTTGAAGAATCAATCATCAGATAACTTATTTTCAATAAATATATTTTATTCGTGACCTTAAGGAAGCTATATTTCCTAAACTATGCCAAAAACGGAAAATTTGTACCCAGTATTTTCGATTCATTTCGTCGAGATCTTGAAGAATCAATCATCAGATAACGGATTTTCAATAATAATAATGCGGAAAATTCGTACTCAGTATTTTCGTTTCATTTCGTCGAGATCTTGAAGAATCAATCATCAGATAACGGATTTTCAATAAATATACTTTATTCGTGACCTTAGGGAGGCTATATCTCCTAAACAATGCGGAAAAATCGTACTCAGTATTTTCGTTTCATTTCGTCGAGATCTTGAAGAATCAATCATCAGATAAATTCGAATCAGTATTTTCGTTTCATTTCGTCGGGATCTTGAAGAATCAATCATCAGATAACGGATTTTCAATAAATATATTTTATTCGTGACCTTAAGGAGGCCATATCTTCTAAACTATGCCGAAAACGGAAAATTCGTACTCAGTATTTTCGTTTCATTTCGTCGAGATCTTGAAGAATCAATCATCAGATAACGGATTTTCAATAAATATATTTTATTCGTGACCTTAAGGAGGCCATATCTCCTAAACTATGCCGAAAACGGAAAATTCGTACTCAGTATTTTCGTTTCATTTCGTCGAGATCTTGAAGAATCAATCATCAGATAACAGATTTTCAATAAATATTTTTTATTCGTGACCTTAAGGAGGCCATATCTTCTACACTATGCCGAAAACGGAAAATTCGTTACAAATATTTTCGTCTCATTTCGTTTATGTCTTTAAGAAGCAATCATCAGAAAACGGATTTTCAAAAAAATATTTTTTATTCGGGAATTTAAGGAAGCTATATCTCCTAAACTATGCCGAAAACGAAAAATTAGTACTCGGTATTTTCGTTTAATTTTGTCGAGATCTTGAAGAATCAATCATCAGATTACGGATTTTCAATAATTATTTTTTAATTTTGACCTTTAGGAGGCCATATCTTCTACACTATGCCGAAAACGGAAAATTCGTACTCAGTATTTTCGTTTCATTTCGTCGAGATCTTGAAGAATCAATCATCAGATAACAGATTTTCAATAAATATTTTTTATTCGTGACCTTAAGGAGGCCATATCTTCTACACTATGCCGAAAACGGAAAATTCGTACTCAGTATTTTCGTTTCATTTCGTCGAGATCTTGAAGAATCAATCATCAGATAACGGATTTTCAATAAATATTTTTTATTCGTGACCTTAAGGAGGCCATATCTCCTAAACTATGCCGAAAAGGAAAATTCGTACTCAGTATTTTCGTTTCATTTCGTCGAGATCTTGAAGAATCAATCATCAGATAAATTCGAATCAGTATTTTCGTTTCATTTCGTCGGGATCTTGAAGAATCAATCATCAGATAACGGATTTTCAACAAATATATTTTATTCGTGACCTTAAAGAAGCTATATCTCCTAAACTATGCCGAAAACGAAAAATTAGTACTCGGTGTTTTCGTTTCATTTTGTCGAGATCTTGAAGAATCAATCATCAGATAACGGATTTTCAATAAATATTTTTTAATTTGTGACCTTAAGGAGGCCATATCTTCTAAACTATGCCGAAAACGGAAAATTCGTACTCAGTATTTTCGTTTCATTTCGTCGAGATCTTGAAGAATAAATCATCAGATTACGGATTTTCAATAAATATTTTTTATTCGTGACTTTAAGGAGGCCATATCTTCTACACTATGCCGAAAATGGAAAATTCGTAAACAGTTTTTTCGTTTCATTTCGTCGAGATCTTGAAGAATCAATCATCAAATAACGGATTTTCAATAAATATATGTTAGTCGTGAGCTTAAGGAGGCTTTATCTCTTAAACTAAGCGGAAAATTCGTACTCAGTATTTTCGTTTCATTTCGTCGAGATCTTGAAGAATCAATCATCAGATAACTTATTTTCAATAAATATATTTTATTCGTGACCTTAAGGAAGCTATATTTCCTAAACTATGCCAAAAACGGAAAATTTGTACCCAGTATTTTCGATTCATTTCGTCGAGATCTTGAAGAATCAATCATCAGATAACGGATTTTCAATAATAATGTAAACTATGCGGAAAATTCGTACTCAGTATTTTCGTTTCATTTCGTCGAGATCTTGAAGAATCAATCATCAGATAACGGATTTTCAATAAATATACTTTATTCGTGACCTTAGGGAGGCTATATCTCCTAAAAAATGCGGAAAAATCGTACTCAGTATTTTCGTTTCATTTCGTCGAGATCTTGAAGAATCAATCATCAGATAAATTCGAATCAGTATTTTCGTTTCATTTCGTCGGGATCTTGAAGAATCAATCATCAGATAACGGATTTTCAACAAATATATTTTATTCGTGACCTTAAAGAAGCTATATCTCCTAAACTATGCCGAAAACGGCAAATTCGAATCAGTATTTTCGTTTCATTTTGTCGAGATCTTGAAGAATCAATCATCAGATTACGGATTTTCAATAAATATATTTTATTCGTGACCTTAAGGAAGCTATATCTCCTAAACTATGCGGAAAAATCGTACAGTATTTCGTTTCATTTCGTCGAGACTTGAAGAACAACACGAAAATTCGAATCAGTATTTTCGTTTAATTTTGTCGAGATCTTGAAGAATCAATCATCAGAATACGGATTTTCAATAAATATATTTTATTCGTGACCTTAAGGAAGCTATATCTCCTAAACTATGCCGAAAACGGAAAATTAGTACTCGGTGTTTTCGTTTCATTTTGTCGAGATCTTGAAGAATCAATCATCAGATTACGGATTTTCAATAAATATATTTTATTCGTGACCTTAAGGAAGCTATATCTCCTAAACTATGCCGAAAACGGAAAATTCGTTACAAATATTTTCGTCTCATTTCGTTTATGTCTTTAAGAAGCAATCATCAGAAAACGGATTTTCAAAAAAATTATTTTTTATTCGGGAATTTAAGGAAGCTATATCTCCTAAACTATGCCGAAAACGAAAAATTAGTACTCGGTATTTTCGTTTAATTTTGTCGAGATCTTGAAGAATCAATCATCAGATAACGGATTTTCAATAATTATTTTTTATTTTTGACCTTTAGGAGGCCATATCTTCTACACTATGCCGAAAACGGAAAATTCGTACTCAGTATTTTCGTTTCATTTCGTCGAGATCTTGAAGAATCAATCATCAGATAACGGATTTTCAATAAATATTTTTTATTCGTGACCTTAAGGAGGCTATATCTTCTACACTATGCCGAAAACGGAAAATTCGTACTCAGTATTTTCGTTTCATTTCGTCGAGATCTTGAAGAATCAATCATCAGATAACGGATTTTCAATAAATATTTTTTATTCGTGACCTTAAGGAGGCCATATCTTCTACACTATGCCGAAAACGGAAAATTCGTACTCAGTATTTTCGTTTCATTTCGTCGAGATCTTGAAGAATCAATCATCAGATTACGGATTTTCAATAAATATTTTTTATTCGTGACTTTAAGGAGGCCATATCTTCTACACTATGCCGAAAATGGAAAATTCGTAAACAGTATTTTTCGTTTCATTTCGTCGAGATCTTGAAGAATCAATCATCAAATAACGGATTTTCAATAAATATATGTTAGTCGTGAGTTTAAGGAGGCTTTATCTCTTAAACTATGCAAGGAAAATTCGTACTCAGTATTTTCGTTTCATTTCGTCGAGATCTTGAAGAATCAATCATCAGATAACTTATTTTCAATAAATATATTTTATTCGTGACCTTAAGGAAGCTATATTTCCTAAACTATGCCAAAAACGGAAAATTTGTACCCAGTATTTTCGTTTCATTTCGTCGAGATCTTGAAGAATCAATCATCAGATAACGGATTTTCAATAATAATGTAAGCTTTGCGGAATATTCGTACTCAGTATTTTCGTTTCATTTCGTCGAGATCTTGAAGAATCAATCATCAGATAAATTCGAATCAGTATTTTCGTTTCATTTCGTCGAGATCTTGAAGAATCAATCATCAGATAACGGATTTTCAACAAATATATTTTATTCGTGACCTTTAAAGAAGCTATATCTCCTAAACTATGCCGAAAACGAAAAATTAGTACTCAGTATTTTCGTTTCATTTTGTCGAGATCTTGAAGAATCAATCATCAGATTACGGATTTTCAATAAATATATTTTATTCGTGACCTTAAGGAAGCTATATCTCCTAAACTATGCCGAAAACGGAAAATTCGTTACAAATATTTTCGTTTCATTTCGTCGAGATCTTGAAGAATCAATCATCAGAAAACGGATTTTCTAAAAAATATTTTTTATTCATGACATTAACGAAGCTTTATCTCCTAAACTAGGCCGAAAACGGAAAATTAGTACTCAGTATTTTCGTTTCATTTTCTTGTGATCTTGAAGAATCAATCATCAGATTACCGATTTTCCATAAATATATTTTATTCGTGACCTTAAGGAAGCTATATATCCTACACTATGCCGAAAACGGAAAATTCGTACTCAGTATTTTCGTTTCATTTCGTCGAGATCTTGAAGAATCAATCATCAGATAACGGATTTTCAATAAATATTTTTTATTCGTGACCTTAAGGAGGCCATTTCTTCTACACTATGCCGAAAACGGAAAATTCGTACTCAGTATTTTCGTTTCATTTCGTCGAGATCTTGAAGAATCAATCATCAGATAACTTATTTTCAATAAATATATTTTATTCGTGACCTTAAGGAAGCTATATTTCCTAAACTATGCCAAAAACGGAAAATTTGTACCCAGTATTTTCGATTCATTTCGTCGAGATCTTGAAGAATCAATCATCAGATAACGGATTTTCAATAATAATGTAAGCTATGCGGAAAATTCGTACTCAGTATTTTCGTTTCATTTCGTCGAGATCTTGAAGAATCAATCATCAGATAACGGATTTTCAATAAATATACTTTATTCGTGACCTTAGGGAGGCTATATCTCCTAAACAATGCGGAAAAATCGTACTCAGTATTTTCGTTTCATTTCGTCGAGATCTTGAAGAATCAATCATCAGATAAATTCGAATCAGTATTTTCGTTTCATTTCGTCGGGATCTTGAAGAATCAATCATCAGATAACGGATTTTCAACAAATATATTTTATTCGTGACCTTAAAGAAGCTATATCTCCTAAACTATGCCGAAAACGAAAAATTAGTACTCGGTGTTTTCGTTTCATTTCGTCGAGATCTTGAAGAATCAATCATCAGATAACGGATTTTCAATAAATATATTTTATTCGTGACCTTAAGGAAGCTATATCTGCTAAACTATGCCGAAAACGGAAAATTCGCTCCTAATATTTTCGTCTCATTTCATTTATGTCTTTAAGAAGCAATCATCACAAAACGGATTTTCTAAAAAAGCTATATCTCCTAAACTATGCCGAAAACGGAAAATTGGTACTCAGTATTTTCGTTTCATTTCGTCGAAATCTTGAAGAATCAATCATCAGATAACGGATTTTCAATAAATATATTTTATTCGTGACCTTAAGGAGGCTATATCTTCTAAACTATGCCGAAAACGGAAAATTCGTACTCAGTATTTTCGTTTCATTTCGTCGAGATCTTGAAGAATCAATCATCAGATAACGGATTTTCAATAAATATTTTTTATTCGTGACTTTAAGGAGGCCATATCTTCTAAACTATGCCGAAAACGGAAAATTCGTACTCAGTATTTTCGTTTCATTTCGTCGAGATCTTGAAGAATCAATCATCAGATAACAGATTTTCAATAAATATTTTTTATTCGTGACCTTAAGGAGGCCATTTCTTCTACACTATGCCGAAAACGGAAAATTCGTACTCAGTATTTTCGTTTCATTTCGTCGAGATCTTGAAGAATCAATCATCAGATAACGGATTTTCAATAAATATATTTTATTCGTGACCTTAAGGAAGCTATATTTCCTAAACTATGCCAAAAACGGAAAATTTGTACCCAGTATTTTCGATTCATTTCGTCGAGATCTTGAAGAATCAATCATCAGATAACGGATTTTCAATAATAATGTAAACTATGCGGAAAATTCGTACTCAGTATTTTCGTTTCATTTCGTCGAGATCTTGAAGAATCAATCATCAGATAACGGATTTTCAATAAATATATTTTATTCGTGACCTTAAGGAGGCTATATCTCCTAAACAATGCGGAAAAATCGTACTCAGTATTTTCGTTTCATTTCGTCGAGATCTTGAAGAATCAATCATCAGATAAATTCGAATCAGTATTTTCGTTTCATTTCGTCGGGATCTTGAAGAATCAATCATCAGATAACGGATTTTCAACAAATATATTTTATTCGTGACCTTAAAGAAGCTATATCTCCTAAACTATGCCGAAAACGGAAAAATTAGTACTCGGTGTTTTCGTTTCATTTTGTCGAGATCTTGAAGAATCAATCATCAGATTACGGATTTTCAATAAATATATTTTATTCGTGACCTTAAGGAAGCTATATCTCCTAAACTATGCCGAAAACGGAAAATTCGTTACAAATATTTTCGTCTCATTTCGTTTATGTCTTTAAGAAGCAATCATCAGAAAACGGATTTTCAAAAAATATATTTTTATTCGGGAATTTAAGGAAGCTATATCTCCTAAACTATGCCGAAAACGAAAAATTAGTACTCGGTATTTTCGTTTAATTTTGTCGAGATCTTGAAGAATCAATCATCAGATTACGGATTTTCAATAAATATTTTTTATTTGTGACCTTTAAGGAGGCCATATCTTCTAAACTATGCCGAAAACGGAAAATTCGTACTCAGTATTTTCGTTTCATTTCGTCGAGATCTTGAAGAATCAATCATCAGATAACGGATTTTCAATAAATATTTTTTATTCGTGACCTTAAGGAGGCCATATCTTCTAAACTATGCCGAAAACGGAAAATTCGTACTCAGTATTTTCGTTTCATTTCGTCGAGATCTTGAAGAATCAATCATCAGATTACGGATTTTCAATAAATATTTTTTATTCGTGACCTTAAGGAGGCCATATCTTCTAAACTATGCCGAAAACGGAAAATTCGTACTCAGTATTTTCGTTTCATTTCGTCGAGATCTTGAAGAATCAATCATCAGATAACAGATTTTCAATAAATATTTTTTATTCGTGACCTTAAGGAGGCCATATCTTCTAAACTATGCCGAAAACGGAAAATTCGTACTCAGTATTTTCGTTTCATTTCGTCGAGATCTTGAAGAATCAATCATCAGATTACGGATTTTCAATAAATATTTTTTATTCGTGACTTTAAGGAGGCCATATCTTCTACACTATGCCGAAAACGGAAAATTCGTAAACAGTTTTTTCGTTTCATTTCGTCGAGATCTTGAAGAATCAATCATCAAATAACGGATTTTCAATAAATATATGTTAGTCGTGAGTTTAAGGAGGCTTTATCTCTTAAACTATGCGGAAAATTCGTACTCAGTATTTTCGTTTCATTTCGTCGAGATCTTGAAGAATCAATCATCAGATAACGGATTTTCAATAAATATATTTTATTCGTGACCTTAAGGAAGCTATATTTCCTAAACTATGCCAAAAACGGAAAATTTGTACCCAGTATTTTCGATTCATTTCGTCGAGATCTTGAAGAATCAATCATCAGATAACGGATTTTCAATAATAATGTAAACTATGCGGAAAATTCGTACTCAGTATTTTCGTTTCATTTCGTCGAGATCTTGAAGAATCAATCATCAGATAACGGATTTTCAATAAATATACTTTATTCGTGACCTTAGGGAGGCTATATCTCCTAAACAATGCGGAAAAATCGTACTCAGTATTTTCGTTTCATTTCGTCGAGATCTTGAAGAATCAATCATCAGATAAATTCGAATCAGTATTTTCGTTTCATTTCGTCGGGATCTTGAAGAATCAATCATCAGATAACGGATTTTCAACAAATATATTTTATTCGTGACTTTAAAGAAGCTATATCTCCTAAACTATGCCGAAAACGAAAAATTAGTACTCGGTGTTTTCGTTTCATTTTGTCGAGATCTTGAAGAATCAATCATCAGATTACGGATTTTCAATAAATATATTTTATTCGTGACCTTAAGGAAGCTATATCTCCTAAACTATGCCGAAAACGGAAAATTCGTTACAAATATTTTCGTCTCATTTCGTTTATGTCTTGAAGAAGCAATCATCAGAAAACGGATTTTCAAAAAATATTTTTTATTCGGGACTTTAAGGAAGCTATATCTCCTAAACTATGCCGAAAACGGAAAATTCGTACTCAGTATTTTCGTTTCATTTCGTCGAGATCTTGAAGAATCAATCATCAGATAACGGATTTTCAATAAATATTTTTTATTCGTGACCTTAAGGAGGCCATATCTTCTAAACTATGCCGAAAACGGAAAATTCGTACTCAGTATTTTCGTTTCATTTCGTCGAGATCTTGAAGAATCAATCATCAGATAACGGATTTTCAATAAATATTTTTTATTCGTGACCTTAAGGAGGCTATATCTCCTAAACTATGCCGAAAACGGAAAATTCGTACTCAGTATTTTCGTTTCATTTCGTCGAGATCTTGAAGAATCAATCATCAGATAACGGATTTTCAATAAATATTTTTTATTCGTGACCTTAAGGAGGCTATATCTCCTAAACTATGCCGAAAACGGAAAATTCGTACTCAGTATTTTCGTTTCATTTCGTCGAGATCTTGAAGAATCAATCATCAGATAACGGATTTTCAATAAATATTTTTTATTCGTGACCTTAAGGAGGCCATATCTCCTAAACTATGCCGAAAACGGAAAATTCGTACTCAGTATTTTCGTTTCATTTCGTCGAGATCTTGAAGAATCAATCATCAGATAACGGATTTTCAATAAATATTTTTTATTCGTGACTTTAAGGAGGCCATATCTTCTAAACTATGCCGAAAACGGAAAATTCGTACTCAGTATTTTCGTTTCATTTCGTCGAGATCTTGAAGAATCAATCATCAGATAACGGATTTTCAATAAATATATTTTAGTCGTGACCTTAAGGAGGCTTTATCTCTTAAACTATGCAAGGAAAATTCGTACTCAGTATTTTCGTTTCATTTCGTCGAGATCTTGAAGAATCAATCATCAGATAACGGATTTTCAATAAATATATTTTATTCGTGACCTTAAGGAAGCTATATTTCCTAAACTATGCCAAAAACGGAAAATTTGTACCCAGTATTTTCGATTCATTTCGTCGAGATCTTGAAGAATCAATCATCAGATAACGGATTTTCAATAATAATGTAAACTATGCGGAAAATTCGTACTCAGTATTTTCGTTTCATTTCGTCGAGATCTTGAAGAATCAATCATCAGATAACGGATTTTCAATAAATATACTTTATTCGTGACCTTAGGGAGGCTATATCTCCTAAACAATGCGGAAAAATCGTACTCAGTATTTTCGTTTCATTTCGTCGAGATCTTGAAGAATCAATCATCAGATAAATTCGAATCAGTATTTTCGTTTCATTTCGTCGGGATCTTGAAGAATCAATCATCAGATAACGGATTTTCAACAAATATATTTTATTCGTGACCTTAAAGAAGCTATATCTCCTAAACTATGCCGAAAACGAAAAATTAGTACTCGGTGTTTTCGTTTCATTTTGTCGAGATCTTGAAGAATCAATCATCAGATTACGGATTTTCAATAAATATATTTTATTCGTGACCTTAAGGAAGCTATATCTCCTAAACTATGCCAAAAACGGAAAATTCGTTACAAATATTTTCGTTTCATTTCGTTTAGATCTTGAAGAATCAATCATCAGAAAACGGATTTTCAATAAATATATTTTTATTCGGAATTTAAGGAAGCTATATCTCCTAAACTATGCCGAAAACGGAAAATTAGTACTCAGTATTTTCGTTTCATTTTGTCGAGATCTTGAAGAATCAATCATCAGATAACGGATTTTCAATAAATATATTTTTCATTCGTGACCTTAAGGAGGCTATATCTTCTAAACTATGCCGAAAACGGAAAATTCGTACTCAGTATTTTCGTTTCATTTCGTCGAGATCTTGAAGAATCAATCATCAGATAACGGATTTTCAATAAATATATTTTTATTCGTGACCTTAAGGAGGCCATATCTCCTAAACTATGCCGAAAACGGAAAATTCGTACTCAGTATTTTCGTTTCATTTCGTCGAGATCTTGAAGAATCAATCATCAGATAACGGATTTTCAATAAATATTTTTTATTCGTGACCTTTAAGGAGGCCATATCTCTAAACTATGCCGAAAACGGAAAATTCGTACTCAGTATTTTCGTTTCATTTCGTCGAGATCTTGAAGAATCAATCATCAGATAACGGATTTTCAATAAATATATTTTATTCGTGACCTTAAGGAGGCTATATCTCCTAAACTATGCCGAAAACGGAAAATTCGTACTCAGTATTTTCGTTTCATTTCGTCGAGATCTTGAAGAATCAATCATCAGATTACGGATTTTCAATAAATATTTTTTATTCGTGACTTTAAGGAGGCCATATCTTCTACACTATGCCGAAAACGGAAAATTCGTACTCAGTATTTTCGTTTCATTTCGTCGAGATCTTGAAGAATCAATCATCAGATAACGGATTTTCAATAAATATATTTTAGTCGTGACCTTTAAGGAGGCTTTATCTCTTAAACTATGCAAAACGGAAAATTCGTACTCAGTATTTTCGTTTCATTTCGTCGAGATCTTGAAGAATCAATCATCAGATAACGGATTTTCAATAAATATATTTTATTCGTGACCTTAAGGAAGCTATATTTCCTAAACTATGCCAAAAACGGAAAATTTGTACCCAGTATTTTCGATTCATTTCGTCGAGATCTTGAAGAATCAATCATCAGATAACGGATTTTCAATAATAATGTAAACTATGCGGAAAATTCGTACTCAGTATTTTCGTTTCATTTCGTCGAGATCTTGAAGAATCAATCATCAGATAACGGATTTTCAATAAATATACTTTATTCGTGACCTTAGGGAGGCTATATCTCCTAAACAATGCGGAAAAATCGTACTCAGTATTTTCGTTTCATTTCGTCGAGATCTTGAAGAATCAATCATCAGATAAATTCGAATCAGTATTTTCGTTTCATTTCGTCGGGATCTTGAAGAATCAATCATCAGATAACGGATTTTCAACAAATATATTTTATTCGTGACCTTTAAAGAAGCTATATCTCCTAAACTATGCCGAAAACGAAAAATTTAGTACTCGGTATTTTCGTTTCATTTTGTCGAGATCTTGAAGAATCAATCATCAGATAACGGATTTTCAATAAATATATTTTATTCGTGACCTTAAGGAAGCTATATCTCCTAAACTATGCCGAAAACGGAAAATTCGTTACAAAGTATTTTCGTTTCATTTCGTCTAGGTCTTGAAGAATCAATCATCAGATAACGGATTTTCAAAAAAATATTTTTATTCGGACCTTAAGGAAGCTATATCTCCTAAACTATGCCGAAAACGAAAAATTCGTACTCAGTATTTTCGTTTCATTTCGTCGAGATCTTGAAGAATCAATCATCAGATAACGGATTTTCAATAAATATTTTTTATTCGTGACCTTAAGGAAGCTATATCTCCTAAACTATGCCGAAAACGGAAAATTCGTACTCAGTATTTTCGTTTCATTTCGTTGAGATCTTGAAGAATCAATCATCAGATAACGGATTTTCAATAAATATTTTTTATTCGTGACTTTAAGGAAGCTATAGCTCCTAAACTATGCCGAAAAAGGAAAATTCGTACTCAGTATTTTCGTTTCATTTCGTCGAGATCTTTAAGGATCAATAATCAAATAACGGACGCTATACCTCCTAAACTATGACTAAACCGGAAAATTCGTATTCATTGTTTTCGTTTCATTTCGTAGAGATCTTGAAGAAGCAATCATCAGATAACGGATTTTCAATAAATATTTTTTATTCGCGACTTTAAAGAAGCTATAGCTTCTAAACTATGCCGAAAACGGAAAATTCGTACTCATTATTTTCGTTTCATTTCGTAGAGATCTTGAAGAATCAATCATCAGATAACGGATTTTCAATAAATATTTTTTATTCGTGACTTTAAGGAGGCCTATATCTCTCTAAATTATGCCGAAAACGGAAAATTCGTACTCAGTATTTTCGTTTCATTTCGTCGAGATCTTGAAGAATCAATCATCAGATAACGGATTTTCAATAAATATATTTTATTCGTGACCTTAAGGAAGCTATATTTCCTAAACTATGCCAAAAACGGAAAATTTGTACCCAGTATTTTCGATTCATTTCGTCGAGATCTTGAAGAATCAATCATCAGATAACGGATTTTCAATAATAATGTAAACTATGCGGAAAATTCGTACTCAGTATTTTCGTTTCATTTCGTCGAGATCTTGAAGAATCAATCATCAGATAACGGATTTTCAATAAATATACTTTATTCGTGACCTTAGGGAGGCTATATCTCCTAAACAATGCGGAAAAATCGTACTCAGTATTTTCGTTTCATTTCGTCGAGATCTTGAAGAATCAATCATCAGATAAATTCGAATCAGTATTTTCGTTTCATTTCGTCGGGATCTTGAAGAATCAATCATCAGATAACGGATTTTCAACAAATATATTTTATTCGTGACCTTAAAGAAGCTATATCTCCTAAACTATGCCGAAAACGGAAAATTAGTACTCAGTATTTTCGTTTCATTTCGTCGAGATCTTGAAGAATCAATCATCAGATAACGGATTTTCAATAAATATATTTTATTCGTGACCTTAAGGAAGCTATATCTCCTAAACTATGCCGAAAACGAAAAATTTGTACTCAGTATTTTCGTTTCATTTCGTCGAGATCTTGAAGAATCAATCATCAGATAACGGATTTTCAATAATTAATTTTATTCGTGACCTTTAGGAGCCATATCTTCTAAACTATGCCGAAAACGGAAAATTCGTACTCATTATTTTCGTTTCATTTTGTCGAGATCTTGAAGAATCAATCATCAGATAACGGAATGGCAAAAATAATTTTCTATTCGGGACCTGCAGGAAGATGTATCTTCTAAACTATGCCGAAAACGGAAAATTCGTACTCAGTATTTTCGTTTCATTTCGTTGAGATCTTGAAGAATCAATCATCAGATAACGGATTTTCAATAAATATTTTTTATTCGTGACCTTAAGGAGGCCATATCTTCTAAACTATGCCGAAAACGGAAAATTCGTACTCAGTATTTTCGTTTCATTTCTTTAAGATCTTGAAGAATCAATCATCAGATAACGGATTTTCAATAAATATTTTTTATTCGTGACTTTAAGGAGGCCATATCTTCTACACTATGCCGAAAACGGAAAATTCGTAAACAGTATTTTCGTTTCATTTCGTCGAGATCTTGAAGAATCAATCATCAAATAACGGATTTTCAATAAATATATTTTAGTCGTGACCTTAAGGAGGCTTTATCTCTCTAAACTATGCCGAAAGGAAAATTCGTACTCAGTATTTTCGTTTCATTTCGTCGAGATCTTGAAGAATCAATCATCAGATAACTTATTTTCAATAAATATATTTTATTCGTGACCTTAAGGAAGCTATATTTCCTAAACTATGCCAAAAACGGAAAATTTGTACCCAGTATTTTCGATTCATTTCGTCGAGATCTTGAAGAATCAATCATCAGATAACGGATTTTCAATAATAATGTAAACTATGCGGAAAATTCGTACTCAGTATTTTCGTTTCATTTCGTCGAGATCTTGAAGAATCAATCATCAGATAACGGATTTTCAATAAATATACTTTATTCGTGACCTTAGGGAGGCTATATCTCCTAAACAATGCGGAAAAATCGTACTCAGTATTTTCGTTTCATTTCGTCGAGATCTTGAAGAATCAATCATCAGATAAATTCGAATCAGTATTTTCGTTTCATTTCGTCGGGATCTTGAAGAATCAATCATCAGATAACGGATTTTCAACAAATATATTTTATTCGTGACCTTAAAGAAGCTATATCTCCTAAACTATGCCGAAAACGAAAAATTAGTACTCGGTGTTTTCGTTTCATTTTGTCGAGATCTTGAAGAATCAATCATCAGATTACGGATTTTCAATAAATATATTTTATTCGTGACCTTAAGGAAGCTATATCTCCTAAACTATGCCGAAAACGAAAAATTAGTACTCGGTATTTTCGTTTCATTTTGTCGAGATCTTGAAGAATCAATCATCAGATTACGGATTTTCAATAAATATATTTTATTCGTGACCTTAAGGAAGCTATATCTCCTAAACTATGCCGAAAACGGAAAATTCGTTACAAATATTTTCGTCTCATTTCGTTTATGTCTTTAAGAAGCAATCATCAGAAAACGGATTTTCAAAAAATATTTTTTATTCGTGGAGATTTAAGGAAGCTATATCTCCTAAGCTATGCCGAAAACGAAAAATTAGTACCCAGTATTTTCGTTTCATTTCGTCGAGATCTTGAAGAATCAATCATCAGATAACGGATTTTCAATAAATATTTTTTATTCGTGACCTTAAGGAGGCCATATCTTCTATACTATGCCGAAAACGGAAAATTCGTACTCAGTATTTTCGTTTCATTTCGTCGAGATCTTGAAGAATCAATCATCAGATAACGGATTTTCAATAAATATATTTAATTCGTGACCTTAAGGAGGCCATATCTTCTTCAATATGCCGAAAACGGAAAATTCGTACCCAGTATTTTCGATTCATTTCGTCGAGATCTTGAAGAATCAATCATCAGATAACGGATTTTCAATAAATATTTTTTATTTTTGACCTTAAGGAGGCCATATCTTCTACACTTTGCCGAAAACGGAAAATTCATACTCAGTATTTACGTTTCATTTCGTCCAGGTCTTGAAGAATCAATCATCAGATAACGGATTTTCAATAAATATTTTTTATTCGTGACCTTATGGAGGCCACATATTCTACACTATGCCGAAAACGGAAAATTCGTACTCAGTATTTTCGTTTCATTTCGTCGAGGTCTTGAAGAATCAATCATCAGATAACGGATTTTCAATAAATATTTTTTATTCGTGACCTTATGGAGGCCACATATTCTACACTATGCCGAAAACGGAAAATTCGTACTCAGTATTTTCGTTTCATTTCGTCGAGGTCTTGAAGAATCAATCATCAGATAACGGATTTTCAATAAATATATTTTAGTCGTGACCTTAAGGAGGCCTTTATCTACACTATGCCGAAAGCGGAAAATTCGAACTCAATATTTTCGTTTCATTTCGTCGAGATCTTGAAGAATCAATCATCAGATAACCGATTTTCAATAAATATATTTTATTCGTGACCTTAAGGAAGCTATATTTCCTAAACTATGCCAAAAACGGAAAATTTGTACCCAGTATTTTCGATTCATTTCGTCGAGATCTTGAAGAATCAATCATCAGATAACGGATTTTCAATAATAATGTAAACTATGCGGAAAATTCGTACTCAGTATTTTCGTTTCATTTCGTCGAGATCTTGAAGAATCAATCATCAGATAACGGATTTTCAATAAATATACTTTATTCGTGACCTTAGGGAGGCTATATCTCCTAAACAATGCGGAAAAATCGTACTCAGTATTTTCGTTTCATTTCGTCGAGATCTTGAAGAATCAATCATCAGATAAATTCGAATCAGTATTTTCGTTTCATTTCGTCGGGATCTTGAAGAATCAATCATCAGATAACGGATTTTCAACAAATATATTTTATTCGTGACCTTAAAGAAGCTATATCTCCTAAACTATGCCGAAAACGAAAAATTAGTACTCGGTGTTTTCGTTTCATTTTGTCGAGATCTTGAAGAATCAATCATCAGATTACGGATTTTCAATAAATATATTTTATTCGTGACCTTAAGGAAGCTATATCTCCTAAACTATGCCGAAAACGGAAAATTCGTTACAAATATTTTCGTCTCATTTCGTTTATGTCTTTAAGAAGCAATCATCAGAAAACGGATTTTCAAAAAATATATTTTATTCGTGACCTTAAGGAAGCTATATCTCCTAAACTATGCCGAAAACGAAAAATTAGTACTCGGTATTTTCGTTTCATTTTGTCGAGATCTTGAAGAATCAATCATCAGATTACGGATTTTCAATAAATATTTTTTATTCGTGACCTTAAGGAGGCCATATCTTCTACACTATGCCGAAAACGGAAAATTCGTACTCAGTATTTTCGTTTCATTTCGTCGAGATCTTGAAGAATCAATCATCAGATAACGGATTTTCAATAAATATTTTTTATTCGTGACCTTAAGGAGGCCATATCTTCTACACTATGCCGAAAACGGAAAATTCGTACTCAGTATTTTCGTTTCATTTCGTCGAGATCTTGAAGAATCAATCATCAGATAACGGATTTTCAATAAATATTTTTTATTTTGACCTTTAGGAGGCCATATCTTCTAAACTATGCCGAAAACGGAAAATTCGTATCAGTATTTTCGTTTCATTTCGTCGAGATCTTGAAGAATCAATCATCAGATAACGGATTTTCAATAAATATTTTTTATTCGTGACCTTAAGGAGGCCATATCTTCTAAACTATGCCGAAAACGGAAAATTCGTAAACAGTTTTTTCGTTTCATTTCGTCGAGATCTTGAAGAATCAATCATCAGATAACGGATTTTCAATAAATATATGTTAGTCGTGAGTTTAAGGAGGCTTTATCTCCTTAAAGTAACACGGAAAATTCGTACTCAGTATTTTCGTTTCATTTCGTCGAGATCTTGAAGAATCAATCATCAGATAACTTATTTTCAATAAATATATTTTATTCGTGACCTTAAGGAAGCTATATTTCCTAAACTATGCCAAAAACGGAAAATTTGTACCCAGTATTTTCGATTCATTTCGTCGAGATCTTGAAGAATCAATCATCAGATAACGGATTTTTAATAAATATATGTAAACTATGCAAAGGAAAATTCGTACTCAGTATTTTCGTTTCATTTCGTCGAGATCTTGAAGAATCAATCATCAGATAACGGATTTTCAATAAATATATTTTATTCGTGACCTTAAGGAGGCTATATCTCCTAAACAATGCGTAAAAATCGTATCAGTATTTTCGTTTCATTTCGTCGAGATCCTGAAGAATCCGAACATCAGAAAAATTCGTACTCAGTATTTTCGTTTCATTTCGTCGAGATCTTGAAGAATCAATCATCAGATAACGGATTTTCAATAAATATATTTTATTCGTGACCTTAAGGAAGCTATATCTCCTAAACTATGCCGAAAACGGAAAATTCGTTACAAATATTTTCGTCTCATTTCGTTTATGTCTTTAAGAAGCAATCATCAGAAAACGGATTTTCAAAAAATATTTTTTATTCGGGACTTTAAGGAAGCTATATCTTCAACATTATGCCAAAAACGGAAAATTCGTACTCAGTATTTTCGTTTAATTTTGTCGAGATCTTGAAGAATCAATCATCAGATTACGGATTTTCAATAATTATTTTTTAATTTTGACCTTTAGGAGGCCATATCTTCTACACTATGCCGAAAACGGAAAATTCGTACTCAGTATTTTCGTTTCATTTCGTCGAGATCTTGAAGAATCAATCATCAGATTACGGATTTTCAATAAATATTTTTTATTCGTGACCTTTAGGAGGCCATATCTTCTACACTATGCCGAAAACGGAAAATTCGTACTCAGTATTTTCGTTTCATTTCGTCGAGATCTTGAAGAATCAATCATCAGATAACAGATTTTCAATAAATATTTTTTATTCGTGACCTTAAGGAGGCCATATCTTCTACACTATGCCGAAAACGGAAAATTCGTACTCAGTATTTTCGTTTCATTTCGTCGAGATCTTGAAGAATCAATCATCAGATAACGGATTTTCAATAAATATACTTTATTCGTACACAGTATTTTCGTT
Source organism: Zaprionus ornatus (assembly GCA_018904035.1). Classification (NCBI taxonomy): domain Eukaryota; kingdom Metazoa; phylum Arthropoda; class Insecta; order Diptera; family Drosophilidae; genus Zaprionus; species Zaprionus ornatus. Next base: position 554,915 of record JAEIFZ010000241.1, on the reverse strand, counting down.
TCATTTCGTCGAGATCTTGAAGAATCAATCATCAGATAACAGATTTTCAATAAATATTTTTTATTCGTGACCTTAAGGAGGCTTTATCTCTTAAACTATGCGGAAAATTCGTACTCAGTATTTTCGTTTCATTTCGTCGAGATCTTGAAGAATCAATCATCAGATAACGGATTTTCAATAAATATATTTTATTCATGACCTTAAGGAAGCTATATTTCCTAAACTATGCCAAAAACGGAAAATTTGTACCCAGTATTTTCGATTCACATCGTCGAGATCTTGAAGAATTAATCATCAGATAACGGATTTTCAATAAATTTTATTACCTAATAATGCTAAACTATGCGAAAGAAAATTCGTACTCAGTATTTTCGTTTCATTTCGTCGAGATCTTGAAGAATCAATCATCAGATAACTTATTTTCAATAAATATATTTTATTCGTGACCTTAAGGAAGCTATATCTATATGCCAAAAACGGAAAATTCGTACATTGCCCAGTATTTTCGATTCATTTCGTCGAGATCTTGAAGAATCAATCATCAGATAACGGATTTTCAATAAATATATGTTAAACTATGCGGAAAAATTCGTACTCAGTATTTTCGTTTCATTTCGTCGAGATCTTGAAGAATCAATCATCAGATAAATTCGAATCAGTATTTTCGTTTCATTTCGTCGGGATCTTGAAGAATCAATCATCAGATAACGGATTTTCAACAAATATATTTTATTCGTGACTTTAAAGAAGCTATATCTCCTAAACTATGCCGAAAACGAAAAATTAGTACTCGGTGTTTTCGTTTCATTTTGTCGAGATCTTGAAGAATCAATCATCAGATAACGGATTTTCAATAAATATATTTTATTCGTGACCTTAAGGAAGCTATATCTCCTAAACTATGCCGAAAACGGAAAATTCGTTACAAATATTTTCGTCTCATTTCGTTTATGTCTTTAAGAAGCAATCATCAGAAAACGGATTTTCAATAAATATATTTTATTCGTGACCTTAAGGAAGCTATATCTCCTAAACTATGCCGAAAACGAAAAATTAGTACTCGGTATTTTCGTTTAATTTTGTCGAGATCTTGAAGAATCAATCATCAGATTACGGATTTTCAATAAATATATTTTATTCGTGACTTTAAGGAGGCCATATCTTCTACACTATGCCGAAAACGGAAAATTCGTACTCAGTATTTTCGTTTCATTTCGTCGAGATCTTGAAGAATCAATCATCAGATAACGGATTTTCAATAAATATTTTTTATTCGTGACCTTAAGGAGGCCATATCTTCTACACTATGCCGAAAACGGAAAATTCGTACTCAGTATTTTCGTTTCATTTCGTCGAGATCTTGAAGAATCAATCATCAGATAACGGATTTTCAATAAATATATTTTATTCGTGACCTTAAGGAAGCTATATCTCCTAAACTATGCCGAAAACGGAAAATTCGTTCCAAATATTTTCGTCTCATTTCGTTTATGTCTTTAAGAATCAATCATCAGATAACGGATTTTCAAAAAATATATTTTTATTCGGGACTTTAAGGAAGCTATATCTCCTAAACTATGCCGAAAACGAAAAATTAGTACTCAGTATTTTCGTTTCATTTTGTCGAGATCTTGAAGAATCAACATTTTCGTTCATTTTCGAGATCTTGAAGAATCAATCATCAAATAACGGATTTTCAATAAATATATGTTTTTAGTCGTATTTAAGGAGGCTTTATCTTATGCTAAAACGGAAAATTCGTACTCAGTATTTTCGTTTCATTTCGTCGAGATCTTGAAGAATCAATCATCAGATAACTTATTTTCAATAAATATATTTTATTCGTGACCTTAAGGAAGCTATATTTCCTAAACTATGCCAAAAACGGAAAATTTGTACCCAGTATTTTCGATTCATTTCGTCGAGATCTTGAAGAATCAATCATCAGATAACGGATTTTCAATAAATATTTTATGTAAACTATGCGGAAAATTCGTACTCAGTATTTTCGTTTCATTTCGTCGAGATCTTGAAGAATCAATCATCAGATAAATTCGAATCAGTATTTTCGTTTCATTTCGTCGGGATCTTGAAGAATCAATCATCAGATAACGGATTTTCAACAAATATATTTTATTCGTGACTTTAAAGAAGCTATATCTCTCTAAACTATGCCGAAAACGAAAAATTAGTACTCGGTGTTTTCGTTTCATTTTGTCGAGATCTTGAAGAATCAATCATCAGATAACGGATTTTCAATAAATATATTTTATTCGTGACCTTAAGGAAGCTATATCTCCTAAACTATGCCGAAAACGGAAAATTCGTTACAAATATTTTCGTCTCATTTCGTTTATGTCTTTAAGAAGCAATCATCAGAAAACGGATTTTCAAAAAATATATTTTTATTCGGGACTTTAAGGAAGCTATATCTCCTAAACTATGCCGAAAACGAAAAATTAGTACTCAGTATTTTCGTTTAATTTTGTCGAGATCTTGAAGAATCAATCATCAGATTACGGATTTTCAATAAATATTTTTTATTCGTGACCTTTAAGGAGGCCATATCTTCTACACTATGCCGAAAACGGAAAATTCGTACTCAGTATTTTCGTTTCATTTCGTCGAGATCTTGAAGAATCAATCATCAGATAACGGATTTTCAATAAATATTTTTTATTCGTGACCTTAAGGAGGCCATATCTTCTACACTATGCCGAAAACGGAAAATTCGTACTCAGTATTTTCGTTTCATTTCGTCGAGATCTTGAAGAATCAATCATCAGATAACAGATTTTCAATAAATATTTTTTATTCGTGACCTTAAGGAGGCCATATCTTCTACACTATGCCGAAAACGGAAAATTCGTACTCAGTATTTTCGTTTCATTTCGTCGAGATCTTGAAGAATCAATCATCAGATAACGGATTTTCAATAAATATATTTTATTCGTGACCTTAAGGAGGCTATATCTCCTAAACTATGCCGAAAACGGAAAATTCGTTACTCAGTATTTTCGTTTCATTTCGTCGAGATCTTGAAGAATCAATCATCAGATAACGGATTTTCAATAAATATATTTTTATTCGTGGACTTTAAGGAAGCTATATCTCCTAAACTATGCCGAAAACGAAAAATTGTACTCGGTATTTTCGATTTAATATTTGCTAGATCTTGGAAAATTCATACAGTTTTTTCGTTTCATTTCGTCGAGATCTTGAAGAATCAATCATCAAATAACGGATTTTCAATAATTATATGTTAGTCGTGACCTTAAGGAGGCTTTATCTCTTAAACTATGCGGAAAATTCGTACTCAGTATTTTCGTTTCATTTCGTCGAGATCTTGAAGAATCAATCATCAGATAACTTATTTTCAATAAATATATTTTATTCGTGACCTTAAGGAAGCTATATTTCCTAAACTATGCCAAAAACGGAAAATTTGTACCCAGTATTTTCGATTCATTTCGTCGAGATCTTGAAGAATCAATCATCAGATAACGGATTTTCAATAATAATGTAAACTATGCGGAAAATTCGTACTCAGTATTTTCGTTTCATTTCGTCGAGATCTTGAAGAATCAATCATCAGATAAATTCGAATCAGTATTTTCGTTTCATTTCGTCGGGATCTTGAAGAATCAATCATCAGATAACGGATTTTCAACAAATATATTTTATTCGTGACCTTAAAGAAGCTATATCTCCTAAACTATGCCGAAAACGAAAAATTAGTACTCGGTGTTTTCGTTTCATTTTGTCGAGATCTTGAAGAATCAATCATCAGATAACGGATTTTCAATAAATATATTTTATTCGTGACCTTAAGGAAGCTATATCTCCTAAACTATGCCGAAAACGGAAAATTCGTTACAAATATTTTCGTCTCATTTCGTTTATGTCTTTAAGAAGCAATCATCAGAAAACGGATTTTCAAAAAAATATTTTATTCATGACCTTAAGGAAGCTATATCTCCTAAACTATGCCGAAAACGAAAAATTAGTACTCGGTATTTTCGTTAAATTTTGTCGAGATCTTGAAGAATCAATCATCAGATTACGGATTTTAAATAAATATTTTTTATTCGTGACTTTAAGGAGGCCATATCTTCTACATTATGCCAAAAACGGAAAATTCGTACTCAGTATTTTCGTTTCATTTCGTCGAGATCTTGAAGAATCAATCATCAGATAACAGATTTTCAATAAATATTTTTTATTCGTGACCTTAAGGAGGCCATTTCTTCTAAACTATGCCGAAAACGGAAAATTCGTACTCAGTATTTTCGTTTCATTTCGTCGAGATCTTGAAGAATCAATCATCAGATAACGGATTTTCAATAAATATTTTTTATTCGTGACCTTTAAGGAGGCCATATCTCCTACACTATGCCGAAAACGGAAAAATTCGTACTCAGTATTTTCGTTTCATTTCGTCGAGATCTTGAAGAATCAATCATCAGATAACGGATTTTCAATAAATATATTTTATTCGTGACCTTAAGGAAGCTATATCTCCTAAACTATGCCGAAAACGGAAAATTCGTTACAAATATTTTCGTTTCATTTCGTAGAGATCTTGAAGAAGCAATCATCAGATAACGGATTTTCAATAAATATTTTTTATTCGTGACTTTAAGGAAGCTATAGCTCCTAAACTATGCCGAAAACGGAAAATTCGTACTCAGTATTTTCGTTTAATTTTGTCAGATCTTGAAGAATCAATTTTTTTTTTTTTTTAATTTTTTTTTTTTTTAAAAAAAATAATATATTTGTACACAGTATTTTCGTTTCATTTCGTCGAGATCTTGAAGAATCAATCATCAGATAACGGATTTTCAATAAATATATTTTATTCGTGACCTTAAGGAGGCTTTATCTCCTAAACTATGCCGAAAACGGAAAATTTGTACTCAGTATTTTCGTTTCATTTCGTCGAGATCTTGAAGAATCAATCATCAGATAACTTATTTTCAATAAATATATTTTATTCGTGACCTTAAGGAAGCTATATTTCCTAAACTATGCCAAAAACGGAAAATTTGTACCCAGTATTTTCGATTCATTTCGTCGAGATCTTGAAGAATCAATCATCAGATAACGGATTTTCAATAATAATGTAAACTATGCGGAAAATTCGTACTCAGTATTTTCGTTTCATTTCGTCGAGATCTTGAAGAATCAATCATCAGATAAATTCGAATCAGTATTTTCGTTTCATTTCGTCGGGATCTTGAAGAATCAATCATCAGATAACGGATTTTCAACAAATATATTTTATTCGTGACCTTAAAGAAGCTATATCTCCTAAACTATGCCGAAAACGAAAAATTAGTACTCGGTGTTTTCGTTTCATTTTGTCGAGATCTTGAAGAATCAATCATCAGATAACGGATTTTCAATAAATATATTTTATTCGTGACCTTAAGGAAGCTATATCTCCTAAACTATGCCGAAAACGGAAAATTCGTTACAAATATTTTCGTCTCATTTCGTTTATGTCTTTAAGAAGCAATCATCAGAAAACGGATTTTCAATAAATATATTTTATTCGGGAATTTAAGGAAGCTATATCTCCTAAACTATGCCGAAAACGAAAAATTAGTACTCGGTATTTTCGTTTAATTTTGTCTAGATCTTGAAGAATCAATCATCAGATAACGGATTTTCAATAAATATTTTGTATTCGTGACTTTAAGGAGGCTATATCTCCTAAACTATGCCGAAAACGGAAAATTCGTACTCAGTATTTTCCATTTATTTCGTCGAGATCTTGAAGAATCAATCATCAGATAACGGATTTTCAATAAATATTTTTTATTTGTGACCTTAAGGAGGCTATATCTCCTAAACTATGCCGAAAACGGAAAATTCGTACTCGGTATTTTCGTTTCATTTCGTCGAGATCTTGAAGAATCAATCATCAGATAACGGATTTTCAATAAATATTTTTTATTCGTGACCTTTAGGAGGCCATATCTTCTACACTATGCCGAAAACGGAAAATTCGTACTCAGTATTTACGTTTCATTTCGTCGAGGTCTTGAAGAATCAATCATCAGATAACGGATTTTCAATAAATATTTTTTATTCGTGACCTTAAGGAGGCCATATCTTCTTCACGATGCCGAAAACGGAAAATTCGTACTCGGTATTTTCGTTTCATTTCGTCGAGATCTTGAAGAATCAATCATCAGATAACGGATTTTCAATAAATATTTTTTAATTTGTGACCTTTAGGAGGCCATCTCTTCTACACTATGCCGAAAACGGAAAATTCGTACTCAGTATTTTCGTTTCATTTCGTCGAGATCTTGAAGAATCAATCATCAGATAACAGATTTTCAATAAATATTTTTTATTCGTGACCTTAAGGAGGCCATTTCTTCTAAACTATGCCGAAAACGGAAAATTCGTACTCAGTATTTTCGTTTCATTTCGTCGAGATCTTGAAGAATCAATCATCAGATAACTTATTTTCAATAAATATATTTTATTCGTGACCTTAAGGAAGCTATATTTCCTAAACTATGCCAAAAACGGAAAATTTGTGCCCAGTATTTTCGATTCATTTCGTCGAGATCTTGAAAAATCAATCATCAGATAACGGATTTTCAATAATAATGTAAACTATGCGGAAAATTCGTACTCAGTATTTTCGTTTCATTTCGTCGAGATCTTGAAGAATCAATCATCAGATAAATTCGAATCAGTATTTTCGTTTCATTTCGTCGGGATCTTGAAGAATCAATCATCAGATAACGGATTTTCAACAAATATATTTTATTCGTGAACTTAAAGAAGCTATATCTCCTAAACTATGCCGAAAACGAAAAATTAGTACTCGGTGTTTTCGTTTCATTTTGTCGAGATCTTGAAGAATCAATCATCAGATAACGGATTTTCAATAAATATATTTTATTCGTGACCTTAAGGAAGCTATATCTCCTAAACTATGCCGAAAACGGAAAATTCGTTACAAATATTTTCGTCTCATTTCGTTTATGTCTTTAAGAAGCAATCATCAGAAAACGGATTTTCAAAAAAATATTTTTTATTCGGGAATTTAAGGAAGCTATATCTCCTAAACTATGCCGAAAACGAAAAATTAGTACTCGGTATTTTCGTTTAATTTTGTCGAGATCTTGAAGAATCAATCATCAGATTACGGATTTTAAATAAATATTTTTATTCGTGACTTTAAGGAGGCCATATCTTCTACACTATGCCGAAAACGGAAAATTCGTACTCAGTATTTTCGTTTCATTTCGTCGAGATCTTGAAGAATCAATCATCAGATAACGGATTTTCAATAAATATTTTTTATTCGTGACCTTAAGGAGGCCATTTCTTCTACACTATGCCGAAAACGGAAAATTCGTACTCAGTATTTTCGTTTCATTTCGTCGAGATCTTGAAGAATCAATCATCAAATAACGGATTTTCAATAAATATATGTTAGTCGTGAGTTTAAGGAGGCTTTATCTCTTAAACTATGCGGAAAATTCGTACTCAGTATTTTCGTTTCATTTCGTCGAGATCTTGAAGAATCAATCATCAGATAACTTATTTTCAATAAATATATTTTATTCGTGACCTTAAGGAAGCTATATTTCCTAAACTATGCCAAAAACGGAAAATTTGTACCCAGTATTTTCGATTCATTTCGTCGAGATCTTGAAGAATCAATCATCAGATAACGGATTTTCAATAATAATGTAAACTATGCGGAAAATTCGTACTCAGTATTTTCGTTTCATTTCGTCGAGATCTTGAAGAATCAATCATCAGATAAATTCGAATCAGTATTTTCGTTTCATTTCGTCGGGATCTTGAAGAATCAATCATCAGATAACGGATTTTCAACAAATATATTTTATTCGTGACCTTAAAGAAGCTATATCTCCTAAACTATGCCGAAAACGAAAAATTAGTACTCGGTGTTTTCGTTTCATTTTGTCGAGATCTTGAAGAATCAATCATCAGATAACGGATTTTCAATAAATATATTTTATTCGTGACCTTAAGGAAGCTATATCTCCTAAACTATGCCAAAAACGCAAAATTCGTTACAAATATTTTCGTCTCATTTCGTTTATGTCTTTAAGAAGCAATCATCAGAAAACGGATTTTCAAAAAATATTTTTTATTCGGGAATTTAAGGAAGCTATATCTCCTAAACTATGCCGAAAACGAAAAATTAGTACTCAGTATTTTCGTTTCATTTCGTCGAGATCTTGAAGAATCAATCATCAGATAACGGATTTTCAATAAATATTTTTTATTCGTGACCTTTAAGGAGGCCATATCTTCTACACTATGCCGAAAACGGAAAATTCGTACTCAGTATTTTCGTTTCATTTCGTCGAGATCTTGAAGAATCAATCATCAGATAACGGATTTTCAATAAATATATTTTATTCGTGACCTTAAGGAGGCTTTATCTTCTAACTAAGCCGAAAATGCGGAAAATTCGTACTCAGTATTTTCGTTTCATTTCGTCGAGATCTTGAAGAATCAATCATCAGATAACTTATTTTCAATAAATATATTTTATTCGTGACCTTAAGGAAGCTATATTTCCTAAACTATGCCAAAAACGGAAAATTTGTACCCAGTATTTTCGATTCATTTCGTCGAGATCTTGAAGAATCAATCATCAGATAACGGATTTTCAATAATAATGTAAACTATGCGGAAAATTCGTACTCAGTATTTTCGTTTCATTTCGTCGAGATCTTGAAGAATCAATCATCAGATAAATTCGAATCAGTATTTTCGTTTCATTTCGTCGAGATCTTGAAGAATCAATCATCAGATAACGGATTTTCAACAAATATATTTTATTCGTGACCTTAAAGAAGCTATATCTCCTAAACTATGCCGAAAACGAAAAATTAGTACTCGGTATTTTCGTTTCATTTTGTCGAGATCTTGAAGAATCAATCATCAGATAACGGATTTTCAATAAATATATTTTATTCGTGACCTTAAGGAAGCTATATCTCCTAAACTATGCCAAAAACGCAAAATTCGTTACAAATATTTTCGTCTCATTTCGTTTATGTCTTTAAGAAGCAATCATCAGAAAACGGATTTTCAAAAAAATATTTTTTATTCGGGAATTTAAGGAAGCTATATCTCCTAAACTATGCCGAAAACGAAAAATTAGTACTCAGTATTTTCGTTTCATTTCGTCGAGATCTTGAAGAATCAATCATCAGATAACGGATTTTCAATAAATATTTTTTATTCGTGACCTTAAGGAGGCCATATCTTCTACACTATGCCGAAAACGGAAAATTCGTACTCAGTATTTTCGTTTCATTTCGTCGAGATCTTGAAGAATCAATCATCAGATAAAAATTAAAACGAAAATCAGTATTTTCGTTTCATTTCGTCGGGATCTTGAAGAATCAATCATCAGATAACGGATTTTCAATAAATATTTTTTATTTGTGACCTTAAGGAGGCCATATCTTCTACACTATGCCGAAAACGGAAAATTCGTACTCAGTATTTTCGTTTCATTTCGTCGAGATCTTGAAGAATCAATCATCAGATAATAGATTTTCAATAAATATTTTTTATTCGTGACCTTAAGGAGGCCATTTCTTCTACACTATGCCGAAAACGGAAAATTCGTACTCAGTATTTTCGTTTCATTTCGTCGAGATCTTGAAGAATCAATCATCAGATAACTTATTTTCAATAAATATATTTTATTCGTGACCTTAAGGAAGCTATATTTCCTAAACTATGCCAAAAACGGAAAATTTGTACCCAGTATTTTCGATTCATTTCGTCGAGATCTTGAAGAATCAATCATCAGATAACGGATTTTCAATAATAATGTAAACTATGCGGAAAATTCGTACTCAGTATTTTCGTTTCATTTCGTCGAGATCTTGAAGAATCAATCATCAGATAAATTCGAATCAGTATTTTCGTTTCATTTCGTCGGGATCTTGAAGAATCAATCATCAGATAACGGATTTTCAACAAATATATTTTATTCGTGACCTTAAAGAAGCTATATCTCCTAAACTATGCCGAAAACGAAAAATTAGTACTCGGTATTTTCGTTTCATTTTGTCGAGATCTTGAAGAATCAATCATCAGATTACGGATTTTCAATAAATATATTTTATTCGTGACCTTAAGGAAGCTATATCTCCTAAACTATGCCGAAAACGGAAAATTCGTTACAAATATTTTCGTCTCATTTCGTTTATGTCTTTAAGAAGCAATCATCAGAAAACGGATTTTCAAAAAAATATTTTTTATTCGGGAATTTAAGGAAGCTATATCTCCTAAACTATGCCGAAAACGAAAAATTAGTACTCGGTATTTTCGTTTAATTTTGTCTAGATCTTGAAGAATCAATCATCAGATAACGGATTTTCAATAAATATTTTGTATTCGTGACTTTAAGGAGGCCATATCTTCTACACTATGCCGAAAACGGAAAATTCGTACTCAGTATTTTCGTTTCATTTCGTCGAGATCTTGAAGAATCAATCATCAGATAACAGATTTTCAATAAATATTTTTTATTCGTGACCTTAAGGAGGCCATTTCTTCTACACTATGCCGAAAACGGAAAATTCGTACTCAGTATTTTCGTTTCATTTCGTCGAGATCTTGAAGAATCAATCATCAGATAACAGATTTTCAATAAATATTTTTTATTCGTGACCTTAAGGAGGCTTTATCTCTTAAACTATGCGGAAAATTCGTACTCAGTATTTTCGTTTCATTTCGTCGAGATCTTGAAGAATCAATCATCAGATAACTTATTTTCAATAAATATATTTTATTCGTGACCTTAAGGAAGCTATATTTCCTAAACTATGCCAAAAACGGAAAATTTGTACCCAGTATTTTCGATTCATTTCGTCGAGATCTTGAAGAATCAATCATCAGATAACGGATTTTCAATAATAATGTAAACTATGCGGAAAATTCGTACTCAGTATTTTCGTTTCATTTCGTCGAGATCTTGAAGAATCAATCATCAGATAAATTCGAATCAGTATTTTCGTTTCATTTCGTCGGGATCTTGAAGAATCAATCATCAGATAACGGATTTTCAACAAATATATTTTATTCGTGACCTTAAAGAAGCTATATCTCCTAAACTATGCCGAAAACGAAAAATTAGTACTCGGTATTTTCGTTTCATTTCGTCGAGATCTTGAAGAATCAATCATCAGATAACGGATTTTCAATAAATATTTTTTATTCGTGACCTTAAGGAAGCTATATCTCCTAAACTATGCCGAAAACGGAAAATTCGTACTCAGTATTTTCGTTTCATTTCGTCGAGATCTTGAAGAATCAATCATCAGATAAATTCGAATCAGTATTTTCGTTTCATTTCGTCGGGATCTTGAAGAATCAATCATCAGATAACGGATTTTCAATAAATATTTTTTATTTGTGACCTTTAGGAGGCCATATCTTCTACACTATGCCGAAAACGGAAAATTCGTACTCAGTATTTTCGTTTCATTTCGTCGAGATCTTGAAGAATCAATCATCAGATAATAGATTTTCAATAAATATTTTTTATTCGTGACCTTAAGGAGGCCATTTCTTCTACACTATGCCGAAAACGGAAAATTCGTACTCAGTATTTTCGTTTCATTTCGTCGAGATCTTGAAGAATCAATCATCAGATAACTTATTTTCAATAAATATATTTTATTCGTGACCTTAAGGAAGCTATATTTCCTAAACTATGCCAAAAACGGAAAATTTGTACCCAGTATTTTCGATTCATTTCGTCGAGATCTTGAAGAATCAATCATCAGATAACGGATTTTCAATAATAATGTAAACTATGCGGAAAATTCGTACTCAGTATTTTCGTTTCATTTCGTCGAGATCTTGAAGAATCAATCATCAGATAAATTCGAATCAGTATTTTCGTTTCATTTCGTCGGGATCTTGAAGAATCAATCATCAGATAACGGATTTTCAACAAATATATTTTATTCGTGACCTTAAAGAAGCTATATCTCCTAAACTATGCCGAAAACGAAAAATTAGTACTCGGTGTTTTCGTTTCATTTTGTCGAGATCTTGAAGAATCAATCATCAGATAACGGATTTTCAATAAATATATTTTATTCGTGACCTTAAGGAAGCTATATCTCCTAAACTATGCCAAAAACGCAAAATTCGTTACAAATATTTTCGTCTCATTTCGTTTATGTCTTTAAGAAGCAATCATCAGAAAACGGATTTTCAAAAAAATATTTTTTATTCGGGAATTTAAGGAAGCTATATCTCCTAAACTATGCCGAAAACGAAAAATTAGTACTCGGTATTTTCGTTTAATTTTGTCTAGATCTTGAAGAATCAATCATCAGATAACGGATTTTCAATAAATATTTTGTATTCGTGACTTTAAGGAGGCCATATCTTCTACACTATGCCGAAAACGGAAAATTCGTACTCAGTATTTTCGTTTCATTTCGTCGAGATCTTGAAGAATCAATCATCAGATAATAGATTTTCAATAAATATTTTTTATTCGTGACCTTAAGGAGGCCATTTCTTCTACACTATGCCGAAAACGGAAAATTCGTACTCAGTATTTTCGTTTCATTTCGTCGAGATCTTGAAGAATCAATCATCAGATAACGGATTTTCAATAAATATATGTTAGTCGTGAGTTTAAGGAGGCTTTATCTCTTAAACTATGCGGAAAATTCGTACTCAGTATTTTCGTTTCATTTCGTCGAGATCTTGAAGAATCAATCATCAGATAACTTATTTTCAATAAATATATTTTATTCGTGACCTTAAGGAAGCTATATTTCCTAAACTATGCCAAAAACGGAAAATTTGTACCCAGTATTTTCGATTCATTTCGTCGAGATCTTGAAGAATCAATCATCAGATAACGGATTTTCAATAATAATGTAAACTATGCGGAAAATTCGTACTCAGTATTTTCGTTTCATTTCGTCGAGATCTTGAAGAATCAATCATCAGATAAATTCGAATCAGTATTTTCGTTTCATTTCGTCGGGATCTTGAAGAATCAATCATCAGATAACGGATTTTCAACAAATATATTTTATTCGTGACCTTAAGGAAGCTATATCTCCTAAACTATGCCGAAAACGAAAAATTAGTACTCGGTATTTTCGTTTCATTTTGTCGAGATCTTGAAGAATCAATCATCAGATTACGGATTTTCAATAAATATATTTTATTCGTGACCTTAAGGAAGCTATATCTCCTAAACTATGCCGAAAACGGAAAATTCGTTACAAATATTTTCGTCTCATTTCGTTTATGTCTTTAAGAAGCAGTCATCAGAAAACGGATTTTCAAAGAAATATTTTTTATTCGGGAATTTAAGGAATCTATATCTCCTAAACTATGCCGAAAACGAAAAATTAGTACTCGGTATTTTCGTTTAATTTTGTCGAGATCTTGAAGAATCAATCATCAGATTACGGATTTTCAATAAATATTTTTTATTCGTGACCTTAAGGAGGCCATATCTTCTACACTATGCCGAAAACGGAAAATTCGTACTCAGTATTTTCGTTTCATTTCGTCGAGATCTTGAAGAATCAATCATCAGATAACAGATTTTCAATAAATATTTTTTATTCGTGACCTTAAGGAGGCCATTTCTTCTACACTATGCCGAAAACGGAAAATTCGTACTCAGTATTTTCGTTTCATTTCGTCGAGATCTTGAAGAATCAATCATCAAATAACGGATTTTCAATAAATATATGTTAGTCGTGAGTTTAAGGAGGCTTTATCTCTTAAACTATGCGGAAAATTCGTACTCAGTATTTTCGTTTCATTTCGTCGAGATCTTGAAGAATCAATCATCAGATAACTTATTTTCAATAAATATATTTTATTCGTGACCTTAAGGAAGCTATATTTCCTAAACTATGCCAAAAACGGAAAATTTGTACCCAGTATTTTCGATTCATTTCGTCGAGATCTTGAAGAATCAATCATCAGATAACGGATTTTCAATAATAATGTAAACTATGCGGAAAATTCGTACTCAGTATTTTCGTTTCATTTCGTCGAGATCTTGAAGAATCAATCATCAGATAAATTCGAATCAGTATTTTCGTTTCATTTCGTCGGGATCTTGAAGAATCAATCATCAGATAACGGATTTTCAACAAATATATTTTATTCGTGACCTTAAAGAAGCTATATCTCCTAAACTATGCCGAAAACGAAAAATTAGTACTCGGTGTTTTCGTTTCATTTTGTCGAGATCTTGAAGAATCTATCATCAGATTACGGATTTTCAATAAATATATTTTATTCGTGACCTTAAGGAAGCTATATCTCCTAAACTATGCCAAAAACGGAAAATTCGTTACAAATATTTTCGTCTCATTTCGTTTATGTCTTTAAGAAGCAATCATCAGAAAACGGATTTTCAAAAAAGTATTTTTTATTCGGGAATTTAAGGAAGCCATATCTCCTAAACTATGCCGAAAACGAAAAATTAGTACTCGGTATTTTCGTTTAATTTTGTCTAGATCTTGAAGAATCAATCATCAGATTACGGATTTTCAATAAATATTTTTTATTCGTGACTTTAAGGAGGCCATATCTTCTACACTATGCCGAAAACGGAAAATTCGTACTCAGTATTTTCGTTTCATTTCGTCGAGATCTTGAAGAATCAATCATCAGATAACAGATTTTCAATAAATATTTTTTATTCGTGACCTTAAGGAGGCCATTTCTTCTACACTATGCCGAAAACGGAAAATTCGTACTCAGTATTTTCGTTTCATTTCGTCGAGATCTTGAAGAATCAATCATCAGATAACGGATTTTCAATAAATATATTTTATTCGTGACCTTAAGGAGGCCATATCTTCTAAACTATGCCGAAAACGGAAAATTCGTACTCAGTATTTTCGTTTCATTTCGTCGAGATCTTGAAGAATCAATCATCAGATAACGGATTTTCAATAATTATTTTTTAATTTTGACCTTTAGGAGGCCATATCTTCTACACTATGCCGAAAACGGAAAATTCGTACTCAGTATTTTCGTTTCATTTCGTCGAGATCTTGAAGAATCAATCATCAGATAATAGATTTTCAATAAATATTTTTTATTCGTGACCTTAAGGAGGCCATTTCTTCTACACTATGCCGAAAACGGAAAATTCGTACTCAGTATTTTCGTTTCATTTCGTCGAGATCTTGAAGAATCAATCATCAGATAACTTATTTTCAATAAATATATTTTATTCGTGACCTTAAGGAAGCTATATTTCCTAAACTATGCCAAAAACGGAAAATTTGTACCCAGTATTTTCGATTCATTTCGTCGAGATCTTGAAGAATCAATCATCAGATAACGGATTTTCAATAATAATGTAAACTATGCGGAAAGTTCGTACTCAGTACTTTCGTTTCATTTCGTCGAGATCTTGAAGAATCAATCATCAGATAAATTCGAATCAGTATTTTCGTTTCATTTCGTCGAGATCTTGAAGAATCAATCATCAGATAACGGATTTTCAACAAATATATTTTATTCGTGACCTTAAAGAAGCTATATCTCCTAAATTATGCCGAAAACGAAAAATTAGTTCTCGGTATTTTCGTTTCATTTTGTCGAGATATTGAAGAATCAATCATCAGATTACGGATTTTCAATAAATATATTTTATTCGTGACCTTAAGGAAGCTATATCTCCTAAACTATGCCGAAAACGGAAAATTCGTTACAAATATTTTCGTCTCATTTCGTTTATGTCTTTAAGAAGCAATCATCAGAAAACGGATTTTCAAAAAAATTTTTTTTTATTCGGGAATTTAAGGAAGCTATATCTCCTAAACTATGCCGAAAACGAAAAATTAGTACTCGGTAGTTTCGATTAATTTTGTCGAGATCTTGAAGAGTCAATCATCAGGTTACGGATTTTCAATAATAATTTTTTTTTCGTGACCTTAAGGAGGCCATATCTTCTACACTATGCCGAAAACGGAAAATTCGTACTCAGTATTTTCGTTTCATTTCGTCGAGATCTTGAAGAATCAATCATCAGATTACGGATTTTCAATAAATATTTTTTATTCGTGACTTTAAGGAGGCCATATCTTCTACACTATGCCGAAAACGGAAAATTCGTACTCAGTATTTTCGTTTCATTTCGTCGAGATCTTGAAGAATCAATCATCAGATAACAGATTTTCAATAAATATTTTTTATTCGTGACCTTAAGGAGGCCATATCTCCTAAACTATGCCGAAAACGGAAAATTCGTACTCAGTATTTTCGTTTCATTTCGTCGAGATCTTGAAGAATCAATCATCAGATAACGGATTTTCAATAAATATTTTTTATTCGTGACCTTTAGGAGGCCATATCTTCTACACTATGCCGAAAACGGAAAATTCGTACTCAGTATTTTCGTTTCATTTCGTCGAGATCTTGAAGAATCAATCATCAGATAACGGATTTTCAATAAATATTTTTTATTCGTGACTTTAAGGAGGCTATATCTTCTACACTATGCCGAAAACGGAAAATTCGTACTCAGTATTTTCGTTTCATTTCGTCGAGATCTTGAAGAATCAATCATCAGATAATGGATTTTCAATAAATATTTTTTATTCGTGACCTTAAGGAGGCCATATCTTCTACACTATGCCGAAAACGGAAAATTCGTACTCAGTATTTTCGTTTCATTTCGTCGAGATCTTGAAGAATCAATCATCAGATAACGGATTTTCAATAAATATATTTTATTCGTGACCTTAAAGAAGCTATATCTCCTAAACTATGCCGAAAACGGAAAATTCGTACTCAGTATTTTCGTTTCATTTTGTCGAGATCTTGAAGAATCAATCATCAGATAACGGATTTTCAATAAATATTTTTTTAATTTTGACCTTTAGGAGGCCATATCTTCTACACTATGCCGAAAACGGAAAATTCGTACTCAGTATTTTCGTTTCATTTCGTCGAGATCTTGAAGAATCAATCATCAGATAACGGATTTTCAATAAATATTTTGTATTCGTGACCTTAAGGAGGCCATATCTTCTACACTATGCCGAAAACGGAAAATTCGTACTCAGTATTTTCGTTTCATTTCGTCGAGATCTTGAAGAATCAATCATCAGATAACGGATTTTCAATAAATATTTTTTATTCGTGACCTTAAGGAAGCTATATCTCCTAAACTATGCCGAAAACGGAAAATTAGTACTCAGTATTTTCGTTTCATTTCGTCGAGATCTTGAAGAATCAATCATCAGATAACGGATTTTCAACAAATATATTTTATTCGTGACCTTAAAGAAGCTATATCTCCTAAACTATGCCGAAAACGAAAAATTAGTACTCGGTGTTTTCGTTTCATTTTGTCGAGATCTTGAAGAATCAATCATCAGATTACGGATTTTCAATAAATATTTTTTATTCGTGACCTTTAAGGAGGCTATATCTTCTACACTATGCCGAAAACGGAAAATTCGTACTCAGTATTTTCGTTTCATTTCGTCGAGATCTTGAAGAATCAATCATCAGATAACGGATTTTCAATAAATATTTTTTATTCGTGACTTTAAGGAGGCCATATCTTCTACACTATGCCGAAAACGGAAAATTCGTACTCAGTATTTTCGTTTCATTTCGTCGAGATCTTGAAGAATCAATCATCAGATAACGGATTTTCAATAAATATTTTTTAGTCGTGACTTTAAGGAGGCCATATCTCTATTTACTTATTTCCTAAACTATGCCAAAAACGGAAAATTTGTACCCAGTATTTTCGTTTCATTTCGTCGAGATCTTGAAGAATCAATCATCAGATAACGGATTTTCAATAAATAATGTTCTTATTTTCTAAACTATGCGGAAAAGGAAAATTGTACTCAGTATTTTCGTTTCATTTCGTCGAGATCTTGAAGAATCAATCATCAGATAACGGATTTTCAATAAATATACTTTATTCGTGACCTTAGGGAGGCTATATCTCCTAAACTATGCGGAAAAATCGGACAGTATTTTCGTTTCATTTCGTCGAGATCTTGAAGAATCAATCATCAGATAAATTCGAATCAGTATTTTCGTTTCATTTCGTCGGGATCTTGAAGAATCAATCATCAGATAACGGATTTTCAACAAATATATTTTATTCGTGACCTTAAAGAAGCTATATCTCCTAAACTATGCCGAAAACGAAAAATTAGTACTCGGTATTTTCGTTTCATTTTGTCGAGATCTTGAAGAATCAATCATCAGATTACGGATTTTCAATAAATATATTTTATTCGTGACCTTAAGGAAGCTATATCTCCTAAACTATGCCGAAAACGGAAAATTCGTTACAAATATTTTCGTCTCATTTCGTTTATGTCTTTAAGAAGCAATCATCAGAAAACGGATTTTCAAAAAAATATTTTTTATTCGGGAATTTAAGGAAGCTATATCTCCTAAACTATGCCGAAAACGAAAAATTAGTACTCGGTATTTTCGTTTAATTTTGTCGAGATCTTGAAGAATCAATCATCAGATTACGGATTTTCAATAAATATTTTTTATTCGTGACTTTAAGGAGGCCATATCTTCTACACTATGCCGAAAACGGAAAATTCGTACTCAGTATTTTCGTTTCATTTCGTCGAGATCTTGAAGAATCAATCATCAGATAACAGATTTTCAATAAATATTTTTTATTCGTGACCTTAAGGAGGCCATTTCTTCTACACTATGCCGAAAACGGAAAATTCGTACTCAGTATTTTCGTTTCATTTCGTCGAGATCTTGAAGAATCAATCATCAGATAACGGATTTTCAACAAATATATTTTATTCGTGACCTTAAAGAAGCTATATCTCCTAAACTATGCCGAAAACGAAAAATTAGTACTCGGTATTTTCGTTTCATTTCGTCGAGATCTTGAAGAATCAATCATCAGATTACGGATTTTCAATAAATATATTTTATTCGTGACCTTAAGGAAGCTATATCTCCTAAACTATGCCGAAAACGGAAAATTCGTTACAAAGTATTTTCGTCTCATTTCGTTTAGGTCTTTAAGAAGCAATCATCAGAAAACGGATTTTCAAAAAATATTTTTTATTCGTGAATTTAAGGAAGCTATATCTCCTAAACTATGCCGAAAACGAAAAATTAGTACTCAGTATTTTCGTTTCATTTTGTCGAGATCTTGAAGAATCAATCATCAGATTACGGATTTTCAATAAATATTTTTTATTCGTGACCTTTAAGGAGGCCATATCTTCTACACTATGCCGAAAACGGAAAATTCGTACTCAGTATTTTCGTTTCATTTCGTCGAGATCTTGAAGAATCAATCATCAGATAACGGATTTTCAATAAATATTTTTTATTCGTGACTTTAAGGAGGCCATATCTTCTACACTATGCCGAAAATGGAAAATTCGTAAACAGTATTTTCGTTTCATTTCGTCGAGATCTTGAAGAATCAATCATCAAATAACGGATTTTCAATAAATATATTTTAGTCGTGAGTTTAAGGAGGCTTTATCTCTTAAACTATGCGAAAATTCGTGACCTTAAGGAAGCTATATTTCCTAAACTATGCCAAAAACGGAAAATTTGTACCCAGTATTTTCGATTCATTTCGTCGAGATCTTGAAGAATCAATCATCAGATAACGGATTTTCAATAAATAATGTAAACTATGCAAGGAAAATTCGTACTCAGTATTTTCGTTTCATTTCGTCGAGATCTTGAAGAATCAATCATCAGATAACGGATTTTCAATAAATATACTTTATTCGTGACCTTAGGGAGGCTATATCTCCTAAACAATGCGGAAAAATCGTACTCAGTATTTTCGTTTCATTTCGTCGAGATCTTGAAGAATCAATCATCAGATAAATTCGAATCAGTATTTTCGTTTCATTTCGTCGGGATCTTGAAGAATCAATCATCAGATAACGGATTTTCAACAAATATATTTTATTCGTGACCTTAAAGAAGCTATATCTCCTAAACTATGCCGAAAACGAAAAATTAGTACTCGGTGTTTTCGTTTCATTTTGTCGAGATCTTGAAGAATCAATCATCAGATTACGGATTTTCAATAAATATATTTTATTCGTGACCTTAAGGAAGCTATATCTCCTAAACTATGCCGAAAACGGAAAATTCGTTACAAATATTTTCGTCTCATTTCGTTTATGTCTTTAAGAAGCAATCATCAGAAAACGGATTTTCAAAAAAATATTTTTTATTCGGGAATTTAAGGAAGCTATATCTCCTAAACTATGCCGAAAACGAAAAATTAGTACTCGGTATTTTCGTTTAATTTTGTCTAGATCTTGAAGAATCAATCATCAGATTACGGATTTTCAATAAATATTTTTTATTCGTGACTTTAAGGAGGCCATATCTTCTACACTATGCCGAAAACGGAAAATTCGTACTCAGTATTTTCGTTTCATTTCGTCGAGATCTTGAAGAATCAATCATCAGATAATAGATTTTCAATAAATATTTTTTATTCGTGACCTTAAGGAGGCCATTTCTTCTACACTATGCCGAAAACGGAAAATTCGTACTCAGTATTTTCGTTTCATTTCGTCGAGATCTTGAAGAATCAATCATCAGATAACGGATTTTCAATAAATATATTTTATTCGTGACCTTAAGGAAGCTATATCTCCTAAACTATGCCGAAAACGAAAAATTAGTACTCAGTATTTTCGTTTCATTTCGTCGAGATCTTGAAGAATCAATCATCAGATTACGGATTTTCAATAAATATATTTTATTCGTGACCTTAAGGAAGCTATATCTCCTAAACTATGCCGAAAACGGAAAATTCGTTACAAATATTTTCGTTTCATTTCGTTTAGGTCTTTAAGAATCAATCATCAGAAAACGGATTTTCAAAAAATATTTTTTATTCGTGACTTTAAGGAAGCTATATCTCCTAAACTATGCCGAAAACGAAAAATTAGTACTCGGTATTTTCGTTTCATTTTGTCGAGATCTTGAAGAATCAATCATCAGATTACGGATTTTCAATAAATATTTTTTATTCGTGACCTTAAGGAGGCCATATCTTCTACACTATGCCGAAAACGGAAAATTCGTACTCAGTATTTTCGTTTCATTTCGTCGAGATCTTGAAGAATCAATCATCAGATAACGGATTTTCAATAAATATTTTTTATTCGTGACTTTAAGGAGGCCATATCTTCTACACTATGCCGAAAACGGAAAATTCGTACTCAGTATTTTCGTTTCATTTCGTCGAGATCTTGAAGAATCAATCATCAGATAACGGATTTTCAATAAATATTTTTTATTCGTGACCTTAAGGAGGCCATATCTTCTACACTATGCCGAAAACGGAAAATTCGTACTCAGTATTTTCGTTTCATTTCGTCGAGATCTTGAAGAATCAATCATCAGATAACGGATTTTCAATAAATATTTTTTATTCGTGACCTTAAGGAGGCCATATCTTCTACACTATGCCGAAAACGGAAAATTCGAATCAGTATTTTCGTTTCATTTCGTCGAGATCTTGAAGAATCAATCATCAGATAACGGATTTTCAATAAATATATTTTATTCGTGACCTTAAGGAGGCTTTATCTCCTAAACTATGCGGAAAATTCGTACTCAATATTTTCATTTCATTTCGTCGAGATCTTGAAGAATCAATCATCAGATAACGGATTTTCAATAAATATATTTTAAATTTTTTCCTAAACTATGGCGAAAACGGAAAATTCGTACCCAGTATTTTCGATTCATTTCGTCGAGATCTTGAAGAATCAATCATCAGATAACGGATTTTCAATAAATATATGTAAAAACCCTAAACTATGCGGAAAATTCGTACTCAATATTTTCATTTCATTTCGTCGAGATCTTGAAGAATCAATCATCAGATAACGGATTTTCAGTAAATATTTTTTATTCCTGACCTTAAGGAGGCTATATCTCCCAAACTACGCCGAAAAATCGTACAGTATTTTCGTTTCATTTCGTCGAGATCTGAAGAATCAATCATCAGATAAATTCGAATCAGTATTTTCGTTTCATTTCGTCGGGATCTTGAAGAATTAATCATCAGATAACGGATTTTCAACAAATATATTTTATTCGTGACCTTAAGGAAGCTATATCTCCTAAACTATGCCGAAAACGAAAAATTAGTACTCGGTATTTTCGTTTCATTTTGTCGAGATCTTGAAGAATCAATCATCAGATTACGGATTTTCAATAAATATATTTTATTCGTGACCTTAAGGAAGCTATATCTCCTAAACTATGCCGAAAACGGAAAATTCGTTACAAATATTTTCGTCTCATTTCGTTTATGTCTTTAAGAAGCAATCATCAGAAAACGGATTTTCAAAAAAATATTTTTTATTCGTGACTTTAAGGAGGCCATATCTTCTACACTATGCCGAAAACGGAAAATTCGTACTCAGTATTTTCGTTTCATTTCGTCGAGATCTTGAAGAATCAATCATCAGATTACGGATTTTCAATAAATATTTTTTATTCGTGACTTTAAGGAGGCCATATCTTCTACACTATGCCGAAAACGGAAAATTCGTACTCAGTATTTTCGTTTCATTTCGTCGAGATCTTGAAGAATCAATCATCAGATAACGGATTTTCAATAAATATTTTTTATTCGTGACCTTAAGGAGGCCATTTCTTCTAAACTATGCCGAAAACGGAAAATTCGTACTCAGTATTTTCGTTTCATTTCGTCGAGATCTTGAAGAATCAATCATCAGATAACGGATTTTCAACAAATATATTTTATTCGTGACCTTAAAGAAGCTATATCTCCTAAACTATGCCGAAAACGAAAAATTAGTTCTCGGTATTTTCGTTTCATTTTGTCGAGATATTGAAGAATCAATCATCAGATTACGGATTTTCAATAAATATATTTTATTCGTGACCTTAAGGAAGCTATATCTCCTAAACTATGCCGAAAACGGAAAATTCGTTACAAATATTTTCGTCTCATTTCGTTTATGTCTTTAAGAAGCAATCATCAGAAAACGGATTTTCAAAAAAAATATTTTTTATTCGGGAATTTAAGGAAGCTATATCTCCTAAACTATGCCGAAAACAAAAATTAGTACTCGGTATTTTCGTTTAATTTTGTCGAGATCTTGAAGAATCAATCATCAGATTACGGATTTTCAATAAATATACTTTATTCGTGACCTTTAGGAGGCCATATCTTCTACACTATGCCGAAAACGGAAAATTCGTACTCAGTATTTTCGTTTCATTTCGTCGAGATCTTGAAGAATCAATCATCAGATAACGGATTTTCAATAAATATTTTTTATTCGTGACTTTAAGGAGGCCATATCTTCTACACTATGCCGAAAACGGAAAATTCGTACTCAGTATTTTCGTTTCATTTCGTCGAGATCTTGAAGAATCAATCATCAGATAACAGATTTTCAATAAATATTTTTTATTCGTGACCTTAAGGAGGCCATATCTTCTACACTATGCCGAAAACGGAAAATTCGTACTCAGTATTTTCGTTTCATTTCGTCGAGATCTTGAAGAATCAATCATCAGATAACGGATTTTCAATAAATATTTTTTATTCGTGACCTTAAGGAGGCCATATCTTCTACACTATGCCGAAAATGGAAAATTCGTACTCAGTATTTTCGTTTCATTTCGTCGAGATCTTGAAGAATCAATCATCAGATAACGGATTTTCAATAAATATATGTTAGTCGTGAGTTTAAGGAGGCTTTATCTCTTAAACTATGCGGAAAATTGTACTCAGTATTTTCGTTTTATTTAATAAAGGAAGCTATATTTCCTAAACTATGCCAAAAACGGAAAATTTGTACCCAGTATTTTCGATTTATTTCGTCGAGATCTTGAAGAATCAATCATCAGATAACGGATTTTCAATAATAATGTAAACTATGCGGAAAATTCGTACTCAGTATTTTCGTTTCATTTCGTCGAGATCTTGAAGAATCAATCATCAGATAACGGATTTTCAATAAATATACTTTATTCGTGACCTTAGGGAGGCTATATCTCCTAAACAATGCGGAAAAATCGTACTCAGTATTTTCGTTTCATTTCGTCGAGATCTTGAAGAATCAATCATCAGATAAATTCGAATCAGTATTTTCGTTTCATTTCGTCGGGATCTTGAAGAATCAATCATCAGATAACGGATTTTCAACAAATATATTTTATTCGTGACCTTAAAGAAGCTATATCTCCTAAACTATGCCGAAAACGAAAAATTAGTACTCGGTGTTTTCGTTTCATTTTGTCGAGATCTTGAAGAATCAATCATCAGATTACGGATTTTCAATAAATATATTTTATTCGTGACCTTAAGGAAGCTATATCTCCTAAACTATGCCGAAAACGGAAAATTCGTTACAAATATTTTCGTCTCATTTCGTTTATGTCTTTAAGAAGCAATCATCAGAAAACGGATTTTCAAAAAAATATTTTTTATTCGGGAATTTAAGGAAGCTATATCTCCTAAACTATGCCGAAAACGAAAAATTAGTACTCGGTATTTTCGTTTAATTTTGTCGAGATCTTGAAGAATCAATCATCAGATTACGGATTTTCAATAAATATTTTTTATTCGTGACTTTAAGGAGGCCATATCTTCTACACTATGCCGAAAACGGAAAATTCGTACTCAGTATTTTCGTTTCATTTCGTCGAGATCTTGAAGAATCAATCATCAGATAACAGATTTTCAATAAATATTTTTTATTCGTGACCTTAAGGAGGCCATTTCTTCTACACTATGCCGAAAACGGAAAATTCGTACTCAGTATTTTCGTTTCATTTCGTCGAGATCTTGAAGAATCAATCATCAGATAACGGATTTTCAATAAATATATTTTATTCGTGACCTTAAGGAAGCTATATCTCCTAAACTATGCCGAAAACGAAAAATTAGTTCTCGGTGTTTTCGTTTCATTTTGTCGAGATCTTGAAGAATCAATCATCAGATTACGGATTTTCAATAAATATATTTTATTCGTGACCTTAAGGAAGCTATATCTCCTAAACTATGCCGAAAACGGAAAATTCGTTACAAATATTTTCGTCTCATTTCGTTTATGTCTTTAAGAAGCAATCATCAGAAAACGGATTTTCAAAAAAATTATTTTTTATTCGGGAATTTAAGGAAGCTATATCTCCTAAACTATGCCGAAAACGAAAAATTAGTACTCGGTATTTTCGTTTAATTTTGTCGAGATCTTGAAGAATCAATCATCAGATTACGGATTTTCAATAATTATTTTTTAATTTTGACCTTTAGGAGGCCATATCTTCTACACTATGCCGAAAACGGAAAATTCGTACTCAGTATTTTCGTTTCATTTCGTCGAGATCTTGAAGAATCAATCATCAGATTACGGATTTTCAATAAATATTTTTTATTTGTGACTTTAAGGAGGCCATATCTTCTACACTATGCCGAAAACGGAAAATTCGTACTCAGTATTTTCGTTTCATTTCGTCGAGATCTTGAAGAATCAATCATCAGATAACAGATTTTCAATAAATATTTTTTATTCGTGACCTTAAGGAGGCCATATCTTCTACACTATGCCGAAAACGGAAAATTCGTACTCAGTATTTTCGTTTCATTTCGTCGAGATCTTGAAGAATCAATCATCAGATAACGGATTTTCAATAATTATTTTTTAATTGTGACCTTTAGGAGGCCATATCTTCTACACTATGCCGAAAATGGAAAATTCGTAAACAGTATTTTCGTTTCATTTCGTCGAGATCTTGAAGAATCAATCATCAAATAACGGATTTTCAATAAATATATGTTAGTCGTGAGTTTAAGGAGGCTTTATCTCTTAAACTATGCGGAAAATTCGTACTCAGTATTTTCGTTTCATTTCGTCGAGATCTTGAAGAATCAATCATCAGATAACTTATTTTCAATAAATATATTTTATTCGTGACCTTAAGGAAGCTATATTTCCTAAACTATGCCAAAAACGGAAAATTTGTACCCAGTATTTTCGATTCATTTCGTCGAGATCTTGAAGAATCAATCATCAGATAACGGATTTTCAATAATAATGTAAACTATGCGGAAAATTCGTACTCAGTATTTTCGTTTCATTTCGTCGAGATCTTGAAGAATCAATCATCAGATAACGGATTTTCAATAAATATACTTTATTCGTGACCTTAGGGAGGCTATATCTCCTAAACAATGCGGAAAAATCGTACTCAGTATTTTCGTTTCATTTCGTCGAGATCTTGAAGAATCAATCATCAGATAAATTCGAATCAGTATTTTCGTTTCATTTCGTCGGGATCTTGAAGAATCAATCATCAGATAACGGATTTTCAACAAATATTTTTTATTCGTGACCTTAAGGAGGCCATATCTCCTAAACTATGCCGAAAACGAAAAATTCGTACTCAGTATTTTCGTTTCATTTCGTCGAGATCTTGAAGAATCAATCATCAGATAACGGATTTTCAATAAATATATTTTATTCGTGACCTTAAAGAAGCTATATCTCCTAAACTATGCCGAAAACGAAAAATTAGTACTCGGTATTTTCGTTTCATTTTGTCGAGATCTTGAAGAATCAATCATCAGATTACGGATTTTCAATAAATATATTTTATTCGTGACCTTAAGGAAGCTATATCTCCTAAACTATGCCGAAAACGGAAAATTCGTTACAAATATTTTCGTCTCATTTCGTTTATGTCTTTAAGAAGCAATCATCAGAAAACGGATTTTCAATAAATATTTTTTATTCGGGAATTTAAGGAAGCTATATCTCCTAAACTATGCCGAAAACGAAAAATTAGTACTCGGTATTTTCGTTTAATTTTGTCGAGATCTTGAAGAATCAATCATCAGATTACGGATTTTCAATAAATATTTTTTAATTTTGACCTTTAGGAGGCCATATCTTCTACACTATGCCGAAAACGGAAAATTCGTACTCAGTATTTTCGTTTCATTTCGTCGAGATCTTGAAGAATCAATCATCAGATAACGGATTTTCAATAAATATTTTTTATTCGTGACTTTAAGGAGGCCATATCTTCTACACTATGCCGAAAACGGAAAATTCGTACTCAGTATTTTCGTTTCATTTCGTCGAGATCTTGAAGAATCAATCATCAGATAACAGATTTTCAATAAATATTTTTTATTCGTGACCTTAAGGAGGCCATATCTTCTACACTATGCCGAAAACGGAAAATTCGTACTCAGTATTTTCGTTTCATTTCGTCGAGATCTTGAAGAATCAATCATCAGATAACGGATTTTCAATAATTATTTTTTATTTGTGACCTTAAGGAGGCCATATCTTCTACACTATGCCGAAAATGGAAAATTCGTACTCAGTATTTTCGTTTCATTTCGTCGAGATCTTGAAGAATCAATCATCAAATAACGGATTTTCAATAATTATATGTTAGTCGTGAGTTTAAGGAGGCTTTATCTCTTAAACTATGCGGAAAATTCGTACTCAGTATTTTCGTTTCATTTCGTCGAGATCTTGAAGAATCAATCATCAGATAACTTATTTTCAATAAATATATTTTATTCGTGACCTTAAGGAAGCTATATTTCCTAAACTATGCCAAAAACGGAAAATTTGTACCCAGTATTTTCGATTCATTTCGTCGAGATCTTGAAGAATCAATCATCAGATAACGGATTTTCAATAATAATGTAAACTATGCGGAAAATTCGTACTCAGTATTTTCGTTTCATTTCGTCGAGATCTTGAAGAATCAATCATCAGATAACGGATTTTCAATAAATATACTTTATTCGTGACCTTAGGGAGGCTATATCTCCTAAACAATGCGGAAAAATCGTACTCAGTATTTTCGTTTCATTTCGTCGAGATCTTGAAGAATCAATCATCAGATAAATTCGAATCAGTATTTTCGTTTCATTTCGTCGGGATCTTGAAGAATCAATCATCAGATAACGGATTTTCAACAAATATATTTTATTCGTGACCTTAAAGAAGCTATATCTCCTAAACTATGCCGAAAACGAAAAATTAGTACTCGGTGTTTTCGTTTCATTTTGTCGAGATCTTGAAGAATCAATCATCAGATTACGGATTTTCAATAAATATATTTTATTCGTGACCTTAAGGAAGCTATATCTCCTAAACTATGCCGAAAACGGAAAATTCGTTACAAATATTTTCGTCTCATTTCGTTTATGTCTTTAAGAAGCAATCATCAGATTACGGATTTTCAATAAATATTTTGTATTCGTGACTTTAAGGAGGCCATATCTTCTACACTATGCCGAAAACGGAAAATTCGTACTCAGTATTTTCGTTTCATTTCGTCGAGATCTTGAAGAATCAATCATCAGATAACAGATTTTCAATAAATATTTTTTATTCGTGACCTTAAGGAGGCCATATCTTCTACACTATGCCGAAAACGGAAAATTCGTACTCAGTATTTTCGTTTCATTTCGTCGAGATCTTGAAGAATCAATCATCAGATAAATTCGAATCAGTATTTTCGTTTCATTTCGTCGGGATCTTGAAGAATCAATCATCAGATAACGGATTTTCAATAAATATATTTTATTCGTGACCTTAAAGAAGCTATATCTCCTAAACTATGCCGAAAACGGAAAATTCGTTACAAATATTTTCGTCTCATTTCGTTTATGTCTTTAAGAAGCAATCATCAGAAAACGGATTTTCAAAAAATATTTTTTATTCGGGAATTTAAGGAAGCTATATCTTCTAAACTATGCCGAAAACGAAAAATTAGTACTCAGTATTTTCGTTTAATTTTGTCTAGATCTTGAAGAATCAATCATCAGATTACGGATTTTCAATAAATATTTTTTATTCGTGACTATTAAGGAGGCCATATCTTCTACACTATGCCGAAAACGGAAAATTCGTACTCAGTATTTTCGTTTCATTTCGTCGAGATCTTGAAGAATCAATCATCAGATAATAGATTTTCAATAAATATTTTTTATTCGTGACCTTAAGGAGGCCATTTCTTCTACACTATGCCGAAAACGGAAAATTCGTACTCAGTATTTTCGTTTCATTTCGTCGAGATCTTGAAGAATCAATCATCAGATAACGGATTTTCAATAAATATATTTTATTCGTGACCTTAAAGAAGCTATATCTCCTAAACTATGCCGAAAACGAAAAATTAGTACTCAGTATTTTCGTTTCATTTTGTCGAGATCTTGAAGAATCAATCATCAGATTACGGATTTTCAATAAATATATTTTATTCGTGACCTTAAGGAAGCTTTATCTCCTAAACTATGCCGAAAACGGAAAATTCGTTACAAATATTTTCGTCTCATTTCGTTTATGTCTTTAAGAAGCAATCATCAGAAAACGGATTTTCAAAAAAAATTATTTTTTATTCGGGAATTTAAGGAAGCTATATCTCCTAAACTATGCCGAAAACGAAAAATTAGTACTCGGTATTTTCGTTTAATTTTGTCGAGATCTTGAAGAATCAATTATCAGATTACGGATTTTCAATAATTATTTTTTTATTTTGACCTTTAGGAGGCCATATCTTCTACACTATGCCGAAAACGGAAAATTCGTACTTAGGATTTTCGTTTCATTTCGTCGAGATCTTGAAGAATCAATCATCAGATTACGGATTTTCAATAAATATTTTTTATTCGTGACCTTAAGGAGGCCATATCTTCTACACTTTGCCGAAAACGGAAAATTCGTACTCAGTATTTTCGTTTCATTTCGTCGAGATCTTGAAGAATCAATCATCAGATAACGGATTTTCAATAATTATTTTTTAATTTTGACCTTTAGGAGGCCATATCTTCTACACTATGCCGAAAACGGAAAATTCGTACTCAGTATTTTCGTTTCATTTCGTCGAGATCTTGAAGAATCAATCATCAGATTACGGATTTTCAATAAATATTTTTTATTCGTGACTTTAAGGAGGCCATATCTTCTACACTATGCCGAAAATGGAAAATTCGTAAACAGTTTTTTCGTTTCATTTTGTCGAGATCTTGAAGAATCAATCATCAAATAACGGATTTTCAATAAATATATGTTAGTCGTGAGTTTAAGGAGGCTTTATCTCTTAAACTATGCGGAAAATTCGTACTGAGTATTTTCGTTTCATTTCGTCGAGATCTTGAAGAATCAATCATCAGATAACTTATTTTCAATAAATATATTTTATTCGTGACTTAAAGGAAGCTATATTTCCTAAACTATGCCAAAAACGGAAAATTTGTACCCAGTATTTTCGATTCATTTCGTCGAGATCTTGAAGAATCAATCATCAGATAACGGATTTTCAATAATAATGTAAACTATGCGGAAAATTCGTACTCAGTATTTTCGTTTCATTTCGTCGAGATCTTGAAGAATCAATCATCAGATAACGGATTTTCAATAAATAAACTTTATTCGTGACCTTAGGGAGGCTATATCTCCTAAACAATGCGGAAAAATCGCACTCAGTATTTTCGTTTCATTTCGTCATGATCTTGAAGAATCAATCATCAGATAACGGAATTTCAATAATTATTTTTTTATTTGTGACCGTTAGGAGGCCATATCTTCTACACTATGCCGAAAACGGAAAATTCGTACTCAGTATTTTCGTTTCATTTCGTCGAGATCTTGAAGAATCAATCATCAGATTACGGATTTTCAATAAATATTTTTTATTCGTGACTTTAAGGAGGCCATATCTTCTACACTATGCCGAAAATGGAAAATTCGTAAACAGTATTTTCGTTTCATTTCGTCGAGATCTTGAAGAATCAATCATCAAATAACGGATTTTCAATAAATATATGTTAGTCGTGAGTTTAAGGAGGCTTTACCTCTTAAACTATGCGGAAAATTCGTACTCAGTATTTTCGTTTCATTTCGTCGAGATCTTGAAGAATCAATCATCAGATAACGGATTTTCAATAAATATACTTTATTCGTGACCTTAGGGAGGCTATATCTCCTAAACAATGCGGAAAAATCGTACTCAGTATTTTCGTTTCATTTCGTCGAGATCTTGAAGAATCAATCATCAGATAAATTCGAATCAGTATTTTCGTTTCATTTCGTCGGGATCTTGAAGAATCAATCATCAGATAACGGATTTTCAACAAATATATTTTATTCGTGACCTTAAAGAAGCTATATCTCCTAAACTATGCCGAAAACGAAAAATTAGTACTCGGTGTTTTCGTTTCATTTTGTCGAGATCTTGAAGAATCAATCATCAGATTACGGATTTTCAATAAATATATTTTATTCGTGACCTTAAGGAAGCTATATCTCCTAAACTATGCCGAAAACGGAAAATTCGTTACAAATATTTTCGTCTCATTTCGTTTATGTCTTTAAGAAGCAATCATCAGAAAACGGATTTTCAAAAAAATATTTTTTATTCGGGAATTTAAGGAAGCTATATCTCCTAAACTATGCCGAAAACGAAAAATTAGTACTCGGTATTTTCGTTTAATTTTGTCTAGATCTTGAAGAATCAATCATCAGATTACGGATTTTCAATAAATATTTTTTATTCGTGACTTTAAGGAGGCCATATCTTCTACACTATGCCGAAAACGGAAAATTCGTACTCAGTATTTTCGTTTCATTTCGTCGAGATCTTGAAGAATCAATCATCAGATAATAGATTTTCAATAAATATTTTTTATTCGTGACCTTAAGGAGGCCATTTCTTCTACACTATGCCGAAAACGGAAAATTCGTACTCAGTATTTTCGTTTCATTTCGTCGAGATCTTGAAGAATCAATCATCAGATAAATTCGAATCAGTATTTTCGTTTCATTTCGTCGGGATCTTGAAAAATCAATCATCAGATAACGGATTTTCAACATATATATTTTATACGTGACCTTAAAGAAGCTATATCTCCTAAACTATGCCGAAAACGAAAACTTAGTACTCGGTATTTTCGTTTCATTTTGTCGAGATCTTGAAGAATCAATCATCAGATTACGGATTTTCAATAAATATATTTTATTCGTGACCTTAAGGAAGCTATATCTCCAAAACTATGCCGAAAACGGAAAATTCGTTACAAATATTTTCGTCTCATTTCGTTTATGTCTTTAAGAAGCAATCATCAGAAAACGGATTTTCAAAAAAATATTTTTTATTCGGGAATTTAAGGAAGCTATATCTCCTAAACTATGCCGAAAACGAAAAATTAGTACTCGGTATTTTCGTTTAATTTTGTCTAGATCTTGAAGAATCAATCATCAGATTACGGATTTTCAATAAATATTTTGTATTCGTGACTTTAAGGAGGCCATATCTTCTACACTATGCCGAAAACGGAAAATTCGTACTCAGTATTTTCGTTTCATTTCGTCGAGATCTTGAAGAATCAATCATCAGATAATAGATTTTCAATAAATATTTTTTATTCGTGACCTTAAGGAGGCCATTTCTTCTACACTATGCCGAAAACGGAAAATTCGTACTCAGTATTTTCGTTTCATTTCGTCGAGATCTTGAAGAATCAATCATCAGATAACGGATTTTCAACAAATATATTTTATTCGTGACCTTAAGGAAGCTATATCTCCTAAATTATGCCGAAAACGAAAAATTAGTTCTCGGTATTTTCGTTTCATTTTGTCGAGATATTGAAGAATCAATCATCAGATTACGGATTTTCAATAAATATATTTTTTTCGTGACCTTAAGGAAGCTTTATCTCCTAAACTATGCCGAAAACGGAAAATTTAATTTTGACCTTTAGGAGGCTATATCTTCTACACTATGCCGAAAACGGAAAATTCGTACTTAGGATTTTCGTTTCATTTCGTCGAGATCTTGAAGAATCAATCATCAGATTACGGATTTTCAATAAATATTTTTTATTCGTGACTTTAAGGAGGCCATATCTTCTACACTATGCCGAAAACGGAAAATTCGTACTCAGTATTTTCGTTTCATTTCGTCGAGATCTTGAAGAATCAATCATCAGATAACAGATTTTCAATAAATATTTTTTATTCGTGACCTTAAGGAGGCCATATCTTCTACACTTTGCCGAAAACGGAATATTCGTACTCAGTATTTTCGTTTCATTTCGTCGAGATCTTGAAGAATCAATCATCAGATAACGGATTTTCAATAATTATTTTTTAATTTTGACCTTTAGGAGGCCATATCTTCTACACTATGCCGAAAACGGAAAATTCGTACTCAATATATTCGTTTCATTTCGTCGAGATCTTGAAGAATAAATCATCAGATTACGGATTTTCAATAAATATTTTTTATTCGTGACTTTAAGGAGGCCATATCTTCTACACTATGCCGAAAATGGAAAATTCGTAAACAGTTTTTTCGTTTCATTTCGTCGAGATCTTGAAGAATCAATCATCAAATAACGGATTTTCAATAAATATATGTTAGTCGTGAGTTTAAGGAGGCTTTATCTCTTAAACTATGCGGAAAATTCGTACTCAGTATTTTCGTTTCATTTCGTCGAGATCTTGAAGAATCAATCATCAGATAACTTATTTTCAATAAATATATTTTATTCGTGACTTTAAGGAAGCTATATTTCCTAAACTATGCCAAAAACGGAAAATTATTTCGTCGAGATCTTGAAGAATCAATCATCAGATAACGGATTTTCAATAATAATGTAAACTATGCGGAAAATTCGTACTCAGTATTTTCGTTTCATTTCGTCGAGATCTTGAAGAATCAATCATCAGATAACGGATTTTCAATAAATATACTTTATTCGTGACCTTAGGGAGGCTATATCAACTAAACAATGCGGAAAAATCGTACTCAGTATTTTCGTTTCATTTCGTCATGATCTTGAAGAATCAATCATCAGATAACGGATTTTCAATAAAATTTTTTTTAATTTTGACCTTTAGGAGGCCATATCTTCTACACTATGCCGAAAACGGAAAATTCGTACTCAGTATTTTCGTTTCATTTCGTCGAGATCTTGAAGAATAAATCATCAGATTACGGATTTTCAATAAATATTTTTTATTCGTGACTTTAAGGAGGCCATATCTTCTACACTATGCCGAAAATGGAAAATTCGTAAACAGTTTTTTCGTTTCATTTCGTCGAGATCTTGAAGAATCAATCATCAAATAACGGATTTTCAATAAATATATGTTAGTCGTGAGTTTAAGGAGGCTTTATCTCTTAAACTATGCGGAAAATTCGTACTCAGTATTTTCGTTTCATTTATATAAGGAAGCTATATTTCCTAAACTATGCCAAAAACGGAAAATTTGTACCCAGTATTTTCGATTCATTTCGTCGAGATCTTGAAGAATCAATCATCAGATAACGGATTTTCAATAATAATGTAAACTATGCGGAAAATTCGTACTCAGTATTTTCGTTTCATTTCGTCGAGATCTTGAAGAATCAATCATCAGATAACGGAGTTTCAATAATTATTTTTTAATTTTGACCTTTAGGAGGCCATATCTTCTACACTATGCCGAAAACGGAAAATTCGTACTCAATATTTTCGTTTCATTTCGTCGAGATCTTGAAGAATCAATCATCAGATTACGGATTTTCAATAATTATTTTTTAATTTTGACCTTTAGGAGGCCATATCTTCTACACTATGCCGAAAACGGAAAATTCGTACTTAGTATTTTCGTTTCATTTCGTCGAGATCTTGAAGAATCAATCATCAGATTACGGATTTTCAATAAATATTTTTTATTCGTGACTTTAAGGAGGCCATATCTTCTAGTTTATTCGTGACCTTAAGGAAGCTATATCTCCTAAACTATGCCGAAAACGGAAAATTCGTTACAAATATTTTCGTCTCATTTCGTTTATGTCTTTAAGAAGCAATCATCAGAAAACGGATTTTCAAAAAAATATTTTTTATTCGGGAATTTAAGGAAGCTATATCTCTTAAACTATGCCGAAAACGAAAAATTAGTACTCGGTATTTTCGTTTAATTTTGTCTAGATCTTGAAGAATCAATCATCAGATTACGGATTTTCAATAAATATTTTGTATTCGTGACTTTAAGGAGGCCATATCTTCTACACTATGCCGAAAACGGAAAATTCGTACTCAGTATTTTCGTTTCATTTCGTCGAGATCTTGAAGAATCAATCATCAGATAATAGATTTTCAATAAATATTTTTTATTCGTGACCTTAAGGAGGCCATTTCTTCTACACTATGCCGAAAACGGAAAATTCGTACTCAGTATTTTCGTTTCATTTCGTCGAGATCTTGAAGAATCAATCATCAGATAACGGATTTTCAACAAATATATTTTATTCGTGACCTTAAAGAAGCTATATCTCCTAAATTATGCCGAAAACGAAAAATTAGTTCTCGGTATTTTCGTTTCATTTTGTCGAGATATTGAAGAATCAATCATCAGATTACGGATTTTCAATAATTATTTTTTTAATTTTGACCTTTAGGAGGCCATATCTTCTACACTATGCCGAAAACGGAAAATTCGTACTCAGTATTTTCGTTTCATTTCGTCGAGATCTTGAAGAATCAATCATCAGATAACGGATTTTCAATAATTATTTTTTAATTTTGACCTTTAGGAGGCCATATCTTCTACACTATGCCGAAAACGGAAAATTCGTACTCAATATTTTCGTTTCATTTCGTCGAGATCTTGAAGAATAAATCATCAGATTACGGATTTTCAATAAATATTTTTTATTCGTGACTTTAAGGAAGCTATATCTCCTAAACTATGCCGAAAACGAAAAATTAGTACTCGGTGTTTTCGTTTCATTTTGTCGAGATCTTGAAGAATCAATCATCAGATTACGGATTTTCAATAAATATATTTTATTCGTGACCTTAAGGAAGCTATATCTCCTAAACTATGCCGAAAACGGAAAATTCGTTACAAATATTTTCGTCTCATTTCGTTTATGTCTTTAAGAAGCAATCATCAGAAAACGGATTTTCAAAAAAATTATTTTTTATTCGGAATTTAAGGAAGCTATATCTCCTAAACTATGCCGAAAACGAAAAATTAGTACTCGGTATTTTCGTTTAATTTTGTCTAGATCTTGAAGAATCAATCATCAGATTACGGATTTTCAATAAATATTTTGTATTCGTGACTTTAAGGAGGCCATATCTTCTACACTATGCCGAAAACGGAAAATTCGTACTCAGTATTTTCGTTTCATTTCGTCGAGATCTTGAAGAATCAATCATCAGATAATAGATTTTCAATAAATATTTTTTATTCGTGACCTTAAGGAGGCCATTT
Source organism: Zaprionus ornatus (assembly GCA_018904035.1). Taxonomy (NCBI): domain Eukaryota; kingdom Metazoa; phylum Arthropoda; class Insecta; order Diptera; family Drosophilidae; genus Zaprionus; species Zaprionus ornatus. Next base: position 518,586 of record JAEIFZ010000241.1, on the reverse strand, counting down.
CTTCTACACTATGCCGAAAACGGAAAATTCGTACTCAGTATTTTCGTTTCATTTCGTCGAGATCTTGAAGAATCAATCATCAGATAACGGATTTTCAACAAATATATTTTATTCGTGACCTTAAAGAAGCTAAATCTCCTAAATTATGCCGAAAACGAAAAATTAGTTCTCGGTATTTTCGTTTCATTTTGTCGAGATATTGAAGAATCAATCATCAGATTACGGATTTTCAATAATTATTTTTTTAATTTTGACCTTTAGGAGGCCATACCTTCTACACTATGCCGAAAACGGAAAATTCGTACTCAGTATTTTCGTTTCATTTTGTCGAGATCTTGAAGAATAAATCATCAGATTACGGATTTTCAATAAATATTTTTTATTCGTGACTTTAAGGAGGCCATATCTTCTACACTATGCCGAAAATGGAAAATTCGTAAACAGTTTTTTCGTTACATTTCGTCGAGATCTTGAAGAATCAATCATCAAATAACGGATTTTCAATAAATATATGTTAGTCGTGAGTTTAAGGAGGCTTTATCTCTTAAACTATGCGGAAAATTCGTACTTAGTATTTTCGTTTCATTTATATAAGGAAGCTATATTTCCTAAACTATGCCAAAAACGGAATATTTGTACCCTGTATTTTCGATTCATTTCGTCGAGATCTTGAAGAATCAATCATCAGATAACGGATTTTCAATAATAATGTAAACTATGCGGAAAATTCGTACTCAGTATTTTCGTTTCATTTCGTCGAGATCTTGAAGAATCAATCATCAGATAACGGATTTTCAATAAATATACTTTATTCGTGACCTTAGGGAGGCTATATCTCCTAAACAATGCGGAAAAATCGTACTCAGTATTTTCGTTTCATTTCGTCGAGATCTTGAAGAATCAATCATCAGATAAATTCGAATCAGTATTTTCGTTTCATTTCGTCGGGATCTTGAAGAATCAATCATCAGATAACGGATTTTCAACAAATATATTTTATTCGTGACCTTAAAGAAGCTATATCTCCTAAACTATGCCAAAAACGAAAAATTAGTACTCGGTGTTTTCGTTTCATTTTGTCGAGATCTTGAAGAATCAATCATCAGATTACGGATTTTCAATAAATATATTTTATTCGTGACCTTAAGGAAGCTATATCTCCTAAACTATGCCGAAAACGGAAAATTCGTTACAAATATTTTCGTCTCATTTCGTTTATGTCTTTAAGAAGCAATCATCAGAAAACGGATTTTCAAAAAAATATTTTTTATTCGGGAATTTAAGGAAGCTATATCTCCTAAACTATGCCGAAAACGAAAAATTAGTACTCGGTATTTTCGATTAATTTTGTCGAGATCTTGAAGAATCAATCATCAGATTACGGATTTTCAATAATTATTTTTTAATTTTGACCTTTAGGAGGCCATATCTTCTACACTATGCCGAAAACGGAAAATTCGTACTCAGTATTTTCGTTTCATTTCGTCGAGATCTTGAAGAATCAATCATCAGATTACGGATTTTCAATAAATATTTTTTATTCGTGACTTTAAGGAGGCCATATCTTCTACACTATGCCGAAAACGGAAAATTCGTACTCAGTATTTTCGTTTCATTTCGTCGAGATCTTGAAGAATCAATCATCAGATAACAGATTTTCAATAAATATTTTTTATTCGTGACTTTAAGGAGGCCATATCTTCTACACTATGCCGAAAACGGAAAATTCGTACTCAGTATTTTCGTTTCATTTCGTCGAGATCTTGAAGAATCAATCATCAGATTACGGATTTTCAATAAATATTTTTTATTCGTGACTTTAAGGAGGCCATATCTTCTACACTATGCCGAAAATGGAAAATTCGTAAACAGTTTTTTCGTTTCATTTCGTCGAGATCTTGAAGAATCAATCATCAAATAACGGATTTTCAATAAATATATGTTAGTCGTGAGTTTAAGGAGGCTTTATCTCTTAAACTATGCGGAAAATTCGTACTCAGTATTTTCGTTTCATTTCGTCGAGATCTTGAAGAATCAATCATCAGATAACGGATTTTCAATAAATATATTTTATTCGTGACCTTAAGGAAGCTATATTTCCTAAACTATGCCAAAAACGGAAAATTTGTACCCAGTATTTTCGATTCATTTCGTCGAGATCTTGAAGAATCAATCATCAGATAACGGATTTTCAATAATAATGTAAACTATGCGGAAAATTCGTACTCAGTATTTTCGTTTCATTTCGTCGAGATCTTGAAGAATCAATCATCAGATAACGGATTTTCAATAAATATACTTTATTCGTGACCTTAGGGAGGCTATATCTCCTAAACAATGCGGAAAAATCGTACTCAGTATTTTCGTTTCATTTCGTCGAGATCTTGAAGAATCAATCATCAGATAAATTCGAATCAGTATTTTCGTTTCATTTCGTCGGGATCTTGAAGAATCAATCATCAGATAACGGATTTTCAACAAATATATTTTATTCGTGACTTTAAAGAAGCTATATCTCCTAAACTATGCCGAAAACGAAAAATTAGTACTCGGTGTTTTCGTTTCATTTTGTCGAGATCTTGAAGAATCAATCATCAGATTACGGATTTTCAATAAATATATTTTATTCGTGACCTTAAGGAAGCTATATCTCCTAAACTATGCCGAAAACGGAAAATTCGTTACAAATATTTTCGTCTCATTTCGTTTATGTCTTTAAGAAGCAATCATCAGAAAACGGATTTTCAAAAAATATTTTTTATTCGGGAATTTAAGGAAGCTATATCTCCTAAACTATGCCGAAAACGAAAAATTAGTACTCGGTATTTTCGTTTAATTTTGTCTAGATCTTGAAGAATCAATCATCAGATTACGGATTTTCAATAAATATTTTTTATTCGTGACTTTAAGGAGGCCATATCTTCTACACTATGCCGAAAACGGAAAATTCGTACTCAGTATTTTCGTTTCATTTCGTCGAGATCTTGAAGAATCAATCATCAGATAACGGATTTTCAATAAATATTTTTTATTCGTGACTTTAAGGAGGCCATATCTTCTACACTATGCCGAAAACGGAAAATTCGTACTCAGTATTTTCGTTTCATTTCGTCGAGATCTTGAAGAATCAATCATCAGATAACGGATTTTCAATAAATATATTTTATTCGTGACCTTAAGGAAGCTATATCTCCTAAACTATGCCGAAAACGGAAAATTCGTTACAAATATTTTCGTCTCATTTCGTTTATGTCTTTAAGAAGCAATCATCAGAAAACGGATTTTCAAAAAATATTTTTATTCGGGAATTTAAGGAAGCTATATCTCCTAAACTATGCCGAAAACGAAAAATTAGTACTCGGTATTTTCGTTTAATTTTGTCGAGATCTTGAAGAATCAATCATCAGATTACGGATTTTCAATAAATATTTTTTATTCGTGACCTTAAGGAAGCTATATCTCCTAAACTATGCCGAAAACGGAAAATTCGTACTTAGTATTTTCGTTTCATTTCGTCGAGATCTTGAAGAATCAATCATCAGATAACGGATTTTCAATAAATATTTTTTATTCGTGACTTTAAGGAGGCCATATCTTCTAAACTATGCCGAAAACGGAAAATTCGTACTCAGTATTTTCGTTTCATTTCGTCGAGATCTTGAAGAATCAATCATCAGATAACGGATTTTCAATAAATATTTTTTATTCGTGACCTTAAGGAGGCCATATCTTCTACACTATGCCGAAAACGGAAAATTCGTACTCAGTATTTTCGTTTCATTTCGTCGAGATCTTGAAGAATCAATCATCAGATAACGGATTTTCAACAAATATATTTTATTCGTGACCTTAAAGAAGCTATATCTCCTAAATTATGCCGAAAACGAAAAATTAGTTCTCGGTATTTTCGTTTCATTTTGTCGAGATATTGAAGAATCAATCATCAGATTACGGATTTTCAATAAATATATTTTATTCGTGACCTTAAGGAAGCTATATCTCCTAAACTATGCCGAAAACGGAAAATTCGTTACAAATATTTTCGTCTCATTTCGTTTATGTCTTTAAGAAGCAATCATCAGAAAACGGATTTTCAAAAAAATTATTTTTTATTCGGGAATTTAAGGAAGCTATATCTCCTAAACTATGCCGAAAACGAAAAATTAGTACTCGGTATTTTCGTTTAATTTTGTCGAGATCTTGAAGAATCAATCATCAGATTACGGATTTTCAATAATTATTTTTTAATTTTGACCTTTAGGAGGCCATATCTTCTACACTATGCCGAAAACGGAAAATTCGTACTCAGTATTTTCGTTTCATTTCGTCGAGATCTTGAAGAATCAATCATCAGATTACGGATTTTCAATAAATATTTTTTATTCGTGACTTTAAGGAGGCCATATCTTCTACACTATGCCGAAAACGGAAAATTCGTACTCAGTATTTTCGTTTCATTTCGTCGAGATCTTGAAGAATCAATCATCAGATAACAGATTTTCAATAAATATTTTTTATTCGTGACCTTAAGGAGGCCATATCTTCTACACTATGCCGAAAACGGAAAATTCGTACTCAGTATTTTCGTTTCATTTCGTCGAGATCTTGAAGAATCAATCATCAGATAACGGATTTTCAATAAATATTTTTTATTCGTGACCTTAAGGAGGCCATATCTTCTACACTATGCCGAAAACGGAAAATTCGTACTCAGTATTTTCGTTTCATTTCGTCGAGATCTTGAAGAATAAATCATCAGATTACGGATTTTCAATAAATATTTTTTATTCGTGACTTTAAGGAGGCCATATCTTCTACACTATGCCGAAAATGGAAAATTCGTAAATGGAAATTTTTCGTTTCATTTCGTCGAGATCTTGAAGAATCAATCATCAAATAACGGATTTTCAATAAATATATGTTAGTCGTGAGTTTAAGGAGGCTTTATCTCTTAAACTATGCGGAAAATTCGTACTCAGTATTTTCGTTTCATTTATATAAGGAAGCTATATTTCCTAAACTATGCCAAAAACGGAATATTTGTACCCTGTATTTTCGATTCATTTCGTCGAGATCTTGAAGAATCAATCATCAGATAACGGATTTTCAATAATAACGTAAACTATGCGGAAAATTCGTACTCAGTATTTTCGTTTCATTTCGTCGAGATCTTGAAGAATCAATCATCAGATAACGGATTTTCAATAAATATACTTTATTCGTGACCTTAGGGAGGCTATATCTCCTAAACAATGCGGAAAAATCGTACTCAGTATTTTCGTTTCATTTCGTCGAGATCTTGAAGAATCAATCATCAGATAAATTCGAATCAGTATTTTCGTTTCATTTCGTCGGGATCTTGAAGAATTAATCATCAGATAACGGATTTTCAACAAATATATTTTATTCGTGACTTTAAGGAAGCTATATCTCCTAAACTATGCCGAAAACGAAAAATTAGTACTCGGTGTTTTCGTTTCATTTCATCGAGATCTTGAAGAATCAATCATCAGATAACGGATTTTCAATAAATATATGTTAGTCGTGAGTTTAAGGAGGCTTTATCTCTTAAACTATGCGGAAAATTCGTACTCAGTATTTTCGTTTCATTTCGTCGAGATCTTGAAGAATCAATCATCAGATAACGGATTTTCAATAAATATATTTTATTCGTGACCTTAAGGAAGCTATATCTCCTAAACTATGCCAAAAACGGAAAATTTGTACCCAGTATTTTCGATTCATTTCGTCGAGATCTTGAAGAATCAATCATCAGATAACGGATTTTCAATAATAATGTAAACTATGCGGAAAATTCGTACTCAGTATTTTCGTTTCATTTCGTCGAGATCTTGAAGAATCAATCATCAGATAACGGATTTTCAATAAATATACTTTATTCGTGACCTTAGGGAGGCTATATCTCCTAAACAATGCGGAAAAATCGTACTCAGTATTTTCGTTTCATTTCGTCGAGATCTTGAAGAATCAATCATCAGATAAATTCGAATCAGTATTTTCGTTTCATTTCGTCGGGATCTTGAAGAATCAATCATCAGATTACGGATTTTCAATAAATATATTTTATTCGTGACCTTAAGGAAGCTATATCTCCTAAACTATGCCGAAAACGGAAAATTCGTTACAAATATTTTCGTCTCATTTCGTTTATGTCTTTAAGAAGCAATCATCAGAAAACGGATTTTCAAAAAATATATTTTTATTCGGGAATTTAAGGAAGCTATATCTCCTAAACTATGCCGAAAACGAAAAATTAGTACTCGGTATTTTCGTTTAATTTTGTATAGATCTTGAAGAATCAATCATCAGATTACGGATTTTCAATAAATATTTTGTATTCGTGACTTTAAGGAGGCCATATCTTCTACACTATGCCGAAAACGGAAAATTCGTACTCAGTATTTTCGTTTCATTTCGTCGAGATCTTGAAGAATCAATCATCAGATAACGGATTTTCAATAAATATTTTTTATTTGTGACCTTTAAGGAGGCCATATCTTCTACACTATGCCGAAAACGGAAAATTCGTACTCAATATTTTCGTTTCATTTCGTCGAGATCTTGAAGAATAAATCATCAGATTACGGATTTTCAATAAATATTTTTTATTCGTGACTTTAAGGAGGCCATATCTTCTACACTATGCCGAAAGCGGAAAATTCGTAACCAGTATTTTCGTTTCATTTCGTCGAGATCTTGAAGAATCAATCATCAAATAACGGATTTTCAATAAATATATTTTAGTCGTGACTTTAAGGAGGCTTTATCTCTTAAACTATGCCGAAGGAAAATTCGTACTCAGTATTTTCGTTTCATTTATAATGAGGAAGCTATCTTTCCTAAACTATGCCAAAAACGGAATATTTGTACCCCTGTATTTTCGATTCATTTCGTCGAGATCTTGAAGAATCAATCATCAGATAACGGATTTTCAATAATAACGTAAACTATGCGGAAAATTCGTACTCAGTATTTTCGTTTCATTTCGTCGAGATCTTGAAGAATCAATCATCAGATAACGGATTTTCAATAAATATACTTTATTCGTGACCTTAGGGAGGCTATATCTCCTAAACAATGCGGAAAAATCGTACTCAGTATTTTCGTTTCATTTCGTCGAGATCTTGAAGAATCAATCATCAGATAAATTCGAATCAGTATTTTCGTTTCATTTCGTCGGGATCTTGAAGAATCAATCATCAGATAACGGATTTTCAACAAATATATTTTATTCGTGACTTTAAAGAAGCTATATCTCCTAAACTATGCCGAAAACGAAAAATTAGTACTCGGTGTTTTCGTTTCATTTTGTCGAGATCTTGAAGAATCAATCATCAGATTACGGATTTTCAATAAATATATTTTAGTCGTGAGTTTAAGGAGGCTTTATCCCTTAAACTATGCGGAAAATTCGTACTCAGTATTTTCGTTTCATTTCGTCGAGATCTTGAAGAATCAATCATCAGATAACTTATTTTCAATAAATATATTTTATTCGTGACCTTAAGGAAGCTATATTTCCTAAACTATGCCAAAAACGGAAAATTTGTACCCAGTATTTTCGATTCATTTCGTCGAGATCTTGAAGAATCAATCATCAGATAACGGATTTTCAATAATAATGTAAACTATGCGGAAAATTCGTACTCAGTATTTTCGTTTCATTTCGTCGAGATCTTGAAGAATCAATCATCAGATAACGGATTTTCAATAAATATACTTTATTCGTGACCTTAGGGAGGCTATATCTCCTAAATAATGCGGAAAAATCGTACTCAGTACTTTCGTTTCATTTCGTCGAGATCTTGAAGAATCAATCATCAGATAAATTCGAATCAGTATTTTCGTTTCATTTCGTCGGGATCTTGAAGAATCAATCATCAGATTACGGATTTTCAATAAATATATTTTATTCGTGACCTTAAGGAAGCTATATCTCCTAAACTATGCCGAAAACGGAAAATTCGTTACAAATATTTTCGTCTCATTTCGTTTATGTCTTTAAGAAGCAATCATCAGAAAACGGATTTTCAAAAAAATATTTTTTATTCGGGAATTTAAGGAAGCTATATCTCCTAAACTATGCCGAAAACGAAAAATTAGTACTCGGTATTTTCGTTTAATTTTGTCTAGATCTTGAAGAATCAATCATCAGATTACGGATTTTCAATAAATATTTTTTATTCGTGACTTTAAGGAGGCCATATCTTCTACACTATGCCGAAAACGGAAAATTCGTACTCAGTATTTTCGTTTCATTTCGTCGAGATCTTGAAGAATCAATCATCAGATAATAGATTTTCAATAAATATTTTTTATTCGTGACCTTAAGGAGGCCATTTCTTCTACACTATGCCGAAAACGGAAAATTCGTTGCAAATATTTTCGTCTCATTTCGTTTATGTCTTTAAGAAGCAATCATCAGAAAACGGATTTTCAAAAAAATTATTTTTTATTCGGAATTTAAGGAAGCTATATCTCCTAAACTATGCCGAAAACGAAAAATTAGTACTCGGTATTTTCGATTAATTTTGTCGAGATCTTGAAGAATCAATCATCAGATTACGGATTTTCAATAATTATTTTTTAATTTTGACCTTTAGGAGGCCATATCTTCTACACTATGCCGAAAACGGAAAATTCGTACTTAGTATTTTCGTTTCATTTCGTCGAGATCTTGAAGAATCAATCATCAGATAACTTATTTTCAATAAATATATTTTATTCGTGACCTTAAGGAAGCTATATTTCCTAAACTATGCCAAAAACGGAAAATTTGTACCCAGTATTTTCGATTCATTTCGTCGAGATCTTGAAGAATCAATCATCAGATAACGGATTTTCAATAATAATGTAAACTATGCGGAAAATTCGTACTCAGTATTTTCGTTTCATTTCGTCGAGATCTTGAAGAATCAATCATCAGATAACGGATTTTCAATAAATATACTTTATTCGTGACCTTAGGGAGGCTATATCTCCTAAACAATGCGGAAAAATCGTACTCAGTACTTTCGTTTCATTTCGTCGAGATCTTGAAGAATCAATCATCAGATAAATTCGAATCAGTATTTTCGTTTCATTTCGTCGGGATCTTGAAGAATCAATCATCAGATTACGGATTTTCAATAAATATATTTTATTCGTGACCTTAAGGAAGCTATATCTCCTAAACTATGCCGAAAACGAAAAATTAGTACTCGGTATTTTCGTTTAATTTTGTCGAGATCTTGAAGAATCAATCATCAGATTACGGATTTTCAATAAATATTTTTTATTCGTGACTTTAAGGAGGCCATATCTTCTACACTATGCCGAAAACGGAAAATTCGTACTCAGTATTTTCGTTTCATTTCGTCGAGATCTTGAAGAATCAATCATCATATAATAGATTTTCAATAAATATTTTTTATTCGTGACCTTAAGGAGGCCATTTCTTCTACACTATGCCGAAAACGGAAAATTCGTTACAAATATTTTCGTCTCATTTCGTTTATGTCTTTAAGAAGCAATCATCAGAAAACGGATTTTCAAAAAAATTATTTTTTATTCGGAATTTAAGGAAGCTATATCTCCTAAACTATGCCGAAAACGAAAAATTAGTACTCGGTATTTTCGATTTAATTTTGTCGAGATCTTGAAGAATCAATCATCAGATTACGGATTTTCAATAATTATTTTTTAATTTTGACCTTTAGGAGGCCATATCTTCTACACTATGCCGAAAACGGAAAATTCGTACTTAGTATTTTCGTTTCATTTCGTCGAGATCTTGAAGAATCAATCATCAGATTACGGATTTTCAATAAATATTTTTTATTCGTGACTTTAAGGAGGCCATATCTTCTACACTATGCCGAAAACGGAAAATTCGTACTCAATATTTTCGTTTCATTTCGTCGAGATCTTGAAGAATCAATCATCAGATAACAGATTTTCAATAAATATTTTTTATTCGTGACCTTAAGGAGGCCATATCTTCTACACTATGCCGAAAACGGAAAATTCGTACTCAGTATTTTCGTTTCATTTCGTCGAGATCTTGAAGAATCAATCATCAGATAACGGATTTTCAATAATTATTTTTTAATTTTGACATTTAGGAGGCCATATCTTCTACACTATGCCGAAAACGGAAAATTCGTACTCAATATTTTCGTTTCATTTCGTCGAGATCTTGAAGAATAAATCATCAGATTACGGATTTTCAATAAATATTTTTTATTCGTGACTTTAAGGAGGCCATATCTTCTACACTATGCCGAAAATGGAAAATTCGTAAACAGTTTTTTCGTTTCATTTCGTCGAGATCTTGAAGAATCAATCATCAAATAACGGATTTTCAATAAATATATGTTAGTCGTGAGTTTAAGGAGGCTTTATCTCTTAAACTATGCGGAAAATTCGTACTCAGTATTTTCGTTTCATTATATAAAGCTATATTTCCTAAACTATGCCAAAAACGGAATATTTGTACCCTGTATTTTCGATTCATTTCGTCGAGATCTTGAAGAATCAATCATCAGATAACGGATTTTCAATAATAACGTAAACTATGCGGAAAATTCGTACTCAGTATTTTCGTTTCATTTCGTCGAGATCTTGAATTATCAATCATCAGATAACGGATTTTCAATAAATATACTTTATTCGTGACCTTAGGGAGGCTATATCTCCTAAACAATGCGGAAAACCGTACTCAGTATTTTCGTTTCATTTCGTCGAGATCTTGAAGAATCAATCATCAGATAAATTCGAATCAGTATTTTCGTTTCATTTCGTCGGGATCTTGAAGAATCAATCATCAGATAACGGATTTTCAACAAACATATTTTATTCGTGACTTTAAAGAAGCTATATCTCCTAAACTATGCCGAAAACGAAAAATTAGTACTCGGTGTTTTCGTTTCATTTTGTCGAGATCTTGAAGAATCAATCATCAGATTACGGATTTTCAATAAATATATGTTAGTCGTGAGTTTAAGGAGGCTTTATCTCTTAAACTATGCGGAAAATTCGTACTCAGTATTTTCGTTTCACTTCGTCGAGATCTTGAAGAATCAATCATCAGATAACTTATTTTCAATAAATATATTTTATTCGTGACCTTAAGGAAGCTATATTTCCTAAACTATGCCAAAAACGGAAAATTTGTACCCAGTATTTTCGATTCATTTCGTCGAGATCTTGAAGAATCAATCATCAGATAACGGATTTTCAATAATAATGTAAACTATGCGGAAAATTCGTACTCAGTATTTTCGTTTCATTTCGTCGAGATCTTGAAGAATCAATCATCAGATAACGGATTTTCAATAAATATACTTTATTCGTGACCTTAGGGAGGCTATATCTCCTAAACAATGCGGAAAAATCGTACTCAGTATTTTCGTTTCATTTCGTCGAGATCTTGAAGAATCAATCATCAGATAAATTCGAATCAGTATTTTCGTTTCATTTCGTCGGGATCTTGAAGAATCAATCATCAGATAACGGATTTTCAACAAATATATTTTATTCGTGACCTTAAAGAAGCTATATCTCCTAAACTATGCCGAAAACGAAAAATTAGTACTCGGTGTTTTCGTTTCATTTTGTCGAGATCTTGAAGAATCAATCATCAGATTACGGATTTTCAATAAATATATTTTATTCGTGACCTTAAGGAAGCTATATCTCCTAAACTATGCCGAAAACGGAAAATTCGTTACAAATATTTTCGTCTCATTTCGTTTATGTCTTTAAGAAGCAATCATCAGAAAACGGATTTTCAAAAAATATATTTTTATTCGGGAATTTAAGGAAGCTATATCTCCTAAACTATGCCGAAAACGAAAAATTAGTACTCGGTATTTTCGTTTAATTTTGTCTAGATCTTGAAGAATCAATCATCAGATTACGGATTTTCAATAAATATTTTGTATTCGTGACCTTAAGGAGGCCATTTCTTCTACACTATGCCGAAAACGGAAAATTCGTACTCAGTATTTTCGTTTCATTTCGTCGAGATCTTGAAGAATCAATCATCAGATAATAGATTTTCAATAAATATTTTTTATTCGTGACCTTAAGGAGGCCATTTCTTCTACACTATGCCGAAAACGGAAAATTCGTACTCAGTATTTTCGTTTCATTTCGTCGAGATCTTGAAGAATCAATCATCAGATAACGGATTTTCAACAAATATATTTTATTCGTGACCTTAAAGAAGCTATATCTCCTAAATTATGCCGAAAACGAAAAATTAGTACTCGGTATTTTCGTTTCATTTTGTCGAGATATTGAAGAATCAATCATCAGATTACGGATTTTCAATAAATATATTTTATTCGTGACCTTAAGGAAGCTATATCTCCTAAACTATGCCGAAAACGGAAAATTCGTTACAAATATTTTCGTCTCATTTCGTTTATGTCTTTAAGAAGCAATCATCAGAAAACGGATTTTCAAAATAATTATTTTTTATTCGGGAATTTAAGGAAGCTATATCTCCTAAACTATGCCGAAAACGAAAAATTAGTACTCGGTATTTTCGTTTAATTTTGTCTAGATCTTGAAGAATCAATCATCAGATTACGGATTTTCAATAAATATTTTTTATTCGTGACCTTAAGGAGGCCATATCTTCTACACTATGCCGAAAACGGAAAATTCGTACTTAGTATTTTCGTTTCATTTCGTCGAGATCTTGAAGAATAAATCACAAGATTACGGATTTTCAATAAATATTTTTTATTTGTGACTTTAAGGAGGCCATATCTTCTACACTATGCCGAAAACGGAAAATTCGTACTCAGTATTTTCGTTTCATTTCGTCGAGATCTTGAAGAATCAATCATCAGATAACGGATTTTCAATAATTATTTTTTATTTGTGACCTTTAGGAGGCCATATCTTCTACACTATGCCGAAAACGGAAAATTCGTACTCAGTATTTTCGTTTCATTTCGTCGAGATCTTGAAGAATAAATCATCAGATTACGGATTTTCAATAAATATTTTTTATTCGTGACCTTAAGGAGGCCATTTCTTCTACACTATGCCGAAAACGGAAAATTCGTACTCAGTATTTTCGTTTCATTTCGTCGAGATCTTGAAGAATCAATCATCAGATAACGGATTTTCAATAAATATTTTTTATTCGTGACCTTAAGGAGGCCATTTCTTCTACACTATGCCGAAAACGGAAAATTCGTACTCAGTATTTTCGTTTCATTTCGTCGAGATCTTGAAGAATCAATCATCAGATAACGGATTTTCAACAAATATATTTTATTCGTGACCTTAAAGAAGCTATATCTCCTAAATTATGCCGAAAACGAAAAATTAGTTCTCGGTATTTTCGTTTCATTTCGTCGAGATCTTGAAGAATCAATCATCAGATTACGGATTTTCAATAAATATATTTTATTCGTGACCTTAAGGAAGCTATATCTCCTAAACTATGCCGAAAACGGAAAATTCGTTACAAATATTTTCGTCTCATTTCGTTTATGTCTTTAAGAAGCAATCATCAGAAAACGGATTTTCAAAAAAATTATTTTTATTCGGGAATTTAAGGAAGCTATATCTCCTAAACTATGCCGAAAACGAAAAATTAGTACTCGGTATTTTCGTTAATTTTGTCGAGATCTTGAAGAATCAATCATCAGATTACGGATTTTCAATAATTATTTTTTATTTGTGACCTTTAGGAGGCCATATCTTCTATACTATGCCGAAAACGGAAAATTCGTACTCAGTATTTTCGTTTCATTTCGTCGAGATCTTGAAGAATCAATCACCAGATAACGGATTTTCAATAAATATTTTTTATTCGTGACTTTAAGGAGGCCATATCTTCTACACTATGCCGAAAACGGAAAATTCGTACTCAGTATTTTCGTTTCATTTCGTCGAGATCTTGAAGAATCAATCATCAGATAACGGATTTTCAATAATTATTTTTTAATTTTTGACCTTTAGGAGGCCATATCTTCTACACTATGCCGAAAACGGAAAATTCGTACTCAGTATTTTCGTTTCATTTCGTCGAGATCTTGAAGAATAAATCATCAGATTACGGATTTTCAATAAATATTTTTTATTCGTGACTTTAAGGAGGCCATATCTTCTACACTATGCCGAAAATGGAAAATTCGTAAACAGTTTTTTTCGTTTCATTTCGTCGAGATCTTGAAGAATCAATCATCAAATAACGGATTTTCAATAAATATATGTTAGTCGTGAGTTTAAGGAGGCTTTATCTCTTAAACTATGCGGAAAATTCGTACTCAGTATTTTCGTTTCATTTCGTCGAGATCTTGAAGAATCAATCATCAGATAACTTATTTTCAATAAATACATTTTATTCGTGACCTTAAGGAAGCTATATTTCCTAAACTATGCCAAAAACGGAAAATTTGTACCCAGTATTTTCGATTCATTTCGTCGAGATCTTGAAGAATCAATCATCAGATAACGGATTTTCAATAATAATGTAAACTATGCGGAAAATTCGTACTCAGTATTTTCGTTTCATTTCGTCGAGATCTTGAAGAATCAATCATCAGATAACGGATTTTCAATAAATATACTTTATTCGTGACCTTAGGGAGGCTATATCTCCTAAACAATGCGGAAAAATCGTACTCAGTATTTTCGTTTCATTTCGTCGAGATCTTGAAGAATCAATCATCAGATAAATTCGAATCAGTATTTTCGTTTCATTTCGGGGGGATCTTGAAGAATCAATCATCAGATTACGGATTTTCAACAAATATATTTTATTCGTGACCTTAAAGAAGCTATATCTCCTAAACTATGCCGAAAACGAAAAATTAGTACTCGGTGTTTTCGTTTCATTTTGTCGAGATCTTGAAGAATCAATCATCAGATTACGGATTTTCAATAAATATATTTTATTCGTGACCTTAAGGAAGCTATATCTCCTAAACTATGCCGAAAACGGAAAATTCGTTACAAATATTTTCGTCTCATTTCGTTTATGTCTTTAAGAAGCAATCATCAGAAAACGGATTTTCAAAAAAAAATTTTTTATTCGGGAATTTAAGGAAGCTATATCTCCTAAACTATGCCGAAAACGAAAAATTAGTACTCGGTATTTTCGTTTAATTTTGTCTAGATCTTGAAGAATCAATCATCAGATTACGGATTTTCAATAAATATTTTGTATTCGTGACTTTAAGGAGGCCATATCTTCTACACTATGCCGAAAACGGAAAATTCGTACTCAGTATTTTCGTTTCATTTCGTCGAGATCTTGAAGAATCAATCATCAGATAATACATTTTCAATAAATATTTTTTATTCGTGACCTTAAGGAGGCCATATCTTCTACACTATGCCGAAAACGGAAAATTCGTACTGAGTATTTTCGTTTCATTTCGTCGAGATCTTGAAGAATCAATCATCAGATAACGGATTTTCAACAAATATATTTTATTCGTGACCTTAAAGAAGCTATATCTCCTAAATTATGCCGAAAACGAAAAATTAGTTCTCGGTATTTTCGTTTCATTTTGTCGAGATATTGAAGAATCAATCATCAGATTACGGATTTTCAATAAATATATTTTATTCGTGACTTTAAGGAAGCTTTATCTCCTAAACTATGCCGAAAACGGAAAATTCGTTACAAATATTTTCGTCTCATTTCGTTTATGTCTTTAAGAAGCAATCATCAGAAAACGGATTTTCAAAATAATTATTTTTTATTCGGGAATTTAAGGAAGCTATATCTCATAAACTATACCGAAAACGAAAAATTAGTACTCAGTATTTTCGTTAATTTTGTCGAGATCTTGAAGAATCAATCATCAGATTACGGATTTTCAATAATTATTTTTTATTCTGACCTTTAAGGAGGCCATATCTTCTACACTATGCCGAAAACGGAAAAATCGTACTCAGTATTTTCGTTTCATTTCGTCGAGATCTTGAAGAATCAATCATCAGATTACGGATTTTCAATAAATATTTTTTATTCGTGACTTTAAGGAGGCCATATCTTCTACACTATGCCGAAAACGGAAAATTCGTACTCAGTATTTTCGTTTCATTTCGTCGAGATCTTGAAGAATCAATCATCAGATAACAGATTTTCAATAAATATTTTTTATTCGTGACCTTAAGGAGGCCATATCTTCTACACTATGCCGAAAACGGAAAATTCGTACTCAGTATTTTCGTTTCATTTCGTCGAGATCTTGAAGAATCAATCATCAGATAACGGATTTTCAATAATTATTTTTTATTTGTGACCTTTAAGGAGGCCATATCTTCTACACTATGCCGAAAACGGAAAATTCGTACTCAGTATTTTCGTTTCATTTCGTCGAGATCTTGAAGAATAAATCATCAGATTACGGATTTTCAATAAATATTTTTTATTCGTGACTTTAAGGAGGCCATATCTTCTACACTATGCCGAAAATGGAAAATTCGTAAACAGTTTTTTCGTTTCATTTCGTCGAGATCTTGAAGAATCAATCATCAAATAACGGATTTTCAATAAATATATGTTAGTCGTGAGTTTAAGGAGGCTTTATCTCTTAAACTATGCGGAAAATTCGGACAATCGTAATAATTTTCGTTTCATTTCGTCGAGATCTTGAAGAATAAATCATCAGATTACGGATTTTCAATAAATATTTTTTATTCGTGACTTTAAGGAGGCCATATCTTCTACACTATGCCGAAAACGGAAAATTCGTACTCAGTATTTTCGTTCCATTTCGTCGAGATCTTGAAGAATCAATCATCAGATAACGGATTTTCAATAATTATTTTTTAATTTTGACCTTTAAGGAGGCCATATCTTCTACACTATGCCGAAAACGGAAAATTCGTACTCAGTATTTTCGTTTCATTTCGTCGAGATCTTGAAGAATCAATCATCAGATTACGGATTTTCAATAAATATTTTTTATTCGTGACTTTAAGGAGGCCATATCTTCTACACTATGCCGAAAACGGAAAATTCGTACTCAGTATTTTCGTTTCATTTCGTCGAGATCTTGAAGAATCAATCATCAGTAACAGATTTTCAATAAATATTTTTTATTCGTGACTTTAAGGAGGCCATATCTTCTACACTATGCCGAAAACGGAAAATTCGTACTCAGTATTTTCGTTTCATTTCGTCGAGATCTTGAAGAATCAATCATCAGATAACGGATTTTCAATAATTATTTTTTAATTTTGACCTTTAGGAGGCCATATCTTCTACACTATGCTGAAAACGGAAAATTCGTACTCAATATTTTCGTTTCATCTCGTCGAGATCTTGAAGAATCAATCATCAGTAACAGATTTTCAATAAATATTTTTTATTCGTGACCTTAAGGAGGCCATATCTTCTACACTATGCCGAAAACGGAAAATTCGTACTCAGTATTTTCGTTTCATTTCGTCGAGATCTTGAAGAATCAATCATCAGATAAATTCGAATCAGTATTTTCGTTTCATTTCGTCGGGATCTTGAAGAATCAATCATCAGATTACGGATTTTCAACAAATATATTTTATTCGTGACCTTAAAGAAGCTATATCTCCTAAACTATGCCGAAAACGAAAAATTAGTACTCGGTGTTTTCGTTTCATTTTGTCGAGATCTTGAAGAAGCAATCATCAGATTACGGATTTTCAATAAATATATTTTATTCGTGACCTTAAGGAAGCTATATCTCCTAAACTATGCCGAAAATGGAAAATTCGTTACAAATATTTTCGTCTCATTTCGTTTATGTCTTTAAGAAGCAATCATCAGAAAACGGATTTTCAAAAAAATATTTTTTATTCGGGAATTTAAGGAAGCTATATCTCTTAAACTATGCCGAAAACGAAAAATTAGTACTCGGTATTTTCGTTTAATTTTGTCTAGATCTTGAAGAATCAATCATCAGATTACGGATTTTCAATAAATATTTTGTATTCGTGACTTTAAGGAGGCCATATCTTCTACACTATGCCGAAAACGGAAAATTCGTACTCAGTATTTTCGTTTCATTTCGTCGAGATCTTGAAGAATCAATCATCAGATAATAGATTTTCAATAAATACTTTTTATTCGTGACCTTAAGGAGGCCATTTCTTCTACACTATGCCGAAAACGGAAAATTCGTACTCAGTATTTTCGTTTCATTTCGTCGAGATCTTGAAGAATCAATCATCAGATAACTTATTTTCAATAAATATATTTTATTCGTGACCTTAAGGAAGCTATATTTCCTAAACTATGCCAAAAACGGAAAATTTGTACCCAGTATTTTCGATTCATTTCGTCGAGATCTTGAAGAATCAATCATCAGATAACGGATTTTCAATAACAATGTAAACTATGCGGAAAATTCGTACTCATTACATTTGTTTCATTTCGTCGAGATCTTGAAGAATCAATCATCAGATAAATTCGAATCAGTATTTTCGTTTCATTTCGTCGGGATCTTGAAGAATCAATCATCAGATAACGGATTTTCAACAAATTTATTTTATTCGTGACCTTAAAGAAGCTATATCTCCTAAATTATGCCGAAAACGAAAAATTAGTACTCGGTATTTTCGTTTCATTTTGTCGAGATATTGAGGAATCAATCATCAGATTACGGATTTTCAATAAATATATTTTATTCGTGACCTTAAGGAAGCTATATCTCCTAAACTATGCCGAAAACGGAAAATTCGTTACAAATATTTTTCTCATTTCGTTTATGTCTTTAAGAAGCAATCATCAGAAAACGGATTTTCAAAAAAATTATTTTTTATTCGGGAATTTAAGGAAGCTATATCTCCTAAACTATGCCGAAAACGAAAAATTAGTACTCGGTATTGTCGATTAATTTTGTCGAGATCTTGAAGAATCAATCATCAGATTACGGATTTTCAATAATTATTTTTTAATTTTGACCTTTAGGAGGCCATTTCTTCTACACTATGCCGAAAACGGAAAATTCGTACTCAGTATTTTCGTTTCATTTCGTCGAGATCTTGAAGAATCAATCATCAGATAACAGATTTTCAATAAATATTTTTTATTCGTGACCTTAAGGAGGCCATATCTTCTACACTATGCCGAAAACGGAAAATTCGTACTCAGTATTTTCGTTTCATTTCGTCGAGATCTTGAAGAATCAATCATCAGATAACGGATTTTCAATAATTATTTTTTAATTTTGACCTTTAGGAGGCCATATCTTCTACACTATGCCGAAAACGGAAAATTCGTACTCAGTATTTTCGTTTCATTTCGTCGAGATCTTGAAGAATCAATCATCAGATAACAGATTTTCAATAAATATTTTTTATTCGTGACCTTAAGGAGGCCATATCTTCTACACTATGCCGAAAACGGAAAATTCGTACTCAGTATTTTCGTTTCATTTCGTCGAGATCTTGAAGAATCAATCATCAGATTACGGATTTTCAATAAATATTTTTTACTCGTGACTTTAAGGAGGCCATATCTTCTACACTATGCCGAAAACGGAAAATTCGTACTCAGTATTTTCGTTTCATTTCGTCGAGATCTTAAAGAATCAATTATCAGATAACAGATTTTCAATAAATATTTTTTATTCGTGACCTTAAGGAGGCCATATCTTCTACACTATGCCGAAAACGGAAAATTCGTACTCAGTATTTTCGATTCATTTCGTCGAGATCTTGAAGAATCAATCATCAGATAACGGATTTTCAATAACAATGTAAACTATGCGGAAAATTCGTACTCATTACATTTGTTTCATTTCGTCGAGATCTTGAAGAATCAATCATCAGATAAATTCGAATCAGTATTTTCGTTTCATTTCGTCGGGATCTTGAAGAATCAATCATCAGATAACGGATTTTCAACAAATTTATTTTATTCGTGACCTTAAAGAAGCTATATCTCCTAAATTATGCCGAAAACGAAAAATTAGTACTCGGTATTTTCGTTTCATTTTGTCGAGATATTGAGGAATCAATCATCAGATTACGGATTTTCAATAAATATATTTTATTCGTGACCTTAAGGAAGCTATATCTCCTAAACTATGCCGAAAACGGAAAATTCGTTACAAATATTTTTCTCATTTCGTTTATGTCTTTAAGAAGCAATCATCAGAAAACGGATTTTCAAAAAAATTATTTTTTATTCGGGAATTTAAGGAAGCTATATCTCCTAAACTATGCCGAAAACGAAAAATTAGTACTCGGTATTGTCGATTAATTTTGTCGAGATCTTGAAGAATCAATCATCAGATTACGGATTTTCAATAAATATTTTGTATTCGTGACCTTAAGGAGGCCATATCTTCTACACTATGCCGAAAACGGAAAATTCGTACTCAGTATTTTTGTTTCATTTCGTCGAGATCTTGAAGAATCAATCATCAGATAACAGATTTTCAATAAATATTTTTTATTCGTGACCTTAAGGAGGCCATATCTTCTACACTATGCCGAAAACGGAAAATTCGTACTCAGTATTTTCGTTTCATTTCGTCGAGATCTTGAAGAATCAATCATCAGATAACGGATTTTCAATAATTATTTTTTAATTTTGACCTTTAGGAGGCCATATCTTCTACACTATGCCGAAAACGGAAAATTCGTACTCAGTATTTTCGTTTCATTTCGTCGAGATCTTGAAGAATCAATCATCAGATAACAGATTTTCAATTAATTTTTTTTTATTCGTGACCTTAAGGAGGCCATATCTTCTACACTATGCCGAAAACGGAAAATTCGTACTCAGTATTTTCGTTTCATTTCGTCGAGATCTTGAAGAATCAATCATCAGATTACGGATTTTCAATAAATATTTTTTACTCGTGACTTTAAGGAGGCCATATCTTCTACACTATGCCGAAAACGGAAAATTCGTACTCAGTATTTTCGTTTCATTTCGTCGAGATCTTAAAGAATCAATTATCAGATAACAGATTTTCAATAAATATTTTTTATTCGTGACCTTAAGGAGGCCATATCTTCTACACTATGCCGAAAACGGAAAATTCGTACTCAGTATTTTCGTTTCATTTCGTCGAGATCTTGAAGAATCAATCATCAGATAACGGATTTTCAATAATTATTTTTTAATTTTGACCTTTAGGAGGCCATATCTTCTACACTATGCCGAAAACGGAAAATTCGTACTCAGTATTTTCGTTTCATTTCGTCGAGATCTTGAAGAATCAATCATCAGATTACGGATTTTCAATAAATATTTTTACTCGTGACTTTAAGGAGGCCATATCTTCTACACTATGCCGAAAACGGAAAATACGTACTCAGTATTTTCGTTTCATTTCGTCGAGATCTTAAAGAATCAATCATCAGCTAACAGATTTTCAATAAATATTTTTTATTCGTGACCTTAAGGAGGCCATATCTTCTACACTATGCCGAAAACGGAAAATTCGTACTCAGTTTTTTCGTTTCATTTCGTCGAGATCTTGAAGAATCAATCATCAAATAACGGATTTTCAATAAATATATGTTAGTCGTGAGTTTAAGGAGGCTTTATCTCTTAAACTATGCGGAAAATTCGTACTCAGTATTTTCGTTTCATTTCGTCGAGATCTTGAAGAATCAATCATCAGATAACTTATTTTCAATAAATATATTTTATTCGTGACCTTAAGGAAGCTATATTTCCTAAACTATGCCAAAAACGGAAAATTTGTACCCAGTATTTTCGATTCATTTCGTCGAGATCTTGAAGAATCAATCATCAGTAACAGATTTTCAATAAATATTTTTTATTCGTGACCTTAAGGAGGCCATATCTTCTACACTATGCCGAAAACGGAAAATTCGTACTCAGTATTTTCGTTTCATTTCGTCGAGATCTTGAAGAATCAATCATCAGATAACGGATTTTCAATAATTATTTTTTAATTTTGACCTTTAGGAGGCCATTTCTTCTACACTATGCCGAAAACGAAAAATTAGTTCTCGGTATTTTCGTTTCATTTTGTCGAGATATTGAAGAATCAATCATCAGATTACGGATTTTCAATAAATATATTTTATTCGTGACTTTAAGGAAGCTTTATCTCCTAAACTATGCCGAAAACGGAAAATTCGTCACAAATATTTTCGTCTCATTTCGTTTATGTCTTTAAGAAGCAATCATCAGAAAACGGATTTTCAAAATAATTATTTTTTATTCGGGAATTTAAGGAAGCTATATCTCATAAACTATACCGAAAACGAAAAATTAGTACTCGGTATTTTCGTTAATTTTGTCGAGATCTTGAAGAATCAATCATCAGATTACGGATTTTCAATAATTATTTTTTAATTTTGACCTTTAGGAGGCCATATCTTCTACACTATGCCGAAAACGGAAAATTCGTACTTAGTATTTTCGTTTCATTTCGTCGAGATCTTGAAGAATCAATCATCAGATTACGGATTTTCAATAAATATTTTTTATTCGTGACTTTAAGGAGGCCATATCTTCTACACTATGCCGAAAACGGAAAATTCGTACTCAGTATTTTCGTTTCATTTCGTCGAGATCTTGAAGAATCAATCATCAGATTACGGATTTTCAATAAATATTTTTTATTTGTGACTTTAAGGAGGCCATATCTTCTACACTATGCCGAAAACGGAAAATTCGTACTCAGTATTTTCGTTTCATTTCGTCGAGATCTTGAAGAATCAATCATCAGTAACAGATTTTCAATAAATATTTTTTATTCGTGACTTTAAGGAGGCCATATCTTCTACACTATGCCGAAAACGGAAAATTCGTACTCAGTATTTTCGTTTCATTTCGTCGAGATCTTGAAGAATCAATCATCAGATAACGGATTTTCAATAATTATTTTTTAATTTTGACCTTTAGGAGGCCATATCTTCTACACTATGCTGAAAACGGAAAATTCGTACTCAATATTTTCGTTTCATCTCGTCGAGATCTTGAAGAATCAATCATCAGTAACAGATTTTCAATAAATATTTTTTATTCGTGACCTTAAGGAGGCCATATCTTCTACACTATGCCGAAAACGGAAAATTCGTACTCAGTATTTTCGTTTCATTTCGTCGAGATCTTGAAAAATCAATCATCAGATAACGGATTTTCAATAATTATTTTTTAATTTTGACCTTTAGGAGGCCATTTCTTCTACACTATGCCGAAAACGAAAAATTAGTTCTCGGTATTTTCGTTTCATTTTGTCGAGATATTGAAGAATCAATCATCAGATTACGGATTTTCAATAAATATATTTTATTCGTGACTTTAAGGAAGCTTTATCTCCTAAACTATGCCGAAAACGGAAAATTCGTTACAAATATTTTCGTCTCATTTCGTTTATGTCTTTAAGAAGCAATCATCAGAAAACGGATTTTCAAAATAATTATTTTTTATTCGGGAATTTAAGGAAGCTATATCTCATAAACTATACCGAAAACGAAAAATTAGTACTCGGTATTTTCGTTAATTTTGTCGAGATCTTGAAGAATCAATCATCAGATTACGGATTTTCAATAATTATTTTTTAATTTTGACCTTTAGGAGGCCATATCTTCTACACTATGCCGAAAACGGAAAATTCGTACTTAGTATTTTCGTTTCATTTCGTCGAGATCTTGAAGAATCAATCATCAGATTACGGATTTTCAATAAATATTTTTTATTCGTGACTTTAAGGAGGCCATATCTTCTACACTATGCCGAAAACGGAAAATTCGTACTCAGTATTTTCGTTTCATTTCGTCGAGATCTTGAAGAATCAATCATCAGTAACAGATTTTCAATAAATATTTTTTATTCGTGACCTTAAGGAGGCCATATCTTCTACACTATGCCGAAAACGGAAAATTCGTACTCAGTATTTTCGTTTCATTTCGTCGAGATCTTGAAGAATCAATCATCAGATAACGGATTTTCAATAATTATTTTTTAATTTTGACCTTTAGGAGGCCATATCTTCTACACTATGCCGAAAACGGAAAATTCGTACTCAATATTTTCGTTTCATTTCGTCGAGATCTTGAAGAATAAATCATCAGATTACGGATTTTCAATAAATATTTTTTATTCGTGACTTTAAGGAGGCCATATCTTCTACACTATGCCGAAAATGGAAAATTCGTAAACAGTTTTTTCGTTTCATTTCGTCGAGATCTTGAAGAATCAATCATCAAATAACGGATTTTCAATAAATATATGTTAGTCGTGAGTTTAAGGAGGCTTTATCTCTTAAACTATGCGGAAAATTCGTACTCAATATTTTCGTTTCATTTCGTCGAGATCTTAAAGAATAAATCATCAGATTACGGATTTTCAATAAATATTTTTTATTCGTGACTTTAAGGAGGCCATATCTTCTACACTATGCCGAAAACGGAAAATTCGTACTCAGTATTTTCGTTTCATTTCGTCGAGATCTTGAAGAATCAATCATCAGATAACGGATTTTCAATAATTATTTTTTAATTTTGACCTTTAGGAGGCCATATCTTCTACACTATGCCGAAAACGGAAAATTCGTACTCAATATTTTCGTTTCATTTCGTCGAGATCTTGAAGAATCAATCATCAGATTACGGATTTTCAATAAATATTTTTTATTCGTGACTTTAAGGAGGCCATATCTTCTACACTATGCCGAAAACGGAAAATTCGTACTCAGTATTTTCGTTTCATTTCGTCGAGATCTTGAAGAATCAATCATCAGTAACAGATTTTCAATAAATATTTTTTATTCGTGACTTTAAGGAGGCCATATCTTCTACACTATGCCGAAAACGGAAAATTCGTACTCAGTATTTTCGTTTCATTTCGTCGAGATCTTGAAGAATCAATCATCAGATAACGGATTTTCAATAATTATTTTTTAATTTTGACCTTTAGGAGGCCATATCTTCTACACTATGCTGAAAACGGAAAATTCGTACTCAATATTTTCGTTTCATCTCGTCGAGATCTTGAAGAATCAATCATCAGTAACAGATTTTCAATAAATATTTTTTATTCGTGACCTTAAGGAGGCCATATCTTCTACACTATGCCGAAAACGGAAAATTCGTACTCAGTATTTTCGTTTCATTTCGTCGAGATCTTGAAGAATCAATCATCAGATAAATTCGAATCAGTATTTTCGTTTCATTTCGTCGGGATCTTGAAGAATAAATCATCAGATTACGGATTTTCAACAAAAATATTTTATTCGTGACCTTAAAGAAGCTATATCTCCTAAACTATGCCAAAAACGAAAAATTAGTACTCGGTGTTTTCGTTTCATTTTGTCGAGATCTTGAAGAAGCAATCATCAGATTACGGATTTTCAATAAATATATTTTATTCGTGACCTTAAGGAAGCTATATCTCCTAAACTATGCCGAAAATGGAAAATTCGTTACAAATATTTTCGTCTCATTTCGTTTATGTCTTTAAGAAGCAATCATCAGAAAACGGATTTTCAAAAAAATATTTTTTATTCGGGAATTTAAGGAAGCTACTCGTATATCTCTTAAACTATGCCGAAAACGAAAAATTAGTACTCTGTATTTTCGTTTAATTTTGTCTAGATCTTGAAGAATCAATCATCAGATTACGGATTTTCAATAAATATTTTGTATTCGTGACTTTAAGGAGGCCATATCTTCTACACTATGCCGAAAACGGAAAATTCGTACTCAGTATTTTCGTTTCATTTCGTCGAGATCTTGAAGAATCAATCATCAGATAATAGATTTTCAATAAATACTTTTTATTCGTGACCTTAAGGAGGCCATTTCTTCTACACTATGCCGAAAACGGAAAATTCGTACTCAGTATTTTCGTTTCATTTCGTCGAGATCTTGAAGAATCAATCATCAGATAACTTATTTTCAATAAATATATTTTATTCGTGACCTTAAGGAAGCTATATTTCCTAAACTATGCCAAAAACGGAAAATTTGTACCCAGTATTTTCGATTCATTTCGTCGAGATCTTGAAGAATCAATCATCAGATAACGGATTTTCAATAACAATGTAAACTATGCGGAAAATTCGTACTCATTACATTTGTTTCATTTCGTCGAGATCTTGAAGAATCAATCATCAGATAAATTCGAATCAGTATTTTCGTTTCATTTCGTCGGGATCTTGAAGAATCAATCATCAGATAACGGATTTTCAACAAATTTATTTTATTCGTGACCTTAAAGAAGCTATATCTCCTAAACTATGCCGAAAACGAAAAATTAGTACTCGGTATTGTCGATTAATTTTGTCGAGATCTTGAAGAATCAATCATCAGATTACGGATTTTCAATAATTATTTTTTATTTTTGACCTTTAAGGAGGCCATTTCTTCTACACTATGCCGAAAACGGAAAATTCGTACTCAGTATTTTCGTTTCATTTCGTCGAGATCTTGAAGAATCAATCATCAGATAACAGATTTTCAATAAATATTTTTTATTCGTGACCTTAAGGAGGCCATATCTTCTACACTATGCCGAAAACGGAAAATTCGTACTCAGTATTTTCGTTTCATTTCGTCGAGATCTTGAAGAATCAATCATCAGATAACGGATTTTCAATAATTATTTTTTATTTTTGACCTTTAGGAGGCCATATCTTCTACACTATGCCGAAAACGGAAAATTCGTACTCAGTATTTTCGTTTCATTTCGTCGAGATCTTGAAGAATCAATCATCAGATAACAGATTTTCAATAAATATTTTTTATTCGTGACCTTAAGGAGGCCATATCTTCTACACTATGCCGAAAACGGAAAATTCGTACTCAGTATTTTCGTTTCATTTCGTCGAGATCTTGAAGAATCAATCATCAGATTACGGATTTTCAATAAATATTTTTTACTCGTGACTTTAAGGAGGCCATATCTTCTACACTATGCCGAAAACGGAAAATTCGTACTCAGTATTTTCGTTTCATTTCGTCGAGATCTTAAAGAATCAATTATCAGATAACAGATTTTCAATAAATATTTTTTATTCGTGACCTTAAGGAGGCCATATCTTCTACACTATGCCGAAAACGGAAAATTCGTACTCAGTATTTTCGTTTCATTTCGTCGAGATCTTGAAGAATCAATCATCAGATAACGGATTTTCAATAATTATTTTTTATTTTGACCTTTAGGAGGCCATATCTTCTACACTATGCCGAAAACGGAAAATTCGTACTCAGTTTTTTCGTTTCATTTCGTCGAGATCTTGAAGAATCAATCATCAAATAACGGATTTTCAATAAATATATGTTAGTCGTGAGTTTAAGGAGGCTTTATCTCTTAAACTATGCGGAAAATTCGTACTCAGTATTTTCGTTTCATTTCGTCGAGATCTTGAAGAATCAATCATCAGATAACTTATTTTCAATAAATATATTTTATTCGTGACCTTAAGGAAGCTATATTTCCTAAACTATGCCAAAAACGGAAAATTTGTACCCAGTATTTTCGATTCATTTCGTCGAGATCTTGAAGAATCAATCATCAGATAACGGATTTTCAATAATAATGTTAACTATGCGGAAAATTCGTACTCAGTATTTTCGTTTCATTTCGTCGAGATCTTGAAGAATCAATCATCAGATAACGGATTTTCAATAAATATACTTTATTCGTGACCTTAGGGAGGCTATATCTCCTAAACAATGCGGAAAAATCGTACTCAGTATTTTCGTTTCATTTCGTCGAGATCTTGAAGAATCAATCATCAGATAAATTCGAATCAGTATTTTCGTTTCATTTCGTCGGGATCTTGAAGAATCAATCATCAGATAACGGATTTTCAACAAATATATTTTATTCGTGACCTTAAAGAAGCTATATCTCCTAAACTATGCCGAAAACGAAAAATTAGTACTCGGTGTTTTCGTTTCATTTTGTCGAGATCTTGAAGAATCAATCATCAGATTACGGATTTTCAATAAATATATTTTATTCGTGACCTTAAGGAAGCTATATCTCCTAAACTATGCCGAAAACGGAAAATTCGTTACAAATATTTTCGTCTCATTTCGTTTATGTCTTTAAGAAGCAATCATCAGAAAACGGATTTTCAAAAAAATATTTTTTTTCGGGAATTTAAGAAAGCTATATCTCCTAAACTATGCCGAAAACGAAAAATTAGTACTCGGTATTTTCGTTTAATTTTGTCTAGATCTTGAAGAATCAATCATCAGATTACGGATTTTCAATAAATATTTTGTATTCGTGACTTTAAGGAGGCCATATCTTCTACACTATGCCGAAAACGGAAAATTCGTAATCAGTCTTTTCATTTCATTTCGTCGGGATCTTGAAGATTCAATCATCAGATAACGGATTTTCAACAAATATATTTTATTCGTGACCTTAAAGAAGCTATATCTCCTAAACTATGCCGAAAACGAAAAATTAGTACTCGGTGTTTTCGTTTCATTTTGTCGAGATCTTGAAGAATCAATCATCAGATTACGGATTTTCAATAAATATATTTTATTCGTGACCTTAAGGAAGCTATATATCCTAAACTATGCCGAAAACGGAAAATTCGTTACAAATATTTTCGTTTCATTTCGTCGAGATCTTGAAGAATCAATCATCAGATAATAGATTTTCAATAAATATTTTTTATTCGTGACCCTAAGGAGGCCATATCTTCTACACTATGCCGAAAACGGAAAATTCGTACTCAGAATTTTCGTTTCATTTCGTCGAGATCTTAAAGAATCAATCATCAGATAACAGATTTTCAATAAATATTTTTTATTCGTGACCTTAAGGAGGCCATATCTTCTACACTATGCCGAAAACGGAAAATTCGTACTCAGTATTTTCGTTTCATTTCGTCGAGATCTTGAAGAATCAATCATCAGATAACGGATTTTCAATAATTATTTTTTAATTTTTACCTTTAGGAGGCCATATCTTCTACACTATGCCGAAAATGGAAAATTCGTAAACAGTTTTTTCGTTTCATTTCGTCGAGATCTTGAAGAATCAATCATCAAATAACGGATTTTCAATAAATATATGTTAGTCGTGAGTTTAAGGAGGCGTTATCTCTTAAACTATGCGGAAAATTCGTACTCAGTATTTTCGTTTCATTTCGTCGAGATCTTGAAGAATCAATCATCAGATAACTTATTTTCAATAAATATATTTTATTCGTGACCTTAAGGAAGCTATATTTCCTAAACTATGCCAAAAACGGAAAATTTGTACCCAGTATTTTCGATTCATTTCGTCGAGATCTTGAAGAATCAATCATCAGATAACGGATTTTCAATAATAATGTAAACTATGCGGAAAATTCGTACTCCGTATTTTCGTTTCATTTCGTCGAGATCTTGAAGAATCAATCATCAGATAACGGATTTTCAATAATAATTTTTTAATTTTGACCTTTAGGAGGCCATATCTAACGGATTTTCAATAAATATACTTTATTCGTGACCTTAGGGAGGCTATATCTCCTAAACAATGCGGAAAAATCGTACTCAGTATTTTCGTTTCATTTCGTCGAGATCTTGAAGAATCAATCATCAGATAAATTCGAATCAGTATTTTCGTTTCATTTCGTCGGGATCTTGAAGAATCAATCATCAGATAACGGATTTTCAACAAATATATTTTATTCGTGACCTTAAGAAGCTATATCTCCTAAACTATGCCGAAAACGAAAAATTAGTACTCGGTGTTTTCGTTTCATTTTGTCGAGATTTTGAAGAATCAATCATCAGATTACGGATTTTCAATAAATATATTTTATTCGTGACCTTAAGGAAGCTATATCTCCTAAACTATGCCGAAAACGGAAAATTCGTTACAAATATTTTCGTCTCATTTCGTTTATGTCTTTAAAAAGCAATCATCAGAAAACGGATTTTCAAAAAAATATTTTTTTTTCGGGAATTTAAGAAAGCTATATCTCCTAAAATATGCCGAAAACGAAAAATTAGTACTCGGTATTTTCGTTTAATTTTGTCTAGATCTTGAAGAATCAATCATCAGATTACGGATTTTCAATAAATATTTTGTATTCGTGACTTTAAGGAGGCCATATCTTCTACACTATGCCGAAAACCGAAAATTCGTAATCAGTCTTTTCATTTCATTTCGTCGGGATCTTGAAGATTCAATCATCAGATAACGGATTTTCAACAAATATATTTTATTCGTGACCTTAAAGAAGCTATATCTCCTAAACTATGCCGAAAACGAAAAATTAGTACTGAGTGTTTTCGTTTCATTTTGTCGAGATCTTGAAGAATCAATCATCAGATTACGGATTTTCAATAAATATATTTTATTCGTGCCCTTAAGGAAGCTATATATCCTAAACTATGCCGAAAACGGAAAATTCGTTACAAATATTTTCGTTTCATTTCGTCGAGATCTTGAAGAATCAATCATCAGATAATAGATTTTCAATAAATATTTTTTATTCGTGACCCTAAGGAGGCCATATCTTCTACACTATGCCGAAAACGGAAAATTCGTACTCAGTATTTTCGTTTCATTTCGTCGAGATCTTAAAGAATCAATCATCAGATAACAGATTTTCAATAAATATTTTTTATTCGTGACCTTAAGGAGGCCATATCTTCTACACTATGCCGAAAACGGAAAATTCGTACTCAGTATTTTCGATTCATTTCGTCGAGATCTTGAAGAATCAATCATCAGATAACGGATTTTCAATAATTATTTTTTAATTTTGACCTTTAGGAGGCCATATCTTCTACACTATGCCGAAAATGGAAAATTCGTAAACAGTTTTTTCGTTTCATTTCGTCGAGATCTTGAAGAATCAATCATCAAATAACGGATTTTCAATAAATATATGTTAGTCGTGAGTTTAAGGAGGCTTTATCTCTTAAACTATGCGGAAAATTCGTACTCAGTATTTTCGTTTCATTTCGTCGAGATCTTGAAGAATCAATCATCAGATATCTTATTTTCAATAAATATATTTTATTCGTGACCTTAAGGAAGCTATATTTCCTAAACTATGCCAAAAACGGAAAATTTGTACCCAGTATTTTCGATTCATTTCGTCGAGATCTTGAAGAATCAATCATCAGATAACGGATTTTCAATAATAATGTAAACTATGCGGAAAATTCGTACTCAGTATTTTCGTTTCATTTCGTCGAGATCTTGAAGAATCAATCATCAGATAACGGATTTTCAATAAATATACTTTATTCGTGACCTTAGGGAGGCTATATCTCCTAAACAATGCGGAAAAATCGTACTCAGTATTTTCGTTTCATTTCGTCGAGATCTTGAAGAATCAATCATCAGATAAATTCGAATCAGTATTTTCGTTTCATTTCGTCGGGATCTTGAAGAATCAATCATCAGATAACGGATTTTCAACAAATATATTTTATTCGTGACCTTAAAGAAGCTATATCTCCTAAACTATGCCGAAAACGAAAAATTAGTACTGAGTGATTTCGTTTCATTTTGTCGAGATCTTGAAGAATCAATCATCAGATTACGGATTTTCAATAAATATTTTGTATTCGTGACTTTAAGGAGGCCATATCTTCTACACTATGCCGAAAACGGAAAATTCGTAATCAGTCTTTTCATTTCATTTCGTCGGGATCTTGAAGATTCAATCATCAGATAACGGATTTTCAACAAATATATTTGATTCGTGACCTTAAAGAAGCTATATCTCCTAAACTATGCCGAAAACGAAAAATTAGTACTGAGTGTTTTCGTTTCATTTTGTCGAGATCTTGAAGAATCAATCATCAGATTACGGATTTTCAATAAATATATTTTATTCGTGCCCTTAAGGAAGCTATATATCCTAAACTATGCCGAAAACGGAAAATTCGTTACAAATATTTTCGTTTCATTTCGTCGAGATCTTGAAGAATCAATCATCAGATAATAGATTTTCAATAAATATTTTTTATTCGTGACCCTAAGGAGGCCATTTCTTCTACACTATGCCGAAAACGGAAAATTCGTAATCAGTCTTTTCATTTCATTTCGTCGGGATCTTGAAGATTCAATCATCAGATAACGGATTTTCAACAAATATATTTTATTCGTGACCTTAAAGAAGCTATATCTCCTAAACTATGCCGAAAACGAAAAATTAGTACTGAGTGTTTTCGTTTCATTTTGTCGAGATCTTGAAGAATCAATCATCAGATTACGGATTTTCAATAAATATATTTTATTCGTGCCCTTAAGGAAGCTATATATCCTAAACTATGCCGAAAACGGAAAATTCGTTACAAATATTTTCGTCTCATTTCGTTTATGTCTTTAAGAAGCAATCATCAGAAAACGGATTTTAAAAAAAATATTTTTTATTCGGGAATTTAAGGAAGCTATATCTCCTAAACTATGCCGAAAACGAAAAATTAGTACTCGGTATTTTCGTTTAATTTTGTCTAGATCTTGAAGAATCAATCATCAGATTACGGATTTTCAATAAATATTTTGTATTCGTGACTTTAAGGAGGCCATATCTTCTACACTATGCCGAAAACAGCAAATTCGTACTCAGTATTTTCGTTTCATTTCGTCGAGATCTTGAAGAATCACTCATCAGATAATAGATTTTCAATAAATATTTTTTATTCGTGACCTTAAGGAGGCCATTTCTTCTACACTATGCCGAAAACGGAAAATTCGTAATCAGTCTTTTCATTTCATTTCGTCGGAATCTTGAAGAATCAATCATCAGATATCGGATTTTCAACAAATATATTTTATTCGTGACCTTAAAGAAGCTATATCTCCTAAACTATGCCGAAAACGAAAAATTAGTACTCGGTGTTTTCGTTTCATTTTGTCGAGATCTTGAAGAATCAATCATCAGATTACGGATTTTCAATAAATATATTTTATTCGTGCCCTTAAGGAAGCTATATCTCCTAAACTATGCCGAAAACGGAAAATTCGTTACAAATATTTTCGTCTCATTTCGTTTATGTCTTTAAGAAGCAATCACCAGAAAACGGATTTTCAAAAAAATTATTTTTTTATTCGGGAATTTAAGGAAGCTATATCTCCTAAACTATGCCGAAAACGAAAAATTAGTACTCGGTATTTTCGTTTAATTTTGTCGAGATCTTGAAGAATCAATCATCAGATTACGGATTTTCAATAATTATTTTTTAATTTTGACCTTTAGGAGGCCATATCTTCTACACTATGCCGAAAACGGAAAATTCGTACTCAGTATTTTCGTTTCATTTCGTCGAGATCTTGAAGAATCAATCATCAGATTACGGATTTTCAATAAATATTTTTTATTCGTGACTTTAAGGAGGCCATATCTCCTAAACTACCGAAAACGAAAAATTAGTACTCGGTATTTTCGTTTAATTTTGTCTAGATCTTGAAGAAGCAATCATCAGATTACGGATTTTCAATAAATATTTTGTATTCGTGACTTTAAGGAGGCCATATCTTCTACACTATGCCGAAAACGGAAAATTCGTACTCAGTATTTTCGTTTCATTTCGTCGAGATCTTGAAGAATCAATCATCAGATAATAGATTTTCAATAAATATTTTTTATTCGTGACCTTAAGGAGGCCATTTCTTCTACACTATGCCGAAAACGGAAAATTCGTAAACAGTTTTTTCGTTTCATTTCGTCAAGATCTTGAAGAAATAATGGATTTTCAATAAATATATGTTAGTCGTGAGTTTAAGGAGGCTTTATCTCTTAAACTATGCGGAAAATTCGTACTTAGTATTTTCGTTTCATTTCGTCGAGATATTGAAGAATCAATCATCAGATAACTTATTTTCAATAAATATATTTTATTCGTGACCTTAAGGAAGCTATATTTCCTAAACTATGCCAAAAACGGAAAATTTGTACCCAGTATTTTCGATTCATTTCGTCGAGATCTTGAAGAATCAATCATCAGATAACGGATTTTCAATAATAATGTAAACTATGCGGAAAATTCGTAATCAGTATTTTCGTTTCATTTCGTCGAGATCTTGAAGAATCAATCATCAGATAACTGATTTTCAATAAATATACTTTACTCGTGACCTTAGGGAGGCTATATCTCCTAAACAATGCGGAAAAATCGTACTCAGTATTTTCGTTTCATTTCGTCGAGATCTTGAAGAATCAATCATCAGATAAATTCCAATCAGTATTTTCGTTTCATTTCGTCGGGATCTTGAAGAATCAATCATCAGATTACGGATTTTCAATAAATATTTTTTACTCGTGACTTTAAGGAGGCCATATCTTCTACACTATGCCGAAAACGGAAAATTCGTACTCAGTATTTTCGATTCATTTCGTCGAGATCTTGAAGAATCAATCATCAGATAACGGATTTTCAATAAATATTTTTTATTCGTGACCTTAAGGAGGCCATATCTTCTACACTATGCCGAAAACGGAAAATTCGTACTCAGTATTTTCGTTTCATTTCGTCGAGATCTTGAAGAATCAATCATCAGATAACGGATTTTCAATAATTATTTTTTAATTTTGACCTTTTGGAGGCCATGTCTTCTACACTATGCCGAAAATGGAAAATTCGTAAACAGTTTTTTCGTTTCATTTCGTCGAGATCTTGAAGAATCAATCATCAGATAACGGATTTTCAATAATAATGTAAACTATGCGGAAAATTCGTACTCAGTATTTTCGTTTCATTTCGTCGAGATCTTGAAGAATCAATCATCAGATAAATTCGAATCAGTATTTTCGTTTCATTTCGTCGGGATCTTGAAGAATCAATCATCAGATAACGGATTTTCAATAAATATATTTTATTCGTGACCTTAAGGAAGCTATATTTCCTAAACTATGCCAAAAACGGAAAATTTGTACCCAGTATTTTCGATTCATTTCGTCGAGATCTTGAAGAATCAATCATCAGATAACGGATTTTCAATAATAATGTAAACTATGCGGAAAATTCGTACTCAGTATTTTCGTTTCATTTCGTCGAGATCTTGAAGAATCAAACATCAGATAACTTATTTTCAATAAATATATTTTAGTCGTGAGTTTAAGGAGGCTTTATCTCCTAAGCTATGCGGAAATTCGTACTCAGTATTTTCGCGAATTCGTACTCAGTGTTTTCGTTTCATTTCATCGAGTTCTTGAAGAATTAATCATCAGATAACGGATTTTCAATAAATATATTTTATTCGTGACCTTAAGGAAGCTATATTTCCTAAACTATGCCAAAAACGGAAAATTTGTACCCAGTATTTTCGATTCATTTCGTCGAGATCTTGAAGAATCAATCATCAGATAACGGATTTTCAATAATAATGTAAACTATGCGGAAAATTCGTACTCAGTATTTTCGTTTCATTTCGTCGAGATCTTGAAGAATCAAACATCAGATAACTTATTTTCAATAAATATATTTTATTCGTGACCTTAAGGAAGCTATATTTCCTAAACTATGCCAAAAACGGAAAATTTGTACCCAGTATTTTCGATTCATTTCGTCGAGATCTTGAAGAATCAATCATCAGATAACGGATTTTCAATAATAATGTAAACTATGCGGAAAATTCGTACTCAGTATTTTCGTTTCATTTCGTCGAGATCTTGAAGAATCAATCATCAGATAAATTCGAATCAGTATTTTCGTTTCATTTCGTCGGGATCTTGAAGAATCAATCATCAGATAACGGATTTTCAATAAATATATTTTATTCGTGCCCTTAAGGAAGCTATATATCCTAAACTATGCCGAAAACGGAAAATTCGTTACAAATATTTTCGTCTCATTTCGTTTATGTCTTTAAGAAGCAATCATCAGAAAACGGATTTTAAAAAAAATATTTTTTATTCGGGAATTTAAGGAAGCTATATCTCCTAAACTATGCCGAAAACGAAAAATTAGTACTCGGTATTTTCGTTTAATTTTGTCTAGATCTTGAAGAATCAATCATCAGATTACGGATTTTCAATAAATATTTTGTATTCGTGACTTTAAGGAGGCCATATCTTCTACACTATGCCGAAAACAGCAAATTCGTACTCAGTATTTTCGTTTCATTTCGTCGAGATCTTGAAGAATCACTCATCAGATAATAGATTTTCAATAAATATTTTTTATTCGTGACCTTAAGGAGGCCATTTCTTCTACACTATGCCGAAAACGGAAAATTCGTAATCAGTCTTTTCATTTCATTTCGTCGGAATCTTGAAGAATCAATCATCAGATATCGGATTTTCAACAAATATATTTTATTCGTGACCTTAAAGAAGCTATATCTCCTAAACTATGCCGAAAACGAAAAATTAGTACTGAGTGTTTTCGTTTCATTTTGTCGAGATCTTGAAGAATCAATCATCAGATTACGGATTTTCAATAAATATATTTTATTCGTGCCCTTAAGGAAGCTATATATCCTAAACTATGCCGAAAACGGAAAATTCGTTACAAATATTTTCGTCTCATTTCGTTTATGTCTTTAAGAAGCAATCACCAGAAAACGGATTTTCAAAAAAAATTATTTTTTATTCGGGAATTTAAGGAAGCTATATCTCCTAAACTATGCCGAAAACGAAAAATTAGTACTCGGTATTTTCGTTTAATTTTGTCGAGATCTTGAAGAATCAATCATCAGATTACGGATTTTCAATAATTATTTTTTAATTTTGACCTTTAGGAGGCCATATCTTCTACACCATGCCGAAAACGGAAAATTCGTACTCAGTATTTTCGTTTCATTTCGTCGAGATCTTGAAGAATCAATCATCAGATTACGGATTTTCAATAAATATTTTTTATTCATGACTTTAAGGAGGCCATATCTTCTACACTATGCCGAAAACGGAAAATTCGTACTCAGTATTTTCGTTTCATTTCGTCGAGATCTTGAATAAATCATCAGATTATGGATTTTCAATAAATATTTTTTATTCGTGACCTTAAGGAGGCCATTTCTTCTACACTATGCCGAAAACGGAAAATTCGTAAACAGTTTTTTCGTTTCATTTCGTCAAGATCTTGAAGAAATAATGGATTTTCAATAAATATATGTTAGTCGTGAGTTTAAGGAGGCTTTTCTCTTAAACTATGCGGAAAATTCGTACTCAGTATTTTCGTTTCATTTCGTCGAGATCTTGAAGAATCAATCATCAGATAACGGATTTTCAATAAATATATTTTATTCGTGACCTTAAGGAAGCTATATTTCCTAAACTATTCCAAAAACGGAAAATTTGTACCCAGTATTCTCGATTCATTTCGTCGAGATCTTGAAGTATCAATCATCAGATAACGGATTTTCAATAACAATGAAAACTATGCGGAAAATTCGTAATCAGTATTTTCGTTTCATTTCGTCGAGATCTTGAAGAATCAATCATCAGATAACGGATTTTCAATAAATATACTTTACTCGTGACCTTAGGGAGGCTATATCTCCTAAACAATGCGGAAAAATCGTACTCAGTATTTTCGTTTCATTTCGTCGAGATCTTGAAGAATCAATCATCAGATAAATTCCAATCAGTATTTTCGTTTCATTTCGTCGGGATCTTGAAGAATCAATCATCAGATAATGGATTTTCAATAAATATTTTTTATTCGTGACCTTAAGGAGGCCATTTCTTCTACACTATGCCGAAAACGGAAAATTCGTAATCAGTATTTTCGTTTCATTTCGTCGAGATCTTGAAGAATCAATCATCAGATAACGGATTTTCAATAAATATACTTTATTCGTGACCTTAGGGAGGCTATATCTCCTAAACAATGCGGAAAAATCGTACTCAGTATTTTCGTTTCATTTCGTCGAGATCTTGAAGAATCAATCATCAGATAAATTCGAATCAGTATTTTCGTTTCATTTCGTCGGGATCTTGAAGAATCAATCATCAGATTACGGATTTTCAAAAAATATATTTTATTCGTGACGTTAAGGAAGCTATATCTCCTAAACTATGCCGAAAACGGAAAATTCGTTACAAATATTTTCGTCTCATTTCGTTTATGTCTTTAAGAAGCAATCATCAGAAAACGGATTTTCAAAAAAATATTTTTTATTCGGGAATTTAAGGAAGCTATATCTCCTAAACTATGCCGAAAACGAAAAATTAGTACTCGGTATTTTCGTTTAATTTTGTCTAGATCTTGAAGAAGCAATCATCAGATTACGGATTTTCAATAAATATTTTGTATTCGTGACTTTAAGGAGGCCATATCTTCTACACTATGCCGAAAACGGAAAATTCGTACTCAGTATTTTCGTTTCATTTCGTCGAGATCTTGAAGAATCAATCATCAGATAATAGATTTTCAATAAATATTTTTTATTCGTGACCTTAAGGAGGCCATTTCTTCTACACTATGCCGAAAACGGAAAATTCGTAATCAGTCTTTTCATTTCATTTCGTCGGGATCTTGAAGAATCAATCATCAGATAACG
The DNA here is from genome assembly GCA_018904035.1 of Zaprionus ornatus. NCBI lineage: Eukaryota > Metazoa > Arthropoda > Insecta > Diptera > Drosophilidae > Zaprionus > Zaprionus ornatus. The sequence goes on along the minus strand of JAEIFZ010000241.1, from coordinate 480,203 downwards.
GATTTTCAACAAATATATTTTATTCGTGACCTTAAAGAAGCTATATCTCCTAAGCTATGCCGAAAACGAAAAATTATTACTCGGTGTTTTCTTTTCATTTTGTCGAGATCTTGAAGAATCAATCATCAGATAACGGATTTTCAATAATTATTTTTTATTCATGACCTTTAGGAGGCCATATCTTCTACACTATGCCGAAAAAGGAAAATTTGTACTCAGTACTTTCGTTTCATTTCGTCGAGATCTTGAAGAATCAATCATCAGATAAATTCGAATCAGTATTTTCGTTTCATTTCGTCGGGATCTTAAAGAATCAATCATCAGATAACGGATTTTCAACAAATATATTTTATTCGTGACCTCGAAGAAGCTATATCTCCTTAATTATGCCGAAAACGAAAAATTAGTTCTCGGTATTTTCGTTTCATTTTGTCGAGATATTGAAGAATCAATCATCAGATTACGGATTTTCAATAAATATATTTTATTCGTGACCTTAAGGAAGCTATATCTCCTAAACTATGCCGAAAACGGAAAATTCGTTACAAATATTTTCGTCTCATTTCGTTTATGTCTTTAAAAAGCAATCATCAGAAAACGGATTTTCAAAAAAATTATTTTTTTTTCGGGAATTTAAGGAAGCTATATCTCCTAAACTATGCCGAAAACGAAAAATTAGTACTCGGTATTTTCGTTTAATTTTGTCGAGATCTTGAAGAATCAATCATCAGATTACGGATTTTCAATAATTATTTTTTAATTTTGACCTTTAGGAGGCCATATCTTCTACACTAAATCGAAAACGGAAAATTCGTACTGAGTATTTTCGTTTCATTTCGTCGAGATCTTGAAGAATCAATCATCAGATTACGGATTTTCAATAAATATTTTTTACTCGTGACTTTAAGGAGGCCATATCTTCTACACTATGCCGAAAACGGAAAATTCGTACTCAGTATTTTCGATTCATTTCGTCGAGATCTTGAAGAATCAATCATCAGATAACGGATTTTCAATAAATATTTTTTATTCGTGACCTTAAGGAGGCCATATCTTCTACACTATGCCGAAAACGGAAAATTCGTACTCAGTATTTTCGTTTCATTTCGTCGAGATCTTGCAGAATCAATCATCAGATAACGGATTTTCAATAATTATTTTTTAATTTTGACCTTTTGGAGGCCATGTCTTCTACACTATGCCGAAAATGGAAAATTCGTAAACAGTTTTTTCGTTTCATTTCGTCGAGATCTTGAAGAATCAATCATCAGATAACGGATTTTCAATAATAATGTAAACTATGCGGAAAATTCGTACTCAGTATTTTCGTTTCATTTCGTCGAGATCTTGAAGAATCAATCATCAGATAAATTCGCACTCAGTATTTTCGTTTCATTTCGTCGGGATCTTGAAGAATCAATCATCAGATAACGGATTTTCAATAAATATATTTTATTCGTGACCTTAAGGAAGCTATATCTCCTAAACTATGCCGAAAACGGAAAATTTGTACCCAGTATTTTCGATTCATTTCGTCGAGATCTTGAAGAATCAATCATCCGATAACGGATTTTCAATAATAATGTAAAATATGCGGAAAATTCGTTCTCAGTATTTTCGTTTCATTTCGTAGAGATCTTGAAGAATCAAACATCAGATAACGGATTTTCAATAAATATATTTTAGTCGTGAGCTTAAGGAGGCTTTATCTCCTAAGCTATGCGGAAATTCGTACTCAGTATTTTCGCGAATTCGTACTCAGTGTTTTCGTTTCATTTCATCGAGTTCTTGAAGAATTAATCATCAGATAACGGATTTTCAATAAATATATTTTATTCGTGACCTTAAGGAAGCTATATCTCCTAAACTATGCCGAAAACGGAAAATTTGTACCCAGTATTTTCGATTCATTTCGTCGAGATCTTGAAGAATCAATCATCAGATAACGGATTTTCAATTATAATGTAAAATATGCGGAAAATTCGTTCTCAGTATTTTCGTTTCATTTCGTAGAGATCTTGAAGAATCAAACATCAGATAACGGATTTTCAATAAATATATTTTATTCGTGACCTTAAGGAAGCTATATCTCCTAAACTATGCCGAAAACGGAAAATTCGTACCCAGTATTTTCGTTTCATTTCGTCGAGATCTTGAAGAATCAATCATCAGATAACGGATTTTCAATAAATATATGTTATTGACAAGTAACACTATGCGGAAAATTCGTACTCAGTATTTTCGTTTCATTTCGTCGAGATCTTGAAGAATCAATCATCAGATAACGGATTTTCGAATCAGTATTTTCGTTTCATTTCGTCGGGATCTTGAAGAATCAATCATCAGATAACGGATTTTCAATAATAATGTAAACTATGCGGAAAATTCGTACTCAGTATTTTCGTTTCATTTCGTCGAGACCTTGAAGAATCAATCATCAGATAACGGATTTTCAATAAATATATTTTATTCGTGACCTTAAGGAGGCTATATCTCCTAAACAATGCGGAAAAATCGTACTCAGTATTTTCGTTTCATTTCGTCGAGATCTTGAAGAATCAATCATCAGATAAATTCGAATCAGTATTTTCGTTTCATTTCGTCGGGATCTTGAAGAATCAATCATCAGATAACCGATTTTCAATAAATATATTTTATTCGTGACCTTAAGGAAGCTATATCTCCTAAACTATGCCGAAAACGGAAAATTCGTTCCAAATATTTTCGTCTCATTTTGTTTATGTCGTCTTGAAGAATCAATCGTCAGATAACGGATTTTCAAAAAATATTTTTTTTCTTGAATTTAAGGAGGCTATATCTCCTAAACTATGCCGAAAGCGGAAAATTCGTACTCAATATTTTCGTGTCATTTTGTTTATGTCTTTAAGAAGTAATAACCAGAAAACGGATTTTCAAAAAAATATTTTTTATTCGTGAATTTAAGGAGGCTATATCTCCTAAACTATGCCGAAAGCGGAAAATTCGTACTCAGTATTTTCGTTTCATTTCGTCGAGATCTTGAAGAATCAATCATAAAATAACGGATTTTCAATAAATATATTTTAGTCGTGAGTTTAAGGAGGCTTTATCTCCTAAACTATGCGGAAACTCGTACTCAGTATTTTCGTAAATTCGTACTCAGTGTTTTCGTTTCATTTCGTCGAAATCTTGAAGAATCAATCATCAGATAACGGATTTTCAATACATATATTTTATTCGTGACCTTAAGAAGGCTATATCTTCTTCACTATGCCGAAAACAGCAAATTCGAATAAGTAATTTCGTTTCATTTCGTCGGGATCTTGAAGAATCAATCATCAGATAACGGATTTTCAATAAATATATTTTATTCGTGACCTTAAGGAGGCCATATCTTTCATTTCGTCGGGATCTTGAAGAATCAATCATCAGATAACGGATCTCAATAAATGTTTTTTTTTCGTGACCTTAAGGAGGCCATATCTTCTACACTATGCCGAAAACAGAAAATTCGTACTCAGTATTTTCGTTTCATTTCGTCGAGATCTTGAAGAATCAATCATCAGATTACCGACTTTCAATAAATATATTTTATTCGTGACCTTAAGGAGGCTATATCTCGTAAACTATGCCGAAAATTCGTACTCAGTATTTTCGTTTCATTTCGTCGGGATCTTGAAGAATCAATCATCAGATAACGGATTTTCAATAAATATATTTTATTCGTGACCTTAAGGAAGCCATATCTCCTAAACTATGCCGAAAACGGAAAATTCCTACTCAGTATTTTCGATTCATTTCGTCGAGATCTTGAAGAATCAATCATCAGATAACGGATTTTCAATAATAATGTTAGAAGGAGGCATATCCTAAACTATGCGGAAAATTCGTACTCAGTATTTTCGTTTCATTTCGTCGAGATCTTGAAGAATCAATCATCAGATAACGATTTTCGAATCAATATATTCGTTTCATTTCGTCGGGATCTTGAAGAAGCAATCATCAGATAACGGATTTTCAATAATAATGTAAACTATGCGGAAAATTCGTACTCAGTATTTTCGTTTCATTTCGTCGAGATCTTGAAGAATCAATCATCAGATAACGGATTTTCAATAAATATATTTTATTCGTGACCTTAGGGAGGCTATATCTCCTAAACAATGCGGAAAAATCGTACTCAGTATTTTCGTTTCATTTCGTCGAGATCTTGAAGAATCAATCATCAGATAAATTCGAATCAGTATTTTCGTTTCATTTCGTCGGGATCTTGAAGAATCAATCATCAGATAACGGATTTTCAATAAATATATTTTATTCGTGACCTTAAGGAAGCTATATCTCCTAAACTATGCCGAAAACGGAAAATTCGTACTCAATATTTTCGTTTCATTTCGTTTATGATCTTTAAGAATCAATCATCAGATAACGAATTTTCAATAAATATATTTTATTCGTGAATTTAAGGAGGCTATATCTCCTAAACTATGCCGAAAGCGGAAAATTCGTACTCAGTATTTTCGTTTCATTTCGTCGAGATCTTGAAGAATCAATCATCAGATAACGGATTTTCAATAAATATTTTTTATTCGTGACCTTAAGGAGGCTATATCTTCTACACTATGCCGAAAACGGAAAATTCGTACTCAGTATTTTCGTTTCATTTCGTCGAGATCTTGAAGAATCAATCATCAGATAACGGATTTTCAATAAATATTTTTTATTCGTGACCTTAAGGAGGCCATATCTTCTACACTATGCCGAAAACGGAAAATTCGTACTCAGTATTTTCGTTTCATTTCGTCGAGATCTTGAAGAATCAATCATCAGATAACGGATTTTCAATAAATATTTTTTATTCGTGACCTTAAGGAGGCCATATCTTCTACACTATGCCGAAAACGGAAAATTCGTACTCAGTATTTTCGTTTCATTTCGTCGAGATCTTGAAGAATCAATCATCAGATAACGGATTTTCAATAAATATTTTTTATTTGTGACCTTAAGGAGGCTATATCTTCTACACTATGCCGAAAACGGAAAATTCGTACTCAGTATTTTCGTTTCATTTCGTCGAGATCTTGAAGAATCAATCATCAGATAACGGATTTTCAATAAAATATATTTTGGAAAATTCGTGACCTTAAGGAGGCTATCATCTTCGTCAACTATGCCGAAAAACAGAAAAATTCGAATCAGTATTTTCGTTTCATTTCGTCGGGATCTTGAAGAATCAATCATCAGATAACGGATTTTCAATAAATATATTTTATTCGTGACCTTAAGGAGGCTATATCTTCCTAAACTATGCCGAAAACGGAAAATTCGTACTCAGTATTTTCGTTTCATTTCGTCGAGATCTTGAAGAATCAATCATCAGATAACGGATTTTCAATAAATATATTTTATTCGTGACCTTAAGGAGGCTATATCTCCTAAACTATGCCGGAAAATTCGTAAAATTCGTACTCAGTATTTTCGTTTCATTTCGTCGAGATCTTGAAGAATCAATCATCAGATAACGGATTTTCAATAAATATATTTTATTCGTGACTTTAAGGAGGCTTTATCTCCTAAACTATGCCGAAATTCGTAATCAGATTTTCGCAATTCGTACTCAGTATTTTCGTTTCATTTCGTCGAGATCTTGAAGAATCAATCATCAGATAACGGATTTTCAATAAATATATTTTATTCGTGACCTTAAGGAGGCTATATCTCCTAAACTATGCCGAAAACGGAAAATTCGTACCCAGTATTTTCGTTTCATTTCGTCGAGATCTTGAAGAATCAATCATCAGATAACGGATTTTCAATAAATATATTTTATCGTGACTTAAGGACTATATCTTCTAAACTATGCGGAAAACAATTCGTACTCAGTATTTTCGTTTCATTTCGTCGAGATCTTGAAGAATCAATCATCAGATAACGGATTTTCAATAAATATATTTTATTCGTGACCTTAAGGAAGCTATATCTTCCTAAACTATGCCGAAAACGGAAAATTCGTACCCAGTATTTTCGTTTCATTTCGTCGAGATCTTGAAGAATCAATCATCAGATAACGGATTTTCAATAAATATATTTTAAATTCGTGACCTTAAGGAGTGCTTTATCTGTCTAAATCTATGCAAATCAAAACGGAAAATTCGAATCAGTATTTTCGTTTCATTTCGTCGAGATCTTGAAGAATCAATCATCAGATAACGGATTTTCAATAAATATATGTTATCGGACCTTAAGGAGGCTATCTCCTAAACTATGCGGAAAACGGAAAATTCGTACTCAGTATTTTCGTTTCATTTCGTCGAGATCTTGAAGAATCAATCATCAGATAACGGATTTTCAATAAATATATTTTATTCGTGACCTTAAGGAGGCTATATCTCCTAAACAATGCGGAAAAATCGTACTCAGTATTTTCGTTTCATTTCGTCGAGATCTTGAAGAATCAATCATCAGATAAAATTCGAATCAGTATTTTCGTTTCATTTCGTCGGGATCTTGAAGAATCAATCATCAGATAACGGATTTTCAATAAATATATTTTATTCGTGACCTTAAGGAAGCTATATCTCCTAAACTATGCCGAAAACGGAAAATTCGTTACTCAGTATTTTCGTTTCATTTTGTTGATGATCTTGAAGAATCAATCATCAGATAACGGATTTTCAAAAAATATATTTTATTCGTGAATTTAAGGAGGCTATATCTCCTAAACTATGCCGAAAACGGAAAATTCGTACTCAATATTTTCGTTTCATTTCGTTTAGTCTTGAAGAATCAATCATCAGAAAACGGATTTTCAAAAAAATATATTTTTATTCGTGACTTTAAGGAGGCTATATCTCCTAAACTATGCCGAAAACGGAAAATTCGTACTCAGTATTTTCGTTTCATTTCGTCGAGATCTTGAAGAATCAATCATCAGATAACGGATTTTCAATAAATATATTTTATTCGTGACGTTAAGGAGGCTTTATCTCCTAAGCTATGCGGAAATTCGTACTCAGTATTTTCGCGAATTCGTACTCAGAGTTTTCGTTTCATTTCATCGAGTTCTTGAAGAATCAATCATCAGATAACGGATTTTCAATACATATATTTTATTCGTGACCTTAAGAAGGCTATATCTTCTTCACTATGCCGAAAACAGAAAATTCGAATAAGTAATTTCGTTTCATTTCGTCGGGATCTTGAAGAATCAATCATCAGATAACGGATTTTCAATAAATATATTTTATTTGTGACCTTAAGGAGGCCATATCTTTCATTTCGTCGGGATCTTGAAGAATCAATCATCAGATAACGGATCTCAATAAATGTTTTTTTTTCGTGACCTTAAGGAGGCCATATCTTCTACACTATGCCGAAAACAGAAAATTCGTACTCAGTATTTTCGTTTCATTTCGTCGAGATCTTGAAGAATCAATCATCAGATAACGGATTTTCAATAAATATATTTTATTCGTGACCTTAAGGAGGCTATATCTCTTAAACTATGCCGAAAACGGAAAATTCGTACTCAGTATTTTCGTTTCATTTCGTCGAGATCTTGAAGAATCAATCATCAGATAACGGATTTTCAATAAATATATTTTATTCGTGACCTTAAGGAAGCTATATCTCCTAAACTATGCCGAAAACGGAAAATTTGTACCCAGTATTTTCGATTCATTTCGTCGAGATCTTGAAGAATCAATCATCAGATAACGGATTTTCAATAAATATATTTTATCGTAACCTATAAGGAAAATTCGTACTCAGTATTTTCGTTTCATTTCGTCGAGATCTTGAAGAATCAATCATCAGATAAATTCGAATCAGTATTTTCGTTTCATTTCGTCGGGATCTTGAAGAATCAATCATCAGATAACGGATTTTCAATAAATAATGTAAACTATGCGGAAAATTCGTACTCAGTATTTTCGTTTCATTTCGTCGAGATCTTGAAGAATCAATCATCAGATAACGGATTTTCAATAAATATATTTTATTCGTGACCTTAAGGAGGCTATATCTCCTAAACAATGCGGAAAAATCGTACTCAGTATTTTCGTTTCATTTCGTCGAGATCTTGAAGAATCAATCATCAGATAAATTCGAATCAGTATTTTCGTTTCATTTCGTCGGGATCTTGAAGAATCAATCATCAGATAACGGATTTTCAATAAATATATTTTATTCGTGACCTTAAGGAAGCTATATCTCCTAAACTATGCCGAAAACGGAAAATTCGTACTCAGTATTTTCGTTTCATTTTGTCGAGGTCTTGAAGAATCAATCATCAGATAACGGATTTTCAATAAATATATTTTATTCGTGAATTTAAGGAGGCTATATCTCCTAAACTATGCCGAAAACGGAAAATTCGTACTCAGTATTTTCGTTTCATTTCGTCGAGATCTTGAAGAATCAATCATCAGATAACGGATTTTCAATAAATATATTTTAGTCGTGAGTTTAAGGAGGCTTTATCTCCTAAACTATGCGGAAAATTCGTACTCAGTATTTTCGAAATTCGTACTCAGTATTTTCGTTTCATTTCGTCGAGATCTTGAAGAATCAATCATCAGATAACGGATTTTCAATAAATATATTTTATTCGTGACCTTAAGGAGGCTATATCTTCTTCACTATGCCGAAAACAGCAAATTCGAATAAGTATTTTCGTTTCATTTCGTCGGGATCTTGAAGAATCAATCATCAGATAACGGATTTTCAATAAATATATTTTATTTGTGACCTTAAGGAGGCCATATCTTCTACACTATGCCGAAAACGGAAAATTCGTACTCAGTATTTTCGTTTCATTTCGTCGAGATCTTGAAGAATCAATCATCAGATAACGGATTTTCAATAAATATTTTTTATTCGTGACCTTAAGGAGGCTATATCTTCTACACTATGCCGAAAACGGAAAATTCGTACTCAGTATTTTCGTTTCATTTCGTCGAGATCTTGAAGAATCAATCATCAGATAACGGATTTTCAATAAATATATTTTATTCGTGACCTTAAGGAGGCTATATCTTCTACACTATGCCGAAAACGGAAAATTCGTACTCAGTATTTTCGTTTCATTTCGTCGAGATCTTGAAGAATCAATCATCAGATAACGGATTTTCAATAAATATATTTTATTCGTGACCTTAAGGAGGCTATATCTCCTAAACAATGCGGAAAAATCGTACTCAGTATTTTCGTTTCATTTCGTCGAGATCTTGAAGAATCAATCATCAGATAAATTCGAATCAGTATTTTCGTTTCATTTCGTCGAGATCTTGAAGAATCAATCATCAGATAACGGATTTTCAATAAATATATTTTATTCGTGACCTTAAGGAAGCTATATCTCCTAAACTATGCCGAAAACGGAAAATTCGTTACAAATATTTTCGTTTCATTTTGTTGAGATCTTGAAGAATCAATCATCAGATAACGGATTTTCAAAAAAATATATTTTATTCGTGACTTTAAGGAGGCTATATCTCCTAAACTATGCCGAAAACGGAAAATTCGTACTCAATATTTTCGTTTCATTTCGTTTAGGTCTTTAAGAATCAATCATCAGATAACGGATTTTCAAAAAATATTTTTTATTCGTGAATTTAAGGAGGCTATATCTCCTAAACTATGCCGAAAACGGAAAATTCGTACTCAGTATTTTCGTTTCATTTCGTCGAGATCTTGAAGAATCAATCATCAGATAACGGATTTTCAATAAATATATTTTAGTCGTGAGTTTAAGGAGGCTTTATCTCCTAAACTATGCGGAAAATCGTACTCAGTATTCGCAATTCGTACTCAGTGTTTTCGTTTCATTTCGTCGAGATCTTGAAGAATCAATCATCAGATAACGGATTTTCAATAAATATATTTTATTCGTGACCTTAAGGAGGCTATATCTTCTTCACTATGCCGAAAACAGCAAATTCGAATAAGTATTTTCGTTTCATTTCGTCGGGATCTTGAAGAATCAATCATCAGATAACGGATTTTCAATAAATATATTTTATTCGTGACCTTAAGGAGGCCATATCTCCTAAACTATGCCGAAAACGGAAAATTCGTACTCAGTATTTTCGTTTCATTTCGTCGAGATCTTGAAGAATCAATCATCAGATAACGGATTTTCAATAAATATTTTTTATTTGTGACCTTAAGGAGGCCATATCTTCTACACTATGCCGAAAACGGAAAATTCGTACTCAGTATTTTCGTTTCATTTCGTCGAGATCTTGAAGAATCAATCATCAGATAACGGATTTTCAATAAATATATTTTAGTCGTGAGTTTAAGGAGGCTTTATCTCCTAAACTATGCGGAAAATTCGTACTCAGTATTTTCGTTTCATTTCGTCGAGATCTTGAAGAATCAATCATCAGATAACGGATTTTCAATAAATATATTTTATTCGTGACCTTAAGGAGGCTATATCTTCCTAAACTATGCCAAAAACGGAAAATTTGTACCCAGTATTTTCGATTCATTTCGTCGAGATCTTGAAGAATCAATCATCAGATAACGGATTTTCAATAAATATATTTTATTCGGATTAAGGAGGCTATATCTCCTAAACTATGCCGAAAACGGAAAATTCGTACTCAGTATTTTCGTTTCATTTCGTCGAGATCTTGAAGAATCAATCATCAGATAACGGATTTTCAATAAATATATTTTATTCGTGACCTTAAGGAGGCTATATCTTCTTTACTATGCCGAAAAATTCGTACTCAGTATTTTCGTTTCATTTCGTCGAGATCTTGAAGAATCAATCATCAGATAACGGATTTTCAATAAATATATTTTATTCGTGACCTTAAGGAGGCTATATCTCCTAAACTATGCCGAAAACGGAAAATTCGTACTCAGTATTTTCGTTTCATTTCGTCGAGATCTTGAAGAATCAATCATCAGATAACGGATTTTCAATAAATATATTTTATTCGTGACCTTAAGGAGGCATATCTTAATATGCAAAATCAATATTTTCGTTTCATTTCGTCGGGAGATCTCTTGAAGAATCAATCATCAGATAACGGATTTTCAATAAATATATTTTATTCGTGACCTTAAGGAGGCTATATCTCCTAAACTATGCCGAAAACGGAAAATTCGTACTCAGTATTTTCGTTTCATTTCGTCGAGATCTTGAAGAATCAATCATCAGATAACGGATTTTCAATAAATATATTTTTTTCGTGACTTTAAGGAGGCCATATCTTCTACACTATGCCGAAAACGGAAAATTCGTACTCAGTATTTTCGTTTCATTTCGTCGAGATCTTGAAGAATCAATCATCAGATAACGGATTTTCAATAAATATATTTTATTCGTGACTTTAAGGAGGCTTTATCTCCTAAACTATGCGGAAATCGTACTCAGTATTCGAATTCGTACTCAGTATTTTCGTTTCATTTCGTCGAGATCTTGAAGAATCAATCATCAGATAACGGATTTTCAATAAATATATTTTATTCGTGACCTTAAGGAGGCTATATCTTCTTCACTATGCCGAAAACAGCAAATTCGAATACGTATTTTCGTTTCATTTCGTCGGGATCTTGAAGAATCAATCATCAGATAACGGATTTTCAATAAATATATTTTATTCGTGACCTTAAGGAGGCCATATCTTCTACACTATGCCGAAAACGGAAAATTCGTACTCAGTATTTTCGTTTCATTTCGTCGAGATCTTGAAGAATCAATCATCAGATAACGGATTTTCAATAAATATTTTTTATTCGTGACCTTAAGGAGGCCATATCTTCTACACTATGCCGAAAACGGAAAATTCGTACTCAGTATTTTCGTTTCATTTCGTCGAGATCTTGAAGAATCAATCATCAGATAACGGATTTTCAATAAATATATTTTATTCGTGACCTTAAGGAGGCTATATCTCCTAAACTATGCGGAAAATTCGTACTCAGTATTTTCGTTTCATTTCGTCGAGATCTTGAAGAATCAATCATCAGATAAATTCGAAAAATCAGTATTTTCGTTTCATTTCGTCGAGATCTTGAAGAATCAATCATCAGATAACGGATTTTCAATAAATATATTTTATTCGTGACCTTAAGGAGGCTATATCTCCTAAACTATGCCGAAAACGGAAAATTCGTACACAGTATTTTCGTTTCATTTTGTCGAGATCTTGAAGAATCAATCATCAGATAACGGATTTTCAATAAATATATTTTATTCGTGACCTTAAGGAGGCTATATCTCCTAAACTATGCCGAAAACGGAAAATTCGTACTCAATATTTTCGTTTCATTTCGTTTATGTCTTGAAGAATCAATCATCAGATAACGGATTTTCAATAAATATATTTTATTCGTGACTTTAAGGAGGCTATATCTCCTAAACTATGCCGAAAGCGGAAAATTCGTACTCAGTATTTTCGTTTCATTTCGTCGAGATCTTGAAGAATCAATCATCAGATAACGGATTTTCAATAAATATATTTTAGTCGTGAGTTTAAGGAGGCTTTATCTCCTAAACTATGCCGAAAACGGAAAATTCGTACTCAGTATTTTCGTTTCATTTCGTCGAGATCTTGAAGAATCAATCATCAGATAACGGATTTTCAATAAATATATTTTATTCGTGACCTTAAGGAGGCTATATCTTCTTCACTATGCCGAAAACAGCAAATTCGAATCAGTATTTTCGTTTCATTTCGTCGGGATCTTGAAGAATCAATCATCAGATAACGGATTTTCAATAAATATATTTTATTCGTGACCTTAAGGAGGCCATATCTTCTACACTATGCCGAAAACGGAAAATTCGTACTCAGTATTTTCGTTTCATTTCGTCGAGATCTTGAAGAATCAATCATCAGATAACGGATTTTCAATAAATATATTTTTATTCGTGACCTTAAGGAGGCTATATCTTCTACACTATGCCGAAAACGGAAAATTCGTACTCAGTATTTTCGTTTCATTTCGTCGAGATCTTGAAGAATCAATCATCAGATAACGGATTTTCAATAAATATATTTTAGTCGTGAGTTTAAGGAGGCTTTATCTCTTAAACTATGCGGAAAATTCGTACTCAGTATTTTCGTTTCATTTCGTCGAGATCTTGAAGAATCAATCATCAGATAACGGATTTTCAATAAATATATTTTATTCGTGACCTTAAGGAAGCTATATCTCCTAAACTATGCCAAAAACGGAAAATTCGTACTCAGTATTTTCGTTTCATTTCGTCGAGATCTTGAAGAATCAATCATCAGATAACGGATTTTCAATAAATATATTTTATTCGTGACCTTAAACTGGAGGAATCGTACTATTTTCGTTTATTTCGTCGAGATCCTTGAAGAATCAATCATCAGATAAATTCGAATCAGTATTTTCGTTTCATTTCGTCGAGATCTTGAAGAATCAATCATCAGATAACGGATTTTCAATAATAATATTTTATTCGTAAACTATGCGGAAAATTCGTACTCAGTATTTTCGTTTCATTTCGTCGAAATCTTGAAGAATCAATCATCAGATAACGGATTTTCAATAAATTTATTTTATTCGTGACCTTGAAGAATCAATCATCAGATAACAGATTTTCAAAAAATATATTTAGTATTTTCGTGACCTTAAGCGAGGCTATATCTTCTTGAAGAATGCAAACATCAGATAAATTCGAATCAGTATTTTCGTTTCATTTCGTCGGGATCTTGAAGAATCAATCATCAGATAACGGATTTTCAATAAATATATTTTATTCGTGACCTTAAGGAAGCTATATCTCCTAAACTATGCCGAAAGCGGAAAATTCGTACTCAGTATTTTCGTTTCATTTCGTCGAGATCTTGAAGAATCAATCATCAGATAACGGATTTTCAATAAATATATTTTATTCGTGACTTTAAGGAGGCTATATCTCCTAAACTATGCCGAAAGCGGAAAATTCGTACTCAGTATTTTCGTTTCATTTCGTCGAGATCTTGAAGAATCAATCATCAGATAACGGATTTTCAATAAATATATTTTAGTCGTGAGTTTAAGGAGGCTTTATCTCCTAAACTATGCGGAAATTCGTACTCAGTGTTTTCGTTTCATTTCGTCGAGATCTTGAAGAATCAATCATCAGATAACGGATTTTCAATACATATATTTTATTCGTGACCTTAAGGAGGCTATATCTTCTTCACTATGCCGAAAACAGCAAATTCGAATAAGTATTTTCGTTTCATTTCGTCGGGATCTTGAAGAATCAATCATCAGATAACGGATTTTCAATAAATATATTTTATTCGTGACCTTAAGGAGGCCATATCTTCTACACTATGCCGAAAACGGAAAATTCGTACTCAGTATTTTCGTTTCATTTCGTCGAGATCTTGAAGAATCAATCATCAGATAACGGATTTTCAATAAATATTTTTTATTCGTGACCTTTAAGGAGGCCATATCTTCTACACTATGCCGAAAACGGAAAATTCGTACTCAGTATTTTCGTTTCATTTCGTCGAGATCTTGAAGAATCAATCATCAGATAACGGATTTTCAATAAATATATTTTATTCGTGACCTTAAGGAGGCTATATCTCCTAAACAATGCGGAAAAATCGTACCATATTTTCGTTCAATTCGTCGAGATCTTGAAGAATCAATCATCTGATAAATTCGATCAGTATTTTCGTTTCATTTCGTCGGGATCTTGAAGAATCAATCATCAGATAACGGATTTTCAATAAATATATTTTATTCGTGACCTTAAGGAAGCTATATCTCCTAAACTATGCCGAAAACGGAAAATTCGTTACAAAGTATTTTCGTTTCATTTCGTCTATGTCTTGAAGAATCAATCATCAGATAACGGATTTTCAATAAAATATATTTTATTCGTGACCTTAAGGAGGCTATATCTCCTAAACTATGCCGAAAACGGAAAATTCGTACTCAGTATTTTCGTTTCATTTTGTTGAGATCTTGAAGAATCAATCATCAGATAACGGATTTTCAATAAATATATTTTATTCGTGACTTTAAGGAAGCTATATCTCCTAAACTATGCCGAAAACGGAAAATTCGTACTCAGTATTTTCGTTTCATTTCGTCGAGATCTTGAAGAATCAATCATCAGATAACGGATTTTCAATAAATATATTTTAGTCGTGAGTTTAAGGAGGCTTTATCTCCTAAACTATGCGGAAAATCGTACTCAGTATTTTCGTAAATTCGTACTCAGTATTTTCGTTTCATTTCGTCGAGATCTTGAAGAATCAATCATCAGATAACGGATTTTCAATAAATATATTTTATTCGTGACCTTAAGGAGGCTATATCTTCTTCACTATGCCGAAAACAGCAAATTCGAATCAGTATTTTCGTTTCATTTCGTCGGGATCTTGAAGAATCAATCATCAGATAACGGATTTTCAATAAATATATTTTATTCGTGACCTTAAGGAGGCCATATCTTCTACACTATGCCGAAAACGGAAAATTCGTACTCAGTATTTTCGTTTCATTTCGTCGAGATCTTGAAGAATCAATCATCAGATAACGGATTTTCAATAAATATTTTTTATTCGTGACCTTAAGGAGGCTATATCTGCTTCACTATGCCGAAAACAGCAAATTCAAACTCAGTATTTTCGTTTCATTTCGTCGGGATGTTGAAGAATCAATCATCAGATAACGGATTTTTTATAAATATATTTTATTCGTGACCTTAATGAAGCTATATCTCTTAAACTATGCCGAAAACGCAAAATTAGTACTCGGTATATTCGTTTCGTTTTGTTGTGATCTTGAAGAATCAATCATCAGATAACGGATTTTCAATAAATATATTTTATTCTTGACTTTAAGGAGCCCATGTCTTCTACACTATGCCAAAAACGGAAAATTCGTACTCAGTATTTTCGTTTCATTTCGTCGAGATTTTGAAGAATCAATCATAAGATAACGGATTTTCAATAAATATATTTTATTCGTGACCTTAAGGAGGCTTTATCTTTCGTCGAGACTTGAAGACAAACATCAGATAAATTCGAATCAGTATTTTCGTTTCATTTCGTCGAGGATCTTGAAGAATCAATCATCAGATAACGGATTTTCAATAAATATATTTTATTCGTGACCTAAAAGTTTTTTTCCTAAACTATGCGGAAAATTCGTACTCAGTATTTTCGTTTCATTTCGTCGAGATCTTGAAGAATCAATCATCAGATAACGGATTTTCAATAAATATATTTTATTCGTGACCTTAAGGAGGCTATATCTCCTAAACAATGCGGAAAAATCGTACTCAGTATTTTCGTTTCATTTCGTCGAGATCTTGAAGAATCAATCATCAGATAACGGATTTTCAATAAATATATTTTATTCGTGACCTTAAGAAGCATATATCAAAACAGAAATTCGAATCAGTATTTTCGTTTCATTTCGTCGGGATCTTGAAGAATCAATCATCAGATAACGGATTTTCAATAAATATATTTTATTCGTGACCTTAAGGAAGCTATATCTCCTAAACTATGCCGAAAACGGAAAATTCGTTACCAATATTTTCGTCTCATTTCGTTTAGGTCTTTAAGAATCAATCATCAGATAACGGATTTTCAAAAAATATATTTTTTTTCGTGACTTTAAGGAGGCTATATCTCCTAAACTATGCCGAAAGCGGAAAATTCGTACTCAGTATTTTCGTTTCATTTCGTCGAGATCTTGAAGAATCAATCATCAGATAACGGATTTTCAATAAATATATTTTAGTCGTGAGTTTAAGGAGGCTTTATCTCCTAAACTATGCGGAAAATTCGTACTCAGTATTTTCGTTTCATTTCGTCGAGATCTTGAAGAATCAATCATCAGATAACGGATTTTCAATAAATATATTTTATTCGTGACCATAAGGAGGCTATATCTTCTTCACTATGCCGAAAACAGCAAATTCGAATAAGTATTTTCATTTCATTTCCTCGGGATCTTGAAGAATCAATCATCAGATAACGGATTTTCAATAAATATATTTTATTTGTGACCTTAAGGAGGCCATATCTTCTACACTATGCCGAAAACGGAAAATTCGTACTCAGTATTTTCGTTTCATTTCGTCGAGATCTTGAAGAATCAATCATCAGATAACGGATTTTCAATAATTATTTTTTAATTTTGACCTTTAGGAGGCCATATCTTCTACACTAAGCCGAAAACGTAAAATTCGTACTCAGTATTTTCGTTTCATTTCGTCGAGATCTTGAAGAATCAATCATCAGATTACGGATTTTCAATAAATATATGTTAGTCGTGAGTTTAAGGAGGCTATATCTCTTAAACTATGCCGAAACGGAAAATTCGTACTCAGTATTTTCGTTTCATTTCGTCGAGATCTTGAAGAATCAATCATCAGATAACGGATTTTCAATAAATATATTTTATTCGTGACCTTAAGGAAGCTATATTTCTCTTAACTATGCCGAAAACGGAAAATTCGTACCCAGTATTTTCGATTCATTTCGTCGAGATCTTGAAGAATCAATCATCAGATAACGGATTTTCAATAAATATATTTTATTGTAAACTATGCGGAAAATTCGTACTCAGTATTTTCGTTTCATTTCGTCGAGATCTTGAAGAATCAATCATCAGATAACGGATTTTCAATAAATATATTTTATTCGTGACCTTAAGGAGGTTAGATCTCCTAAACAATGCGGAAAACGGAAAATTCGTACTCAGTATTTTCGTTTCATTTCGTCGAGATCTTGAAGAATCAATCATCAGATAACGGATTTTCAATAAATATATTTTATTCGTGACCTTAAGGAGGCTATATCTCCTAAACTATGCCGAAAACGGAAAATTCGTTACAAATATTTTCGTTTCATTTCGTTTATGTCTTTAAGAAGAATCAATCATCAGATAACGGATTTTCAGTAAATATATTTTATTCGTGACCTTAAGGAAGCTATATCTCCTAAACTATGCCGAAAACGAAAAATTCGTACTCAGTATTTTCGTTTCATTTCGTCGAGATCTTGAAGAATCAATCATCAGATATACGGATTTTCAATAAATATTTTTTATTCGTGACCTTAAGGAGGCCATATCTTCTACACTATGCCGAAAACGGAAAATTCGTACTCAGTATTTTCGTTTCATTTCGTCGAGATCTTGAAGAATCAATCATCAGATAACGGATTTTCAATAAATATATTTTATTCGTGACCTTAAGGAAGCTATATCTCCTAAACTATGCCGAAAACGAAAAATTCGTACTCAGTATTTTCGTTTCATTTCGTCGAGATCTTGAAGAATCAATCATCAGATAACGGATTTTCAATAAATATATTTTATTCGTGACCTTTAGGAGGCCGTAACTCTCACTAGCCGAAAACGAAAATTCGTACTCAGTATTTTCGTTTCATTTCGTCGAGATCTTGAAGAATCAATCATCAGATAACGGATTTTCAATAAATATTTTTTATTTGTGACCTTAAGGAGGCCATATCTTCTACACTATGCCGAAAACGGAAAATTCGTACTCAGTATTTACGTTTCATTTCGTCGAGGTCTTGAAGAATCAATCATCAGATAACGGATTTTTAATAATATATTTTTATTCGTGACCTTTAGGAGGCCATATCTTCTACACTATGCCGAAAACGGAAAATTCGTACTCAGTATTTTCGTTTCATTTCGTCGAGATCTTGAAGAATAAATCATCAGATAACGGATTTTCAATAAATATTTTTTATTCGTGACTTTAAGGAGGCTATATCTCTTAAACTATGCAAAACGGAAAATTCGTACTCAGTATTTTCGTTTCATTTCGTCGAGATCTTGAAGAATCAATCATCAGATAACGGATTTTCAATAAATATTTTACATTCGTGACCTTAAGGAAGCTATATCTCCTAAACTATGCGGAAAACGGAAAATTCGTACTCAGTATTTTCGTTTCATTTCGTCGAGATCTTGAAGAATCAATCATCAGATAAATTCGAATCAGTATTTTCGTTTCATTTCGTCGAGATCTTGAAGAATCAATCATCAGATAACGGATTTTCAATAATAATGTAAACTATGCGGAAAATTCGTACTCAGTATTTTCGTTTCATTTCGTCGAGATCTTGAAGAATCAATCATCAGATAACGGATTTTCAATAAATATATTTAATTCGTGACCTTAAGGAGGCTATATCTCCTAAACTATGCGGAAAAATCGTACTCAGTATTTTCGTTTCATTTCGTCGAGATCTTGAAGAATCAATCATCAGATAAATTCGAATCAGTATTTTCGTTTCATTTCGTCGGGATCTTGAAGAATCAATCATCAGATTACCGATTTTCAATAAATATATTTTATTCGTGACCTTAAGGAAGCTATATCTCCTAAACTATGCCGAAAACGGAAAATTCGTTACCAATATTTTCGTTTCATTTTGTTTAGGTCTTAAGAAGTAATCAACACAGAAAACGGATTTTAAAAAAAATATTTTTTTTCTTGAATTTAAGGAGGCTATATCTCCTAAACTATGCCGAAAGCGGAAAATTCGTACTCAATATTTTCGTTTCATTCCTTTGAGATCTTGAAGAATCAATCATCAGATAACGGATTTTCAATAAATATATTTTAGTCGTGAGTTTAAGGAGGCTTTATCTCCTAAGCTATGCGGAAATTCGTACTCAGTATTTTCGCGAATTCGTACTCAGTGTTTTCGTTTCATTTCATCGAGTTCTTGAAGAATTAATCATCAGATAACGGATTTTCAATACATATATTTTATTCGTGACCATAAGGAGGCTATATCTTCTTCACTATGCCGAAAACAGCAAATTCGAATAAGTATTTTCATTTCATTTCCTCGGGATCTTGAAGAATCAATCATCAGATAACGGATTTTCAATAAATATATTTTATTTGTGACCTTAAGGAGGCCATATCTTTTACACTATGCCGAAAACGGAAAATTCGTACCCAGTATTTTCGATTCATTTCGTCGAGATCTTGAAGAATCAATCATCAGATAACGGATTTTCAATAAATATTTTTTTTTCGGGACCTTAAGGAGGCCATATCTTCTACACTATGCCGTAACTGGAAAATTCGTACTCAGTATTTTCGTTTCATTTCGTCGAGATCTTGAAGAATCAATCATCAGATAACGGATTTTCAATAAATATTTTTTTTTCGGGACCTTAAGGAGGCCATATCTTTTACACTATGCCGAAAACGGAAAATTCGTACTCAGTATTTTCGTTTCATTTCGTCGAGATCTTGAAGAATCAATCATCAGATAACGGATTTTCAATAAATATTTTTTATTTGTGACCTTTAGGAGGCCATATCTTCTACACTATGCCGAAAACGGAAAATTCGTACTCAGTATTTTCGTTTCATTTCGTCGAGATCTTGAAGAATCAATCATCAGATAACGGATTTTCAATAAATATTTTTTATTCGTGACCTTAAGGAGGCCATATCTTCTACACTATGCCGAAAACGGAAAATTCGTACTCAGTATTTTCGTTTCATTTCGTCGAGATCTTGAAGAATCAATCATCAGATAACGGATTTTCAATAATTATTTTTTAATTTTGACCTTTAGGAGGCCATATCTTCTACACTATGCCGAAAACGGAAAATTCGTACTCAGTATTTTCGTTTCATTTCGTCGAGATCTTGAAGAATCAATCATCAGATAACGGATTTTCAATAAATATATTTTAGTCGTGAGTTTAAGGAGGCTTTATCTCCTAAACTATGCGGAAATTCGTACTCAGTATTTTCGTTTCATTTCGTCGAGATCTTGAAGAATCAATCATCAGATAACGGATTTTCAATAAATATATTTTATTCGTGACCTTAAGGAAGCTAT
This sequence comes from Zaprionus ornatus, assembly GCA_018904035.1. Classification (NCBI taxonomy): domain Eukaryota; kingdom Metazoa; phylum Arthropoda; class Insecta; order Diptera; family Drosophilidae; genus Zaprionus; species Zaprionus ornatus. Next base: position 459,363 of record JAEIFZ010000241.1, on the reverse strand, counting down.
ATCTCCTAAACTATGCCGAAAACGGAAAATTCGTACCCAGTATTTTCGATTCATTTCGTCGAGATCTTGAAGAATCAATCATCAGATAACGGATTTTCAATAAATATTTTTTATTCGTGACCTTAAGGAGGCCATATCTTCTACACTATGCCGAAAACGGAAAATTCGTACTCAGTATTTTCGTTTCATTTCGTCGAGATCTTGAAGAATCAATCATCAGATAACGGATTTTCAATAAATATATTTTATTCGTGACCTTAAGGAAGCTATATCTCCTAAACTATGCCGAAAACGAAAAATTAGTACTCGGTATTTTCGTTTCATTTTGTCGAGATCTTGAAGAATCAATCATCAGATTACGGATTTTCAATAAATATATTTTATTCGTGACCTTAAGGAAGCTATATCTCCTAAACTATGCCGAAAACGGAAAATTCGTTACAAATATTTTCGTCTCATTTCGTTTATGTCTTTAAGAAGCAATCATCAGAAAACGGATTTTCAAAAAAATTATTTTTTATTCGGGAATTTAAGGAGGCTATATCTCCTAAACTATGCAGAAAGCGGAAAATTCGTATCCAGTATTTTCGTTTCATTTCGTCGAGATCTTGAAGAATCAATCATCAGATAACGGATTTTCAATAAATATTTTTTAATTTGTGACCTTTAGGAGGCCATATTTTCTACACTATGCCGAAAACGGAAAATTCGTACTCAGTATTTTCGTTTCATTTCGTCGAGATCTTGAAGAATCAATCATCAGATAACAGATTTTCAATAAATATTTTTTATTCGTGACTTTAAGGAGGCCATATCTTCTACACTATGCCGAAAACGGAAAATTCGTACTCAGTACTTTCGTTTCATTTCGTCGAGATCTTGAAGAATCAATCATCAGATAAATTCGAATCAGTATTTTCGTTTCATTTCGTCGGGATCTTAAAGAATCAATCATCAGATAACAGATTTTCAATAAATATTTTTTATTCGTGACTTTAAGGAGGCCATATCTTCTACACTATCCCGAAAACGGAAAATTCGTACTCAGTATTTTCGTTTCATTTCGTCGAGATCTTGAAGAATCAATCATCAGATAACGGATTTTCAATAATTATTTTTTTATTTGTGACCTTTAGGAGGCCATATCTTCTACACTATGCCGAAAACGGAAAATTCGTACTCAGTATTTTCGTTTCATTTCGTCGAGATCTTGAAGAATCAATCATCAAATAACGGATTTTCAATAAATATATGTTAGTCGTGAGTTTAAGGAGGCTTTATCTCTTAAACTATGCGGAAAATTCGTACTCAGTATTTTCGTTTCATTTCGTCGAGATCTTGAAGAATCAATCATCAGATAACGGATTTTCAATAAATATATTTTATTCGTGACCTTAAGGAAGCTATATTTCCTAAACTATGCCAAAAACGGAAAATTTGTACCCAGTATTTTCGATTCATTTCGTCGAGATCTTGAAGAATCAATCATCAGATAACGGATTTTCAATAAATATATTTTATCGTAAACTATGCCGGAAAATTCGTACTCAGTATTTTCGTTTCATTTCGTCGAGATCTTGAAGAATCAATCATCAGATAACGGATTTTCAATAAATATATTTTATTCGTGACCTTAAGGAGGCTATATCTCCTAAACAATGCGGAAAAATCGTACTCAGTATTTTCGTTTCATTTCGTCGAGATCTTGAAGAATCAATCATCAGATAAATTCGAATCAGTATTTTCGTTTCATTTCGTCGGGATCTTGAAGAATCAATCATCAGATAACGGATTTTCAATAATAATGTAAACTATGCGGAAAATTCGTACTCAGTATTTTCGTTTCATTTCGTCGAGATCTTGAAGAATCAATCATCAGATAACGGATTTTCAATAAATATATTTTATTCGTGACCTTAAGGAGGCTATATCTCCTAAACAATGCGGAAAAATCGTACTCAGTATTTTCGTTTCATTTCGTCGAGATCTTGAAGAATCAATCATCAGATAAATTCGAATCAGTATTTTCGTTTCATTTCGTCGGGATCTTGAAGAATCAATCATCAGATTACCGATTTTCAATAAATACATTTTATTCGTGACCTTAAGGAAGCTATATCTCCTAAACTATGCCGAAAACGGAAAATTCGTTACAAATATTTTCGTCTCATTTTGTTTATGTCTTTAAGAAGTAATAACCAGAAAACGGATTTTAAAAAAAATATTTTTTTTCTTGAATTTAAGGAGGCTATATCTCCTAAACTATGCCGAAAGCGGAAAATTCGTACTCAATATTTTCGTTTCATTCCTTTGAGATCTTGAAGAATCAATCATCAGATAACGGATTTTCAATAAATATATTTTAGTCGTGAGTTTAAGGAGGCTTTATCTCCTAAGCTATGCGGAAATTCGTACTCAGTATTTTCGTTTCATTTCATCGAGATCTTGAAGAATTAATCATCAGATAACGGATTTTCAATACATATATTTTATTCGTGACCTTAATGAGGCTATATCTTCTTCACTACGCCGAAAACAGCAAATTCGAATAAGTATTTTCATTTCATTTCGTCGGGATCTTGAAGAATCAATCATCAGATAACGGATTTTCAATAAATATATTTTATTTGTGACCTTAAGGAGGCCATAACTTTTACACTATGCCGAAAACGGAAAATTCGTACCCAGTATTTTCGATGCATTTCGTCGAGATCTTGAAGAATCAATCATAGGATAACGGATTTTCAATAAATATTTTTTATTCGGGACCTTAAGGAGGCCATATATTCTACACTATGCCGAAAACGCAAAATTCGTACCCAGCATTTTCGATTCATTTCGTCGAGATCTTGAAGAATCAATCATCAGATTACCGATTTGCAATAAATATATTTTATTCGTGACCTTAAGGAAGCTATATCTCCTAAGCTATGCCGAAAACGGAAAATTTGTACTCGGTATTTTCGTTTCCTTTTGTCGGGATCTTGAAGAATCAATCATCAGACTACCGATTTTTAATATATATATTTTATTCGTGAATTTAAGGAGGCTTTATCTCCTAAACTATGCCGGAAGCGGAAAATTCGTACTCAATATTTTCGTTTCATTTCGTCGAGATCTTGAAGAATCAATCATAAGATAACGGATTTTCAATATATATATTTTAGTCGTGACTTTAAGGAGGCTATATCTTCTTCACTATGCCGAAAACAGCAAATTCGAATAAGTATTTTCGTTTCTTTTCGTCGGGATCTTGAAGAATCAGTCATCAGATAACGGATTTTCAATACATATATTTTATTTGTGACCTTAAGGAGGCTATATCTTCTTCACTATGCCGAAAACAGCAAATTCGAAGAGGTATTTTCGTTTCATTTCGTCGGGATCTTGAAGAATCAATCATCAGATAACGGACTTTCAATAAATATATTTTATTCGTGAACTTAAGGAGGCCATATCTTCTACACTATGCCGAAAACGGAAAATTCGTACCCAGTATTTTCGATTCATTTCGTCGAGATCTTGAAGAATCAATAATCAGATTACCGACTTTCAATAAATATATTTTATTCGTGACTTTAAGGAAGCTATATCTCCTAAATGATGCCGAAAACGGAAAATTCGTTCCAAGGATTTTCGTCACATTTCGTTTATGTCTTTAAGAAGCAATCATCAGAAAACGGATTTTCAAAAAAATATTTTTTATTCGTGAATTTAAGGAGGCTATATCTCCTAAACTATGCCGAAAACGGAAAAATCGTACCAAATATTTTCGGCTCATTTCGTTTATGTCTTTAAGAAGCAATCATCAGAAAACGGAATTTCAAAAAATATTTTTTATTCGTGAATTTAAGGAGGCTATATCTCCTAAACTATGCGGAAAATTCGTACTCAGTATTTTTATTTCATTTCGTCGAGATCTTGAAGAATCAATCATCAGATAACGGATTTTTAATAAATATATTTTATTCGTGACCTTAAGGAAGCTATATCTCCTAAACTATGCCAAAAACGGAAAATTCGTACTCGGTATTTTCGTTTCCTTTTGTCGTGATCTTGAAGAATCAATCATCAGACTACCGATTTTCAATAAATATATTTTATTCGTGACCTTAAGGAAGCTATATCTCCTAAACTATGCCGAAAACGGAAAATTCGTACTCAGTATTTTCGTTTCATTTCGTCGAGATCTTGAAGAATCAATCATCAGATTACCGATTTTCAATAAATATATTTTATTCGTGACCTTAAGGAGGCTATATCTTCTACACTATGCCGAAAACGGAAAATTCGTACCCAGTATTTTCGATTCATTTCGTCGAGATCTTGAAGAATCAATCATCAGATAACGGATTTTCAATAAATATTTTTTATTTGTGACCTTAAGGAGGCCATATCTTCTACACTATGCCGAAAACGGAAAATTCGTACCCAGTATTTTCGTTTCATTTCGTCGAGATCTTGAAGAATCAATCATCAGATAACGGATTTTCAATAAATATATTTTATTCGTGACCTTAAGGAAGCTATATCTCCTAAACTATGCCGAAAACGGAAAATTCGTACTCAGTATTTTCGTTTCATTTTGTCGGGATCTTGAAGAATCAATCATTAAATTACCGATTTTTAATAAATATATTTTATTCGTGACTTTAAGGAAGCTTTATCTCCTAAACTATGCCGAAAACGGAAAATTCGTACTCAGTATTTTCGTTTCATTTCGTCGAGATCTTGAAGAATCAATCATCAGATAACGGATTTTCAATAAATATATTTTATTCGTGACCTTAAGGAGGCTATATCTTCTTCACTATGCCGAAAACAGCAAATTCGAATGAGTATTTTCGTTTCATTTCGTCGGGATCTTGAAGAATCAATCATCAGATAACGGATTTTCAATAAATATATTTTATTCGTGACCTTAAGGAGGCTATATCTTCTACACTATGCCGAAAACGGAAAATTCGTACCCAGTATTTTCGTTTCATTTCGTCGAGATCTTGAAGAATCAATCATCAGATTACCGATTTTCAATAAATATATTTTATTCGTGACCTTAAGGAAGCTATATCTCCTAAATTATGCCGAAAACGGAAAATTCGTACTCAGTATTTTCGATTCCTTTCGTCGAGGTCTTGAAGAATCAATCATCAGATAACGGATTTTCAATAAATATATTTTTATTCGTGACTTTAAGGAGGCTATATCTCCTAAACTATGCCAAAAACGGAAAATTCGTACTCAGTATTTTCGTTTCATTTCGTCGAGGTCTTGAAGAATCAATCATCAGATAACGGATTTTCAATAAATATATTTTATTCGTGACCTTAAGGAAGCTATATCTCCTAAACTATGCCGAAAACGGAAAAATCGTTCCAAATATTTTCGTTTCATTTCGTTGAGGTCTTGAAGAAGCAATCATCAGAAAACGGATTTTCAAAAAAATATTTTTTATTCGTGAATTTAAGGAGGCTATATCTCCTAAACTATGCGGAAAATTCGTACTCAGTATTTTCGTTTCATTTCGTCGAGATCTTGAAGAATCAATCATCAGATAACGGATTTTTAATAAATATATTTTATTCGTGACCTTAAGGAAGCTATATCTCCTAAACTATGCCAAAAACGGAAAATTCGTACTCGGTATTTTCGTTTCCTTTTGTCGTGATCTTGAAGAATCAATCATCAGACTACCGATTTTCAATAAATATATTTTATTCGTGACCTTAAGGAAGCTAAATCTCCTAAACTATGCCGAAAACGGAAAATTCGTACTCGGTATTTTCGTTTCCTTTTGTCGTGATCTTGAAGAATCAATCATCAGACTACCGATTTTCAATATATATATTTTATTCGTGAATTTAAGGAGGCTATATCTCCTAAACTATGCCGAAAGCGGAAAATTCGTACTCAATATTTTCGTTTCATTTCGTCGAGATCTTGAAGAATCAATCATCAGATAACGGATTTTCAATAAATATATTTTATTCGTGACCTTAAGGAGGCTATATCTTCTTCACTATGCCGAAAACAGCAAATTCGAATCAGTATTTTCGTTTCATTTCGTCGGGATCTTGAAGAATCAATCATCAGATAACGGATTTTCAATAAATATATTTTATTCGTGACCTTAAGGAGGCTATATCTTCTTCACTATGCCGAAAACAGCAAATTCGAATCAGTATTTTCGTTTCATTTCGTCGGGATCTTGAAGAATCAATCATCAGATAACGGATTTTCAATAAATATATTTTATTCGTGACCTTAAGGAGGCTATATCTTCTACACTATGCCGAAAACGGAAAATTCGTACTCAGTATTTTCGTTTCATTTCGTCGAGGTCTTGAAGAATCAATCATCAGATAACGGATTTTCAATAAATATATTTTATTCGTGACCTTAAGGAAGCTATATCTCCTAAACTATGCCGAAAACGGAAAATTAGTACTCGGTATTTTCGTTTCATTTTGTCGTGATCTTGAAGAATCAATCATCAGATTACCGATTTTCAATAAATATATTTTATTCGTGACCTTAAGGAAGCTATATCTCCTAAACTATGCCGAAAACGGAAAATTCGTTCCAAATATTTTCGTCTCATTTTGTTTATGTCTTTAAGAAGTAATAACCAGAAAACGGATTTTCAATAAATATATTTTTATTCGTGACTTTAAGGAGGCTATATCTCCTAAACTATGCCGAAAACGGAAAATTCGTACTCAGTATTTTCGTTTCATTTCGTCGAGGTCTTGAAGAATCAATCATCAGATAACGGATTTTCAATAAATATATTTTATTCGTGACTTTAAGGAAGCTATATCTCCTAAACTATGCGGAAAATTCGTACTCAGTATTTTCGTTTCATTTCGTCGAGATCTTGAAGAATCAATCATCAGATAACGGATTTTCAATAAATATATTTTATTCGTGACCTTAAGGAGGCTATATCTTCTTCACTATGCCGAAAACAGCAAATTCGAATCAGTATTTTCGTTTCATTTCGTCGGGATCTTGAAGAATCAATCATCAGATAACGGATTTTCAATAAATATATTTTATTCGTGACCTTAAGGAGGCTATATCTTCTTCACTATGCCGAAAACAGCAAATTCGAATCAGTATTTTCGTTTCATTTCGTCGGGATCTTGAAGAATCAATCATCAGATAACGGATTTTCAATAAATATATTTTATTCGTGACCTTAAGGAAGCTATATCTCCTAAACTATGCCGAAAACGGAAAATTCGTACCCAGTATTTTCGATTCATTTCGTCGAGATCTTGAAGAATCAATCATCAGATAACGGATTTTCAATAAATATATTTTATTCGTGACCTTAAGGAAGCTATATCTCCTAAACTATGCCGAAAACGGAAAATTCGTTCCCAGTATTTTCGTTTCATTTCGTTGAGATCTTGAAGAATCAATCATCAGATAACGGATTTTCAAAAAATATATTTTATTCGTGACTTTAAGGAGGCTATATCTCCTAAACTATGCCGAAAACGGAAAATTCGTATCAGTAATTTCGTATCATTTCGTCGAGATCTTGAAGAATCAATCATCAGATAACGGATTTTCAATAAATATATTTTATTCGTGACTTTAAGGAAGCTATATCTCCTAAACTATGCCAAAACGGAAATTTCGTATTCAGCGTTTTCGTTTCATTTCGTCGAGATCTTGAAAAATCAATCATCAGATAACGGATTTTCAATAAATATATTTTATTCGTGACCTTAAGGAGGCTATATCTCCTAAACTATGCCGAAAACGGAAAATTCGTACTAAGTATTTTCGTTTCATTTCGTCGAGGTCTTGAAGAAGCAATCATCAGATAACGGATTTTCAATAAATATATTTTTATTCGTGACTTTAAGGAGGCTATATCTCCTAAACTATGCCGAAAACGGAAAATTCGTACCAAATATTTTCGTCTCATTTCGTTTAGGTCTTTAAGAATCAATCATCAGATAACGGATTTTCAAAAAATATTTTTTATTCGTGAATTTAAGGAGGCTATATCTCCTAAACTATGCCGAAAACGGAAAATTCGTATTCAGCATTTTCGTTTCATTTCGTCGAGATCTTGAAGAATCAATCATCAGATAACGGATTTTTAATAAATATATTTTATTCGTGACCTTAAGGAAGCTATATCTCCTAAACTATGCCGAAAACGGAAAATTCGTACTCGGTATTTTCGTTTCCTTTTGTCGTGATCTTGAAGAATCAATCATCAGACTACCGATTTTCAATAAATATATTTTATTCGTGACCTTAAGGAAGCTAAATCTCCTAAACTATGCCGAAAACGGAAAATTCGTACTCGGTATTTTCAATAAATATATTTTATTCGTGACCTTAAGGAAGCTAAATCTCCTAAACTATGCCGAAAACGGAAAATTCGTACTCAGTATTTTCGTTTCATTTCGTCGAGATCTTGAAGAATCAATCATCAGATAACGGATTTTCAATAGATATATTTTAATCGTGACTTTAAGGAGGCTATATCTCTATAACTATGCCGAAAGCGGAAAATTCGTACTCAGTATTTTCGTTTCATTTCGTCGAGATCTTGAAGAATCAATCATCAGATAACGGATTTTCAATAAATATATTTTATTCGTGACCTTAAGGAGGCTATATCTTCTTCACTATGCCGAAAACAGCAAATTCGTACTCAGTATTTTCGTTTCATTTCGTCGAGATCTTGAAGAATCAATCATCAGATAACGGATTTTCAATAAATATATTTTATTCGTGACCTTAAGGAGGCTATATCTTCTTCACTATGCCGAAAACAGCAAATTCAAATCAGTATTTTCGTTTCATTTCGTCAGGATCTTGAAGAATCAATCATCAGATAACGGATTTTCTATAAATATATTTTATTCGTGACCTTAAGGAGGCTATATCTTCTAAACTATGCCGAAAACGGAAAATTCGTATCCCAGTATTTTCGTTTCATTTCGTCGAGATCTTGAAGAATCAATCATCAGATAACGGATTTTCAATAAATATATTTTATTCGTGACATTAAGGAGGCCATATCTTCTACACTATGCCGAAAACGGAAAATTCGTACTCAGTATTTACGTTTCATTTTGTCGAGATCTTGAAGAATCAATCATCAGATTACCGATTTTCTATAAATATATTTTATTCGTAACCTTAAGTAAGCTATATCTCCTAAACTATGCCGAAAACGGAAAATTCGTTCCAAATATTTTCGTCTCATTTCGTCTCATTTCGTTTATGTCTTTAAGAAGTAATAACCAGAAAACGGATTTTCAAAAATATATTTTTTATTCGTGAATTTAAGGAGGCTATATCTCCTAAACTATGCCGAAAGCGGAAAATTCGTACCCAGTATTTTCGTTTCATTTCGTCGAGATCTTGAAGAATCAATCATCAGATAACGGATTTTCAATAAATATATTTTATTCGTGAATTTAAGGAGGCAATATCTCCTAAACTATGCCGAAGGCGAAAAATTCGTACTCAGTATTTTCGTTTCATTTCGTCGAGATCTTGAAGAATCAATCATCAGCTTACGGATTTTCAATAAATATATTTTATTCGTGACCTTAAGGAAGCTATATCTCCTAAACTATGCCGAAAACGGAAAATTCGAACTCAGTATTTTCGTTTCATTTCGTCGAGATCTTGAAGAATCAATCATCAGCTTACGGATTTTCAATAAATATATTTTATTCGTGACCTTAAGGAAGCTATATCTCCTAAACTATGCCGAAAACGGAAAATTCGTACTCAGTATTTTCGTTTCATTTCGTCGAGATCTTGAAGAATCAATCATCAGATAACGGATTTTCAATAAATATATTTTATTCGTGACTTTAAGGAGGCTATATCTCCTAAACTATGCCGAAAACGGAAAATTCGTACTCAGTATTTTCGTTTCATTTCGTCGAGATCTTGAAGAATCAATCATCAGATAACGGATTTTCAATAAATATATTTTATTCGTGACCTTAAGGAGGCTATATCTTCTTCACTATGCCGAAAACAGCAAATTCGAATCAGTATTTTCGTTTCATTTCGTCGGGATCTTGAAGAATCAATCATCAGATAACGGATTTTCAATAAATATATTTTATTCGTGACCTTAAGGAGGCTATATCTTCTTCACTATGCCGAAAACAGCAAATTCGAATCAGTATTTTCGTTTCATTTCGTCGGGATCTTGAAGAATCAATCATCAGATAACGGATTTTTAATAAATATATTTTATTCGTGACCTTAAGGAAGCTATATCTCCTAAACTATGCCGAAAACGGAAAATTCGTACCCAGTATTTTCGTTTCATTTCGTTGAGATCTTGAAGAATCAATCATCAGATAACGGATTTTTAATAAATATATTTTATTCGTGACCTTAAGGAAGCTATATCTCCTAAACTATGCCGAAAACGGAAAATTCGTACTCAGTATTTTCGTTTCATTTCGTCGAGATCTTGAAGAATCAATCATCAGATAACGGATTTTCAATAAATATATTTTATTCGTGACCTTAAGGAAGCTATATCTCCTAAACTATGCCGAAAACGGAAAATTCGTTACAAATATTTTCGTTTCATTTCGTTTAGGTCTTTAAGAAGTAATCACCAGATAACGGATTTTCAATAAATATATTTTTATTCGTGACTTTAAGGAGGCTATATCTCCTAAACTATGCCGAAAACGGAAAATTCGTACTCAGTATTTTCGTTTCATTTCGTCGAGATCTTGAAGAATCAATCATCAGATAACGGATTTTCAATAAATATATTTTATTCGTGACCTTAAGGAAGCTATATCTCCTAAACTATGCCAAAAACGGAAAATTCGTACTCAGTATTTTCGTTTCATTTCGTCGAGATCTTGAAGAATCAATCATCAGATAACGAATTTTCAATAAATATATTTTATTCGTGACTTTAAGGAGGCTATATCTCCTAAACTATGCCGAAAACGGAAAATTCGAATCAGTATTTTCGTTTCATTTCGTCGAGATCTTGAAGAATCAATCATCAGATAACGGATTTTCAATAAATATATTTTATTCGTGACTTTAAGGAGGCTATATCTTCTTCACTATGCCGAAAACAGCAAATTCGAATCAGTATTTTCGTTTCATTTCGTCGGGATCTTGAAGAATCAATCATCAGATAACGGATTTTCAATAAATATATTTTATTCGTGACCTTAAGGAGGCCATATCTTCTACACTATGCCGAAAACGGAAAATTCGTACGCAGTATTTTCGTTTCATTTCGTCGAGGTCTTTGAAGAATCAATCATCAGATAACGGATTTTCAATAAATATATTTTATTCGTGACCTTAAGGAAGCTATATCTCCTAAACTATGCCGAAAACGGAAAATTCGTACCAGTATTTTCGTTTCATTTCGTCGAGATCTTGAAGAATCAATCATCAGATAACGGATTTTCAATAAATATATTTTATTCGTGACTTTAAGGAAGCTATATCTCCTAAACTATGCCAAAACGGAAATTTCGTATTCAGCATTTTCGTTTCATTTCGTCGAGATCTTGAAAAATCAATCATCAGATAACGGATTTTCAATAAATATATTTTATTCGTGACCTTAAGGAAGCTATATCTCCTTAAGTATGCCGAAAACGGAAAATTAGTACTCGGTATTTTCGTTTAATTTCGTCGAGATCTTGAAGAATCAATCATCAGACAACGGATTTTCAATAAATATATTTTATTCGTGACCTTAAGGAGGCTATATCTTCTTCACTATGCCAAAAACCGCAAATTCGAATCAGTATTTTCGTTTCATTTCGTCGAGATCTTGAAGAATCAATCATCAGATAACGGATTTTCAATAAATATATTTTATTCGTGACTTTAAGGAAGCTATATCTCCTAAACTATGCCGAAAACGGAAAATTCGTACTCAGTATTTTCGTTTCATTTCGTCGAGATCTTGAAGAATCAATCATCAGATAACGGATTTTCAATAAATATATTTTATTCGTGACCTTAAGGAGGCTATATCTTCTTCACTATGCCGAAAACAGCAAATTCGAATCAGTATTTTCGTTTCATTTCGTCGGGATCTTGAAGAATCAATCATCAGATAACGGATTTGCAATAAATATATTTTATTCGTGACCTTAAGGAGGCTATATCTTCTTCAATATGCCGAAAACAGCAAATTCGAATCAGTGTTTTAGTTCATTTCCTCGGGATCTTGAAGAATCAATCATCAGATAACGGATTTTCAATAAATATATTTTATTCGTGACCTTAAGGAAGCTATATCTCCTAAAGTATGCCGAAAACGGAAAATTCGTACTCAGTATTTTCGTTTCATTTCGTCGAGATCTTGAAGAATCAATTATGAGATAACGGACTTTCAATAAATATATTTTATTCGTGACCTTAAGGAAGCTATATCTATATGACGAAAGCGAAAAATTCGTACTCAGTATTTTCGTTTCATTTCGTCGTGATCTTGATAAATCAATCATCAGATTACCGATTTTCAATAAATATATTTTATTCGTGACATTAAGGAAGCTATATCTCCTAAACTATGCCGAAAACGGAAAATTCGTTACAAATATTTTCGTTTCATTTTGTTTATGTCTTTAAGAAGTAATCACCAGATAACGGATTTTCAAAAAATATATTTTATTCGTGACTTTAAGGAGGCTATATCTCCTAAACTATGCCGAAAACGGAAAATTCGTACCAAGTATTTTCGTTTCATTTCGTTGAGGTCTTTAAGAATCAATCATCAGATAACGGATTTTCAAAAAAATATATTTTATTCGTGACTTTAAGGAGGCTATATCTCCTAAACTATGCGGAAAACAGTAAATTCGAATCATTATTTTCGTTTCATTTCGTCGAGATCTTGAAGAATCAATCATCAGATAACGGATTTTCAATAAATATATTTTATTCGTGACCTTAAGGAGGCTATATCTCCTAAACTATGCCAAAAACGGAAAATTCGTACTCAGTATTTTCGTTTCATTTCGTCGGGATCTTGAAGAATCAATCATCAGATAACGGATTTTCAATAAATATATTTTATTCGTGACCTTAAGGAAGCTATAACTCCTAAAGTATGCCGAAACGGAAAATTAGTACTCGGAATTTTCGTTTCAATTTGTCGAGATCTTGAAGAATCAATCATCAGACAACCGATTTTCAATAAATATATTTTATTCGTGACCTTAAGGAGGCTATATCTTCTTCACTATGCCGAAAACAGCAAATTCGAATCAGTATTTTCGTTTCATTTCGTCGGGATCTTGAAGAATCAATCATCAGATAACGGATTTTCAATAAATATATTTTATTCGTGACCTTAAGGAGGCTATATCTTCTTCACTATGCCGAAAACAGCAAATTCGAATCAGTATTTTCGTTTCATTTCGTCGGGATCTTGAAGAATCAATCATCAGATAACGGATTTTCAATAAATATATTTTATTCGTGACCTTAAGGAGGCCATATCTTCTACACTATGCCGAAAACGGAAAATTCGTTCCAAGGATTTTCGTCACATTTCGTTTATGTCTTGAAGAATCAGTCGTCAGATAACGGATTTTCAAAAAATATTTTTTATTCGTGACTTTAAGGAGGCTATATCTCCTAAACTATGCCGAAAACGGAAAATTCGTACCAAGTATTTTCGTTTCATTTCGTTGAGGTCTTGAAGAAGCAATCATCAGATAACGGATTTTCAAAAAATATATTTTATTCGTGACTTTAAGGAGGCTATATCTCCTAAACTATGCAAACGGAAAATTCGTATCCAGTATATTCGATTCATTTCGTCGAGATCTTGAAGAATCAATCATCAGATAACGGATTTTCAATAAATATATTTTATTCGTGACCTTAAGGAAGCTATATCTCCTAAACTATGCCAAAAACGGAAAATTCGTACTCAGTATTTTCGTTTCATTTTGTCGTGATCTTGAAGAATCAATCATCAGATAACGGATTTTCAATAAATATATTTTATTCGTGACTTTAAGGATGCTTTATCTCCTAAACTATGCCGAAAACGGAAAATTCGTACTCAGTATTTTCGTTTCATTTCGTCGAGATCTTGAAGAATCAATCATCAGATAACGGATTTTCAATAAATATATTTTATTCGTGACCTTAAGGAGGCTATATCTTCTTCACTATGCCGAAAACGGCAAATTCGAATCAGTATTTTCGTTTCATTTCGTCGGGATCTTGAAGAATCAATCATCAGATAACGGATTTTTAATAAATATATTTTATTCGTGACCTTAAGGAAGCTATATCTCCTAAACTATGCCGAAAACGGAAAATTAGTACTCAGTATTTTCGTTTCATTTTGTCGTGATCTTGAAGAATCAATCATCAGATTACGGATTTTCAATAAATATATTTTATTCGTGACCTTAAGGAAGCTATATCTCCTAAACTATGCCGAAAACGGAAAATTCGTACTCAGTATTTTCGTTTCATTTCGTCGAGATCTTGAAGAATCAATCATCAGATTACCGATTTTCAATAAATATATTTTATTCGTGACCTTAAGGAGGCTATATCTTCTTCACTAGCAGAAAACGGCAAATTCGAATCAGTATTTTCGTTTCATTTCGTCGAGATCTTGAAGAATCAATCATCAGATAACGGATTTTCAATAAATATATTTTATTCGTGACCTTAAGGAGGCTATATCTTCTTCACTATGCCGAAAACAGCAAATTCGAATCAGGTATTTTCGTTTCATTTCGTCGGGATCTTGAAGAATCAATCATCAGATAACGGATTTTCAATAAATATATTTTATTCGTGACCTTAAGGAGGCCATATCTTCTACACTATGCCGAAAACGGAAAATTCGTACTCAGTATTTTCGTTTCATTTCGTCGAGGTCTTGAAGAATCAATCATCAGATAACGGATTTTCAATAAATATATTTTATTCGTGACCTTAAGGAAGCTATATCTCCTAAACTATGCGGAAAATTCGTACTCAGTATTTTCGTTTCATTTCGTCGAGGTCTTGAAGAATCAATTATCAGATAACGGATTTTCAATAAATATATTTTATTCGTGACCTTAAGGAAGCTATATCTCCTAAACTATGCGGAAAATTCGTACTCAGTATTTTCGTTTCATTTCGTCGAGGTCTTGAAGAATCAATCATCAGATAACGGATTTTCAATAAATATTTTTTATTCGTGACCTTAAGGAAGCTATATCTCCTAAACTATGCCGAAAACGGAAAATTCGTACCCAGTATTTTCGTTTCATTTCGTTTAGGTCTTTAAGAATCAATCATCAGATAACGGATTTTCAAAAAATATATTTTATTCGTGACTTTAAGGAGGCTATATCTCCTAAACTATGCCGAAAACGGAAAATTCGTACTCAGTATTTTCGTTTCATTTCGTCGAGATCTTGAAGAATCAATCATCAGATAACGGATTTTCAATAAATATATTTTATTCGTGAATTTAAGGAGGCTATATCTCCTAAACTATGCCGAAAGCGGAATATTCGTACTCAGTATTTTCGTTTCATTTCATCGAGATCTTGAAGAATCAGTCGTCAGATAACGGATTTTCAATAAATATATTTTAGTCGTGACCTTAAGGCAGCTAAATCTCCTAAACTATGCCAAAAACGGAAAATTCGTTACAAATATTTTCGTCTCATTTCGTTTATGTCTTTAAGAAGTAATCATCAGATAACGGATTTTCGATAAATATTTTTTATTCGTGAATTTAAGGAGACTTTATCTCCTAAACTATGCAGAAAGCGAAAAATTCGTACCCAATTTTTTCGTTTCAATTCGTCGAGATTTTGAAGAATCAATCATCAGATAACGGATTTTCAATAAATATTTTTTATTCGTGACCTTAAGGAGGCTATATCTTCTACACTATGCCGAAAACGGAAAATTCGTACTCAGTATTTTCGTTTCATTTCGTCGAGATCTTGAAGAATCAATCATCAGATAACCGATTTTCAATAAATATATTTTATTCGTGACCTTAAGGAAGCTATATCTCCTAAACTATGCCGAAAACGGAAAATTAGTACTCGGTATTTTCGTTTCAATTCGTCGAGATTTTGAAGAATCAATCATCAGATAACGGATTTTCAATAAATATTTTTTATTCGTGACCTTAAGGAGGCTATATCTTCTACACTATGCCGAAAACGGAAAATTCGTACCCAGTATTTTCGTTTCATTTCGTCGAGATCTTGAAGAATCAATCATCAGATAACGGATTTTCAATAAATATATTTTATTCGTGACCTTAAGGAGGCTATATCTCCTAAACTATGCCGAAAACGGAAAATTCGTATCCAAGTATTTTCGTTTCATTTCGTTTAGGTCTTGAAGAATCAATCATCAGATAACGGATTTTCAATAAATATATTTTTTATTCGTGACTTTAAGGAGGCTATATCTCCTAAACTATGCCGAAAACGGAAAATTCGTACCCAGTATTTTCGTTTCATTTCGTCGAGGATCTTGAAGAATCAATCATCAGATTACGGATTTTCAATAAATATATTTTTATTCGTGACTTTAAGGAGGCTATATCTCCTAAACTATGCCGAAAACGGAAAATTCGTACTCAGTATTTTTGTTTCATTTCGTCGAGATCTTGAAGAATCAATCATCAGATAACGGATTTTCAATAAATATATTTTATTCGTGACCTTAAGGAAGCTATATCTCCTAAACTATGCCGAAAACGGAAAATTCGTACTCAGTATTTTCGTTTCATTTTCGTCGAGATCTTGAAGAATCAATCATCAGATAACGGATTTTCAATAAATATATTTTATTCGTGACCTTAAGGAGGCTATATCTCCTAAACTATGCCGAAAACGGAAAATTCGTACTCAGTATTTTCGTTTCATTTTGTCGAGATCTTGAAGAATCAATCATCAGATAACGGATTTTCAATAAATATATTTTATTCGTGACTTTAAGGAGGCTATATCTCCTAAACTATGCCGAAAACGGAAAATTCGTACTCAGTATTTTCGTTTCATTTCGTCGAGATCTTGAAGAATCAATCATCAGATAACGGATTTTCAATAAATATATTTTAGTCGTGACTTTAAGGAGGCTATATCTTCTACACTATGCCGAAAACAGCAAATTCGAACTAAGTATTTTCGTTTCATTTCGTCGAGATCTTGAAGAATCAATCATCAGATAACGGATTTTCAATAAATATATTTTATTCGTGACCTTAAGGAGGCTATATCTTCTTCACTATGCCGAAAACAGCAAATTCGAAGAGGTATTTTCGTTTCATTTCGTCGGGATCTTGAAGAATCAATCATCAGATAACGGATTTTCAATAAATATATTTTATTCGTGACCTTAAGGAGGCCATATCTTCTACACTATGCCGAAAACGGAAAATTCGTATCCAAGTATTTTCGTTTCATTTCGTCGAGGTCTTGAAGAATCAATCATCAGATAACGGATTTTTAATAAATATATTTTATTCGTGACCTTAAGGAGGCTATATCTCCTAAACTATGCCGAAAACGGAAAATTCGTACTCAGTATTTTCGTTTCATTTTGTCGTGATCTTGAAGAATCAATCATCAGATTACCGATTTTCAATAAATATATTTTATTCGTGACCTTAAGGAAGCTATATCTCCTAAACTATGCCGAAAACGGAAAATTCGTTACAAATATTTTCGTCTCATTTTGTTTATGTCTTTAAGAAGTAATAACCAGAAAACGGATTTTCAAAAAAATATTTTTTATTCGTGAATTTAAGGAGGCTATATCTCCTAAACTATGCCGAAAACGGAAAATTCGTACCCAGTATTTTCGTTTCATTTCGTCGAGGTCTTGAAGAATCAATCATCAGATAACGGATTTTCAATAAATATATTTTATTCGTGACCTTAAGGAGGCTATATCTTCTTCACTATGCCGAAAACGGAAAATTCGTACTCAGTATTTTCGATTCATTTCGTCGAGATCTTGAAGAATCAATCATCAGATAACGGATTTTCAATAAATATATTTTATTCGTGACCTTAAGGAGGCCATATCTTCTACACTATGCCGAAAACGGAAAATTCGTACTCAGTATTTTCGTTTCATTTCGTCGAGATCTTGAAGAATCAATCATCAGATAACGGATTTTCAATAAATATATTTTATTCGTGACCTTAAGGAGGCCATATCTTCTACACTATGCCGAAAACGGAAAATTCGTACTCAGTATTTTCGTTTCATTTCGTCGAGATCTTGAAGAATCAATCATCAGATAACGGATTTTCAATAAATATATTTTATTCGTGACCTTAAGGAAGCTATATCTCCTAAACTATGCCGAAAACGGAAAATTCGTTCCAAGTATTTTCGTTTCATTTCGTTTAGGTCTTTAAGAATCAATCATCAGATAACGGATTTTCAATAAATATATTTTTTATTCGTGACTTTAAGGAGGCTATATCTCCTAAACTATGCCGAAAACGGAAAATTCGTACTCAGTATTTTCGTTTCATTTCGTCGAGGTCTTGAAGAATCAATCATCAGATAACGGATTTTTTATAAATATATTTTATTCGTGACCTTAAGGAAGCTATATTTCCTAAACTATGCCGAAAACAAAAAATTAGTACTCGGTATTTTCGTTTCATTTCGTCGAGATCTTGAAGAATCAATCATCAGATAACGAATTTACAATAAATATATTTTATTAGTGACCTTAAGGAAGCTTTATCTCCTAAACTATGCCGAAAACGGAAAATAAGTACTCAGAATTTTCGTTTCATTTTGTCGTGATCTTGAAGAATCAATCATCAGATAACGAATTTACAATAAATATATTTTATTCGTGACCTTACGGAGGCTTTATCTCCTAAACTATGCCGAAAACGGAAAATTCGTACTCAGTATTTTCGTTTCATTTTTGTCGAGATCTTGAAGAATCAATCATCAGATTACCGATTTTCAATAAATATATTTTATTCGTGACCTTAAGGAAGCTATATCTCCTAAACTATGCCGAAAACGGAAAATTCGTACTCAGTATTTTCGTTTCATTTCGTCGAGATCTTGAAGAATCAATCATCAGATAACGGATTTTCAATACATATATTTTATTTGTGACCTTAAGGAGGCTATATCTTCTTCACTATGCCGAAAACAGCAAATTCGAAGAGGTATTTTCGTTTCATTTCGTCGAGATCTTGAATAATCAATCATCAGATAACGGACTTTCAATAAATATATTTTATTCGTGAACTTAAGGAGGCCATATCTTCTACACTATGCCGAAAACGGAAAATTCGTTCCAAGGATTTTCGTCACATTTCGTTTATGTCTTGAAGAATCAGTCGTCAGATAACGGATTTTTTTTAATATATATATTTTATTCGTGACCTTAAGGAGGCTATATCTCCTAAAATATGCCGAAAGCGGAAAATTCGTACTCAGTATTTTCGTTTCCTTTTGTCGTGATCTTGAAGAATCAATCATCAGATTACCGATTTTCAATAAATATATTTTATTCGTGACCTTAAGGAGGCTATATCTCCTAAACTATGCCGAAAGCGGAAAATTCGTACTCAGTATTTTCGTTTCATTTCGTCGAGATCTTGAAGAATCAATCATCAGATTACCGATTTGCAATAAATATATTTTATTCGTGACCTTAAGGAGGCTATATCTTCTACACTATGCCGAAAACAGCAAATTCGAATACGTATTTTCGTTTCATTTCGTCGAGATCTTGAAGAATCAATCATCAGATAACGGATTTTCAATAAATATATTTTATTCGTGACCTTAAGGAGGCTATATCTTCTACACTATGCCGAAAACGGAAAATTCGTACCCAGTATTTTCGTTTCATTTCGTCGAGATCTTGAAGAATCAATCATCAGATAACGGATTTTCAATAAATATTTTTTATTCGTGACCTTAAGGAGGCTATATCTTCTAAACTATGCCGAAAACGGAAAATTCGTACTCAGTATTTTCGTTTCATTTCGTCGAGATCTTGAAGAATCAATCATCAGATAACGGATTTTCAATAAATATTTTTTATTCGTGACCTTAAGGAGGCTATATCTCCTAAACTATGCCGAAAACGGAAAATTCGTACTCAGTATTTTCGTTTCATTTCGTCGAGGTCTTGAAGAATCAATCATCAGATAACGGATTTTCAATAAATATATTTTTATTCGTGACTTTAAGGAGGCTATATCTCCTAAACTATGCCGAAAACGGAAAATTCGTACTCAGTATTTTCGTTTCATTTCGTCGAGATCTTGAAGAATCAATCATCAGATAACGGATTTTCAATAAATATATTTTATTCGTGACCTTAAGGAAGCTATATCTCCTAAACTATGCCGAAAACGGAAAATTCGTTCCAAGTATTTTCGTTTCATTTCGTTTAGGTCTTGAAGAATCAATCATCAGATAACGGATTTTCAAAAAATATTTT
The DNA here is from genome assembly GCA_018904035.1 of Zaprionus ornatus. Lineage (NCBI taxonomy): Eukaryota > Metazoa > Arthropoda > Insecta > Diptera > Drosophilidae > Zaprionus > Zaprionus ornatus. Next base: position 438,875 of record JAEIFZ010000241.1, on the reverse strand, counting down.
TTATTCGTGACTTTAAGGAGGCTATATCTCCTAAACTATGCCGAAAGCGGAAAATTCGTACTCAGTATTTTCGTTTCATTTCGTCGAGATCTTGAAGAATCAATCATCAGATAACGGATTTTCAATAAATATATTTTATTCGTGACTTTAAGGAAGCTATATCTCCTAAACTATGCCGAAAACGGAAAATTCGTACTCAGTATTTTCGTTTCATTTCGTCGAGATCTTGAAGAATCAATCATCAGATAACGGATTTTCAATAAATATATTTTAGTCGTGAGTTTAAGGAGGCTTTATCTCCTAAACTATGCACGGAAAATTCGTACTCAGTATTTTCGTTTCATTTCGTCGAGATCTTGAAGAATCAATCATCAGATAACGGATTTTCAATAAATATATTTTATTCGTGACCTTAAGGAGGCTATATCTTCTTCACTATGCCGAAAACAGCAAATTCGAATCAGTATTTTCGTTTCATTTCGTCGGGATCTTGAAGAATCAATCATCAGATAACGGATTTTCAATAAATATATTTTATTCGTGACCTTAAGGAAGCTATATCTCCTAAACTATGCCGAAAACGGAAAATTCGTACAAAGTATTTTCGTTTCATTTTGTCGTGATCTTGAAGAATCAATCATCAGATAACGGATTTTCAATAAATATATTTTATTCGTGACCTTAAGGAAGCTATATCTCCTAAACTATGCCGAAAACGGAAAATTCGTTCCAAATATTTTCGTTTCATTTCGTTTATGTCTTTAAGAAGCAATCATCAGAAAACGGATTTTCAATAAATATTTTTTATTCGTGACTTTAAGGAGGCTATATCTCCTAAACTATGCCGAAAGCGGAAAATTCGTACTCAGTATTTTCGTTTCATTTCGTCGAGATCTTGAAGAATCAATCATCAGATAACGGATTTTCAATAAATATATTTTAGTCGTGAGTTTAAGGAGGCTTTATCTCCTAAACTATGCCGAAAACGGAAAATTCGTACTCAGTATTTTCGTTTCATTTCGTCGAGATCTTGAAGAATCAATCATCAGATAACGGATTTTCAATAAATATATTTTAGTCGTGACTTTAAGGAGGCTATATCTCCTAAACTATGGAAACACCGAAACGAAATTCGTACTCAGTATTTTCGTTTCATTTCGTCGAGATCTTTAAGGATCAATAATCAAATAACGGACGCTATACATCCTAAACTATGACTAAACCGGAAAATTCGTATTCATTGTTTTCGTTTCATTTCGTAGAGATCTTGAAGAAGCAATCATCAGATAACGGATTTTCAAAAAATATTATTTATTCGCGACTTTAAGGAAGCTATAGCTCCTAAACTATGCCGAAAACGTTAAATTCGTACTCAGTATTTTCGTTTCATTTCGCCGATATCTTTAAGAATCAATCATCAGATAACGGATTTTCAATAAATATATTTTATTCGTGACCTTAAGGAGGCTATATCTTCTAAACTATGCCGAAAACGGAAAATTCGTACCCAGTATTTTCGTTTCATTTCGTCGAGATCTTGAAGAATCAATCATCAGATAACGGATTTTCAATAAATATATTTTATTCGTGACCTTAAGGAAGCTATATCTCCTAAACTATGCCGAAAACGGAAAATTCGTATCCAAGTATTTTCGTTTCATTTCGTTTAGGTCTTGAAGAATCAATCATCAGATAACGGATTTTCAAAAAATATTTTTTATTCGTGACTTTAAGGAGGCTATATCTCCTAAACTATGCCGAAAACGGAAAATTCGTACTCAGTATTTTCGTTTCATTTCGTCGAGATCTTGAAGAATCAATCATCAGATAACGGATTTTCAATAAATATATTTTATTCGTGACCTTAAGGAGGCTATATCTCCTAAACTATGCCGAAAACGGAAAATTCGTACTCAGTATTTTCGTTTCATTTCGTCGAGATCTTGAAGAATCAATCATCAGATAACGGATTTTCAATAAATATATTTTATTCGTGACCTTAAGGAGGCTATATCTCCTAAACTATGCCAAAACGGAAAATTCGTACTCAGTATTTTCGTTTCATTTCGTCGAGATCTTGAAGAATCAATCATCAGATAACGGATTTTCAATAAATATATTTTATTCGTGACCTTAAGGAAGCTATATCTCCTAAACTATGCCGAAAACGGAAAATTCGTTCCCAGTATTTTCGTTTCATTTCGTCGAGATCTTGAAGAATCAATCATCAGATAACGGATTTTCAATAAATATATTTTATTCGTGACTTTAAGGAGGCTATATCTCCTAAACTATGCCGAAAACGGAAAATTCGTACTCAGTATTTTCGTTTCATTTCGTCGAGATCTTGAAGAATCAATCATAAGATAACGGATTTTCAATAAATATATTTTAGTCGTGAGTTTAAGGAGGCTTTATCTCCTAAACTATGCGGAAATTCGTACTCAGTATTTTCGTTTCATTTCGTCGAGATCTTGAAGAATCAATCATCAGATAACGGATTTTCAATAAATATATTTTATTCGTGACCTTAAGGAGGCTATATCTTCTTCACTATGCCGAAAACAGCAAATTCGAATCAGTATTTTCGTTTCATTTCGTCGAGATCTTGAAGAATCAATCATCAGATAACGGATTTTCAATAAATATATTTTATTCGTGACTTTAAGGAAGCTATATCTCCTAAACTATGCCGAAAACGGAAAATTCGTACTCAGTATTTTCGTTTCATTTCGTCGAGATCTTGAAGAATCAATCATCAGATAACGGATTTTCAATAAATATATTTTATTCGTGACCTTAAGGAGGCTATATCTCCTAAACTATGCCGAAAGCGGAAAATTCGTACTCAGTATTTTCGTTTCATTTCGTCGAGATCTTGAAGAATCAATCATCAGATAACGGATTTTCAATAAATATATTTTATTCGTGACCTTAAGGAGGCTATATCTTCTAAACTATGCCGAAAACGGGAAATTCGTACTAAGTATTTTCGTTTCATTTCGTCGAGATCTTGAAGAATCAATCATCAGATAACGGATTTTCAATAAATATATTTTAGTCGTGAGTTTAAGGAGGCTTTATCTCCTAAACTATGCGGAAATTCGTACCAGATTTCGAAATTCGTACTCAGTATTTTCGTTTCATTTCGTCGAGATCTTGAAGAATCAATCATCAGATAACGGATTTTCAATAAATATATTTTATTCGTGACCTTAAGGAGGCTATATCTTCTTAACTATGCCGAAAACGGGAAATTCGAACTCAGTATTTTCGTTTCATTTCGTCGAGATCTTGAAGAATCAATCATCAGATAACGGATTTTCAATAAATATATTTTATTCGTGACCTTAAGGAAGCTATATCTCCTAAACTATGCCGAAAACGGAAAATTCGTACCAAATATTTTCGTTTCATTTCGTTTAGGTCTTGAAGAAGCAATCATCAGATAACGGATTTTCAAAAAATATTTTTTATTCGTGAATTTAAGGAGGCTATATCTCCTAAACTATGCGGAAAATTCGTACTCAGTATTTTCGTTTCATTTCATCGAGGTCTTGAAGAATCAATCATCAGATAACGGATTTTCAATACATATATTTTATTCGTGACTTTAAGGAGGCTTTATCTCCTAAACTATGCCGAAAACAGAGAAATTCGTACTCAGTATTTTCGTTTCATTTCGTCGGGATCTTGAAGAATCAATCATCAGATAACGGATTTTCAATAAATATATTTTATTCTTGACTTTAAGGAGCCCATGTCTTCTACACTATGCCGAAAACGGAAAATTCGTACTCAGTATTTTCGTTTCATTTCGTCGAGATCTTGAAGAATCAATCATCAGATAACGGATTTTCAATAAATATATTTTAGTCGTGAGTTTAAGGAGGCTTTATCTCCTAAACTATGCGGAAATTCGTACTCAGTATTTTCGTAAATTCGTACACAGTATTTTCGTTTCATTTCGTCGAGATCTTGAAGAATCAATCATCAGATAACGGATTTTCAATACATATATTTAATTCATGACCTTAAGGAGGCTATATCTTCTTCACTATGCCGAAAACAGCAAATTCGAATCAGTATTTTCGTTTCATTTCGTCGGGATCTTGAAGAATCAATCATCAGATAACGGATTTTCAATAAATATATTTTATTCGTGACTTTAAGGAGCCCATGTCTTCTACACTATGCCGAAAACGGAAAATTCGTACTCAGTATTTTCGTTTCATTTCGTCGAGATCTTGAAGAATCAATCATCAGATAACGGATTTTCAATAAATATATTTTATTCGTGACCTTAAGGAGGCTTTATCTCCTAAACTATGCGGAAAATTCGTACTCAGTATTTTCGTTTCATTTCGTCGAGATCTTGAAGAAACAATCATCAGATAACGGATATTCAATAAATATATTTTATTCGTGACCTTAAGGAGGCTATATTTTCTTCAATATGCCGAAAACAGGAAATTCGAATAAGTATTTTCGTTTCATTTCGTCGAGATCTTGAAGAATCAATCATAAGATAACGGATTTTCAATAAATATATTTTAGTCGTGAGTTTAAGGAGGCTTTATCTCCTAAACTATGCGGAAAATTCGTACTCAGTATTTTCGTTTCATTTCGTCGAGATTTTGAAGAATCAATCATAAGATAACGGATTTTCAATAAATATATTTTATTCGTGACCTTCAGGAGGATATTTTCTTCAATATGCCGAAAACAGGAAATTCGAATAAGTATTTTCGTTTCATTTCGTCGAGATCTTGAAGAATCAATCATAAGATAACGGATTTTCAATAAATATATTTTAGTCGTGAGTTTAAGGAGGCTTTATCTCCTAAACTATGCCGAAAACAGCAAATTCGTACTCAGTATTTTCGTTTCATTTCGTCGAGATCTTGAAGAATCAATCATCTGATTACCAATTTTCAATAAATATATTTTATTCGGGACATTAAGGAAGCTATATCTCCTAAACTATGCCGAAAGCGGAAAACTCGTTCTCAGTATTTTCGTTTCATTTCGTCGGGATCTTGAAGAATTAATCATAAGATAACGGATTTTCAATAAATATATTTAAGTCGTGAGTTTTAGGAGGCTTTATCTCCTAAACTATGCGGAAAACGAAACAAATTCGTACTCAGTATTTTCGTTTCATTTCGTCGAGATCTTGAAGAATCAATCATCAGATAACGGATTTTCAATAAATATATTTTATTCGTGACCTTAAGGAGGCTATATCTCCTAAACTATGCCGAAAACGGAAAAATCGTACTCAGTATTTTCGTTTCATTTCGTCGAGATCTTGAAGAATCAATCATCAGATAACGGATTTTCAATAAATATATTTTATTCGTGACCTTAAGGAGGCTATATCTTCTTCACTATGCCGAAAACAGCAAATTCGAATCAGTATTTTCGTTTCATTTCGTCGGGATCTTGAAGAATCAATCATCAGATAACGGATTTTCAATAAATATATTTTATTCGTGACCTTAAGGAGGCTATATCTTCTAAACTATGCCGAAAGCGGAAAATTCGTACACAGTATTTTCGTTTCATTTCGTCGAGATCTTGAAGAATCAATCATCAGATAACGGATTTTCAATAAATATATTTTATTCGTGACCTTAAGGAGGATATATCTCCTAAACTATGCCGAAAACGGAAAAATCGTACTCAGTATTTTCGTTTCATTTCATCGAGATCTTGAAGAAACAATCATCAGATAACGGATATTCAATAAATATATTTTATTCGTGACCTTAAGGAGGCTATATTTTCTTCACTATGCCGAAAAAAGGAAATTCGAACTAAGTATTTTCGTTTCATTTCGTCGAGATCTTGAAGAATCAATCATCAGATAACGGATTTTCAATAAATATATTTTAGTCGTGAGTTTAAGGAGGCTTTATCTCCTAAACTATGCGGAAATTCGTACTCAGTATTTTCGTTTCATTTCGTCGAGATCTTGAAGAATCAATCATCAGATAACGGATTTTCAATAAATATATTTTATTCGTGACCTTAAGGAGGCTATATCTTCTTCACTATGCCGAAAACGGAAAATTCGTTCCCAGTATTTTCGTTTCATTTCGTCGAGATCTTGAAGAATCAATCATCAGATAACGGATTTTCAATAAATATTTTTTATTCGTTACTTTAAGGAAGTTATATCTCCTAAACTATGCCGAAAACGGAAAATTCGTACTCAGTATTTTCGTTTCATTTCGTAGAGATCTTGAAGAAGCAATCATCAGATAACGGATTTTCAATAAATATTTTTTATTCGCGACTTTAAAGAAGCTATAGCTCCTAAACTATGCCGAAAACGTTAAATTCGTACTCAGTATTTTCGTTTCATTTCGTCGATGTCTTGAAGAATCAATCATCAGATAACGGATTTTCAATAAATATATTTTATTCGTGACCTTAAGGAGGCTATATCTCCTAAACTATGCCGAAAATTCGTACTCAGTATTTTCGTTTCATTTCGTCGAGGTCTTGAAGAATCAATCATCAGATAACGGATTTTCAATAAATATTTTTTATTCGTGACCTTATGGAGGCCATATATTCTTCACTATGCCGAAAACGGAAAATTCGTTCTCGGTATTTTCGTTTCATTTCGTCGAGATCTTGAAGAATCAATCATCAGATAACGCATTTTCAATAAATATATTTTAGTCGTGAGTTTAAGGAGGCTTTATCTCCTAAACTATGCGGAAATTCGTACCAGTATTTTCGAAATTCGTACCAGTATTTTCGTTTCATTTCGTCGAGATCTTGAAAAATCAATCATCAGATAACGGATTTTCAATAAATATATTTTATTCGTGACCTTAAGGAGGCTATATCTTCTTCACTATGCCGAAAACAGCAAATTCGAATCAGTATTTTCGTTTCATTTCGTCGGGATCTTGAAGAATCAATCATCAGATAACGGATTTTCAATAAATATATTTTATTCGTGACTTTAAGGAAGCTATATCTCCTAAACTATGCCGAAAACGGAAAATTCGTACTCAGTATTTTCGTTTCATTTCGTCGAGATCTTGAAGAATCAATCATCAGATAACGGATTTTCAATAAATATATTTTATTCGTGACTTTAAGGAAGCTATATCTCCTAAACTATGCCGAAACGACCAGATTTTCGAAATTCGTACTCAGTATTTTCGTTTCATTTCGTCGAGATCTTGAAGAATCAATCATCAGATAACGGATTTTCAATAAATATATTTTATTCGTGATCTTAAAGAGGCTATATCTTCTTCATTATGCCGAAAACAGCAAATTCGAATCAGTATTTTCGTTTCATTTTGTCAGGATCTTGAAGACTCAATCATCAGATAACGGATTTTCAATAAATATATTTTATTCGTGAATTTAAGGAAGCTATATCTCCTAAACTATGCGGAAATTCGTACTCAGTATTTTCGTTTCATTTCGTCGAGATCTTGAAGAATCAATCATCAGATTACGGATTTTCAATAAATATATTTTATTCGTGACCTTAAGGAGGCCTATTTCTCTTCAACTATGCCGAAAACGGAAAATTCGTACTCAGTATTTTCGTTTCATTTCGTCGAGATCTTGAAGAATCAATCATCAGATAACGGATTTTCAAGAAATATATATTAGTCGTGTGTTTAATGAGGCTTTATCTCCTAAACTATGCGGAAAGACAGTATTCGAAATTCGTACTCAGTATTTTCGTTTCATTTCGTCGAGATCTTGAAGAATCAATCATCAGATAACGGATTTTCAATAAATATATTTTATTCGTGACCTTAAGGAGGCTATATCTCCTAAACTATGCCGAAAACGGAAAATTCGTACTCAGTATTTTCGTTTCATTTCGTCGAGATCTTGAAGAATCAATCATCAGATAACGGATTTTCAATAAATATATTTTAGTCGTGACTTTAAGGAGGCTTTATCTCCTAAACTATGCGGAAATCGACAGATTCGAAATTCGTACTCAGTATTTTCGTTTCATTTCGTCGAGATCTTGAAGAATCAATCATCAGATAACGGATTTTCAATAAATATATTTTATTCGTGACCTTAAGGAGGCTATATCTTCTTCACTAGCCGAAAACAGCAAATTCGAATCAGTATTTTCGTTTCATTTCGTCGGGATCTTGAAGAATCAATCATCAGATAACGGATTTTCAATAAATATATTTTATTCGTGACTTTAAGGAAGCTATATCTCCTAAACTATGCCGAAAACGGAAAATTCGTACTCAGTATTTTCGTTTCATTTCGTCGAGATCTTGAAGAATCAATCATCAGATAACGGATTTTCAATAAATATATTTTATTCGTGACCTTAAGGAGGCTATATCTCCTAAACTATGCCGAAAACGGAAAAATTCGTACTCAGTATTTTCGTTTCATTTCGTCGAGATCTTGAAGAATCAATCATCAGATAACGGATTTTCAATAAATATATTTTATTCGTGACCTTAAGGAGGCTATATCTCCTAAACTATGCCGAAAACGGAAAATTCGAATCAGTATTTTCGTTTCATTTCGTCGAGATCTTGAAGAATCAATCATCAGATAACGGATTTTCAATAAATATATTTTAGTCGTGACTTTAAGGAGGCTTTATCTCCTTAACTATGCGGAAAATTCGTACTCAGCATTTTCGTTTAATTTCGTCGAGATCTTGAAGAATCAATCATCAGATAACGGATTTTCCATAAGTATATTTTATTCGTGACCTTAAGGAGGCTATATCTCCTAAACTATGCCGAAAACGGAAAATTCGTACTCAGTATTTTCGTTTCATTTCGTCGAGATCTTGAAGAATCAATCATCAGATAACGGATTTTCAATAAATATATTTTATGTCGTGACCTTAAGGAGGCTTTATCTCCTAAACTATGCCGAAAACAGATTCGAAATTCGTACCAGTATTTTCGTTTCATTTCGTCGAGATCTTGAAGAATCAATCATCAGATAACGGATTTTCAATAAATATATTTTATTCGTGACCTTAAGGAGGCTATATCTTCTTCACTATGCCGAAAACAGCAAATTCGAATCAGTATTTTCGTTTCATTTCGTCGGGATCTTGAAGAATCAATCATCAGATAACGGATTTTCAATAAATATATTTTATTCGTGACTTTAAGGAAGCTATATCTCCTAAACTATGCCGAAAGCGGAAAATTCGTACTCAGTATTTTCGTTTCATTTCGTCGAGATCTTGAAGAATCAATCATCAGATAACGGATTTTCAATAAATATATTTTATTCGTGACCTTAAGGAAGCTATATCTCCTAAACTATGCCGAAAACGGAAAATTCGTACCCAGTATTTTCGATTCATTTCGTCGAGATCTTGAAGAATCAATCATCAGATAACGGATTTTCAATAAATATATTTTATTCGTGTCCTTAAGGAAGCTATATCTTCTACACTATGCCGAAATCGGAAAATTCGTTGTCAGTATTTTCCATTCATTTCGTCGAGATCTTGAAGAATCAATCATCAGATAACGGATTTTCAATAAATATTTTTTATTCGTGACCTTAAGGAAGCTATATCTCCTAAACTATGCCGAAAACAGAAAATTCGTACTCAGTATTTTCGTTTCATTTCGTCGAGATCTTGAAGAATCAATCATCAGATAACGGATTTTCAATAAATATATTTTATTCGTGACCTTAAGGAAGCTATATCTCCTAAACTATGCCGAAAACGGAAAATTCGTACCAAATACTTTCGTCTCATTTCGTTTATGTCTTTAAGAAGAAATATTTTTTATTCGTGAATTTAAGGAGGCTATCTCTCCTAAACTATGCCGAAAGCGGAAAATTCGTACTCAGTATTTTCGTTTCATTTCGTTGAGATCTTGAAGAATCAATCATCAGATAACGGATTTTCAATAAATATATTTTATTCGTGTCCTTAAGGAAGCTATATCTTCTACACTATGCCGAAATCGGAAAATTCGTTGTCAGTATTTTCCATTTATTTCGTCGAGATCTTGAAGAATCAATCATCAGATAACGGATTTTCAATAAATATTTTTTATTTGTGACCTTAAGGAGGCTATATCTCCTAAACTATGCCGAAAACGGAAAATTCGTATCCCAGTATTTTCGTTTCATTTCGTCGAGATCTTGAAGAATCAATCATCAGATAACGGATTTTCAAAAAATATATTTTATTCGTGACTTTAAGGAGGCTATATCTCCTAAACTATGCCGAAAACGGAAAATTCGTACTCAGTATTTTCGTTTCATTTCGTCGAGATCTTGAAGAATCAATCATCAGATAACGGATTTTCAATAAATATATTTTATTCGTGACCTTAAGGAAGCTATATCTCCTAAACTATGCCGAAAACGGAAAATTCGTACTCAGTATTTTCGTTTCATTTCGTCGAGATCTTGAAGAATCAATCATCAGATAACGGATTTTCAATAAATATATTTTATTCGTGACCTTAAGGAGGCTATATCTCCTAAACTATGCCGAAAACGGAAAATTGAGTGCAGTATTTTCGTTTCATTTCGTCGAGATCTTGAAGAATCAATCATCAGATAACGGATTTTCAATAAATATATTTTATTTAATATGCGAGAAATTCGTATCAGTATTTTCGTTTCATTTCGTCGATCTTGATCTTGAAGAATCAATCATCAGATAACGGATTTTCAATAAATATATTTTATTCGTGACCTTAAGGAAGCTATATCTCCTAAACTATGCCGAAAACGGAAAATTCGTACCAAATATTTTCGTTTCATTTCGTTTAGGTCTTTAAGAAGCAATCATCAGATAACGGATTTTCAATAAATATTTTTTATTCGTGAATTTAAGGAAGCTATATCTCCTAAACTATGCCGAAAACGGAAAATTTGTACTCAGTATTTTCGTTTCATTTCGTCGAGGTCTTGAAGAATCAATCATCAGATAACGGATTTTCAATAAATATATTTTAGTCGTGAGTTTAAGGAGGCTATATCTCCTAAACTATGCCGAAAACGGAAAATTCGTACTCAGTATTTTCGTTTCATTTCGTCGAGATCTTGAAAAATCAATCATCAGATAATGGATTTTCAATAAATATATTTTATTCGTGACCTTAAGGAGGCTATATCTTCTTCACTATGCCGAAAACAGCAAATTCGAATCAGTATTTTCGTTTCATTTCGTCGGGATCTTGAAGAATCAATCATCAGTTAACGGATTTTCAATAAATATATTTTATTCGTGACTTTAAGGAAGCTATATCTCCTAAACTATGCCGAAAACGGAAAATTCGTACTCAGTATTTTCGTTTCATTTCGTCGAGATCTTGAAGAATCAATCATCAGATAACGGATTTTCAATAAATATATTTTATTCGTTACATTAAGGAGGCCATATCTTCTTCACTATGCCGAAAACGGAAAATTCGTACGCAGTATTTTCGTAAATTCGGACTCAGCATTTTCGTTTCATTTCGTCGAGATCTTGAAGAATCAATCATCAGATAACGGATTTTCAATAAATATATTTTATTCGTGACTTTAAGGAAGCTATATCTCCTAAACTATGCCGAAAACAAAAAATTAGTACTCGGTATTTTCGTTTCATTTCGTCGAGATCTTGAAGAATCAATCATCAGATAACGGATTTTCAATAAATATATTTTGTTCGTGACATTAAGGAGGCCATATCTCCTAAACTATGCCGAAAACGGAAAATTCGTTCCAAATATTTTCGTCTCATTTCGTTAATGTCTTTAAGAAGCAATCATCAGAAAACGGATTTTCAAAAAAATACTTTTCATTCGTGAATTTAAGGAGGCTGTATCTCCTAAACTATGCCGAAAACAGCAAATTCGAATCAGTATTTTCGTTTCATTTCGTCAGGATCTTGAAGAATCAATCATCAGATAACGGATTTTCAATAAATATATTTTATTCGTGACATTAAGGAGGCCATATCTTCTACACTATGCCGAAAACGGAAAATTCGTACTCAGTATTTTCGTTTCATTTCGTCGAGATCTTGAAGAATCAATCATCAGATTACCGATTTTCAATAAATATATTTTATTCGTGACCTTAAGGAAGCTATATCTCCTAAACTATGCCGAAAACGGAAAATTCGTTCCAAATATTTTCGTCTCATTTCGTTAATGTCTTTAAGAAGCAATCATCAGAAAACGGATTTTCAAAAAAATACTTTTCATTCGTGAATTTAAGGAGGCTATATCTCCTAAACTATGCCGAAAACAGCAAAGTCGAACTCAGTATTTTCGTTTCATTTCGTCGAGATCTTGAAGAATCAATCATCAGATAACGGATTTTCAATAAATATATTTTATTCGTGACCTTAAGGAGGCTATATCTCCTAAACTATGCCGAAAACAGGAAAATTCGTACTCAGTATTTTCGTTTCATTTCGTCGAGATCTTGAAGAATCAATCATCAGATTACCGATTTTCAATAAATATATTTTATTCGTGACCTTAAGGAAGCTATATCTCCTAAACTATGCCGAAAACGAAAAATTAGTGCATGGTATTTTCGTTTCATTTTGTCGAGATCTTGAAGAATCAATCAAGAGATTTTCAAAAATATATTCATTTTCGTCGAGATCTTGAAGAATCAATCATCAGATAACGGATTTTCAATAAATATATTTTATTCGTGACTTTAAGGAAGCTATATCTCCTAAACTATGCCGAAAACGGAAAATTCGTTCCAAATATTTTCGTCTCATTTCGTTTATGTCTTTAAGAAGCAATCATCAGAAAACGGATTTTCAAAAAATATTTTTTATTCGTGAATTTAAGGAGGCTATATCTCCTAAACTATGCCGAAAACGGAAAATTCGTACTCAGTATTTTCGTTTCATTTCGTCGAGGTCTTGAAGAATCAATCATCAGATAACGGATTTTCAATAAATATATTTTATTCGTGACCTTAAGGAAGCTATATCTCCTAAACTATGCCGAAAACGGAAATTTTCGTAATTCAAGTATTTTCGTTTCATTTCGTCGAGATCTTGAAGAATCAATCATCAGATAACGGATTTTCAATAAATATATTTTATTCGTGACCTTAAGGAAGCTATATCTCCTAAACTATGCCGAAAACAGCAAATTCGAATCAGTATTTTCGTTTCATTTCGTCGGGATCTTGAAGAATCAATCATCAGATAACGGATTTTCAATAAATATATTTTATTCGTGACTTTAAGGAAGCTATATCTCCTAAACTATGCCGAAAACGGAAAATTCGTACTCAGTATTTTCGTTTCATTTCGTCGAGATCTTGAAGAATCAATCATCAGATAACGGATTTTCAATAAATATATTTTATTCGTGACCTTAAGGAGGCTATATCTTCTTCACTATGCCGAAAACGGCAAATTCGAATCAGTATTTTCGTTTCATTTCGTCGAGATCTTGAAGAATCAATCATCAGATAACGGATTTTCAATAAATATATTTTATTCGTGACTTTAAGGAGGCTATATCTCCTAAACTATGCCGAAAACGGAAAATTCGTACTCAGTATTTTCGTTTCATTTCGTCGAGATCTTGAAGAATCAATCATCAGATAACGGATTTTCAATAAATATATTTTATTCGTGACCTTAAGGAAGCTATATCTCCTAAACTATGCCGAAAACGGAAAATTCGTTCCAAATATTTTCGTCTCATTTCGTTTATGTCTTTAAGAAGCAATCATCAGAAAACGGATTTTCAAAAAAATATTTTTTATTCGTGAATTTAAGGAGGCTATATCTCCTAAACTATGCCGAAAGCGGAAAATTCGTACTCAGTATTTTCGTTTCATTTCGTCGAGATCTTGAAGAATCAATCATCAGATAACGGATTTTCAATAAATATATTTTATTCGTGACCTTAAGGAGGCTATATCTTCTACACTATGCCGAAAACGGAAAATTCGTACCCAGTATTTTCGTTTCATTTCGTCGAGATCTTGAAGAATCAATCATCAGATTACCGATTTTCAATAAATATATTTTATTCGTGACCTTAAGGAAGCTATATCTCCTAAACTATGCCGAAAACGGAAAATTCGTTCCAAGTATTTTCGTCTCATTTCGTTTATGTCTTTAAGAAGCAATCATCAGAAAACGGATTTTCAAAAAAATATTTTTTATTCGTGAATTTAAGGAGGCTATATCTCCTAAACTATGCCGAAAGCGGAAAATTCGTACTCAGTATTTTCGTTTCATTTCGTCGAGATCTTGAAGAATCAATCATCAGATAACGGATTTTCAATAAATATATTTTATTCGTGACTTTAAGGAGGCTATATCTCCTAAACTATGCCGAAAACGGAAAATTCGTACTCAGTATTTTCGTTTCATTTCGTCGAGATCTTGAAGAATCAATCATCAGATAACGGATTTTCAATAAATATATTTTATTCGTGACCTTAAGGAGGCTATATCTGCTAAACTATGCCGAAAACGGAAAATTCGTACCCAGTATTTTCGTTTCATTTCGTCGAGATCTTGAAGAATCAATCATCAGATAACGGATTTTCAATAAATATATTTTATTCGTGACCTTAAGGAAGCTATATCTCCTAAACTATGCCGAAAACGGAAAATTCGTACAAAGTATTTTCGTTTCATTTTGTCGAGATCTTGAAGAATCAATCATCAGATAACGGATTTTCAATAAATATATTTTATTCGTGACCTTAAGGAAGCTATATCTCCTAAACTATGCCGAAAACGGAAAATTCGTTCCAAATATTTTCGTCTCATTTCGTTTATGTCTTTAAGAAGCAATCATCAGAAAACGGATTTTCAAAAAAATATTTTTTATTCGTGAATTTAAGGAGGCTATATCTCCTAAACTATGCCGAAAACGGAAAATTCGTACTCAGTATTTTCGTTTCATTTCGTCGAGATCTTGAAGAATCAATCATCAGATAACGGATTTTCAATAAATATATTTTATTCGTGACTTTAAGGAGGCTTTATCTCCTAAACTATGCCGAAAACGGAAAATTCGTACTCAGTATTTTCGTTTCATTTCGTCGAGATCTTGAAGAATCAATCATCAGATAACGGATTTTCAATAAATATATTTTATTCGTGACCTTAAGGAGGCTATATCTTCTTCACTATGCCGAAAACAGAAAATTCGAATCAGTATTTTCGTTTCATTTCGTCGGGATCTTGAAGAATCAATCATCAGATAACGGATTTTCAATAAATATATTTTATTCGTGACCTTAAGGAAGCTATATCTCCTAAACTATGCCGAAAACGGAAAATTCGTACCCAGTATTTTCGTTTCATTTTGTCGAGATCTTGAAGAATCAATCATCAGATTACCGATTTTCAATAAATATATTTTATTCGTGACCTTAAGGAAGCTATATCTCCTAAACTATGCCGAAAACGGAAAATTCGTTCCAAATATTTTCGTTTCATTTCGTTTATGTCTTTAAGAAGCAATCATCAGAAAACGGATTTTCAAAAAAATATTTTTTATTCGTGAATTTAAGGAGGCTATATCTCCTAAACTATGCCGAAAACGGAAAATTCGTACTCAGTATTTTCGTTTCATTTCGTCGAGATCTTGAAGAATCAATCATCAGATAACGGATTTTCAATAAATATATTTTATTCGTGACCTTAAGGAGGCTATATCTCCTAAACTATGCCGAAAACGGAAAATTCGTACACAGTATTTTCGTTTCATTTCGTCGAGATCTTGAAGAATCAATCATCAGATAACGGATTTTCAATAAATATATTTTATTCGTGACCTTAAGGAGGCTATATCTTCTACACTATGCCGAAAACAGAAAATTCGAACTCAGTATTTTCGTTTCATTTCGTCGGGATCTTGAAGAATCAATCATCAGATAACGGATTTTCAATAAATATATTTTATTCGTGACTTTAAGGAGGCCATATCTTCTACACTATGCCGAAAACGGAAAATTCGTACTCAGTATTTTCGTTTCATTTCGTCGAGATCTTGAAGAATCAATCATCAGATAACGGATTTTCAATAAATATATTTTATTCGTGACATTAAGGAGGCTATATCTTCTTCACTATGCCGAAAACAGAAAATTCGAATCAGTATTTTCGTTTCATTTCGTCGAGATCTTGAAGAATCAATCATCAGATAACGGATTTTCAATAAATATATTTTATTCGTGACTTTAAGGAGGCCATATCTTCTACACTATGCCGAAAATGGAAAATTCGTACTTAGTATTTTCGTTTCATTTCGTCAGGATCTTGAAGAATCAATCATCAGATAACGGATTTTCAATAAATATATTTTGTTCGTGACATTAAGGAGGCCATATCTCCTAAACTATGCCGAAAACGGAAAATTCGTTCCAAATATTTTCGTCTCATTTCGTTAATGTCTTTAAGAAGCAATCATCAGATAACGAATTTTCAATAAATATATTTTATTCGTGAATTTAAGGAGGCTATATCTCCTAAACTATGCCGAAAACGGCAAATTCGTACTCAGTATTTTCGTTTCATTTCGTCGAGATCTTGAAGAATCAATCATCAGATAACGGATTTTCAATAAATATATTTTATTCGTGACATTAAGGAGGCCATATCTTCTACACTATGCCGAAAACGGAAAATTCGTACTCAGTATTTTCGTTTCATTTCGTCGAGATCTTGAAGAATCAATCATCAGATAACGGATTTTCAATAAATATATTTCATTCGTGACCTTAAGGAGGCTATATCTTCTACACTATGCCGAAAACGGAAAATTCGTACTCAGTATTTTCGTTTCATTTCGTCGAGATCTTGAAGAATCAATCATCAGATAACGGATTTTCAATAAATATATTTTATTCGTGACCTTAAGGAGGCTATATCTCCTAAACTATGCCGAAAACGGAAAATTCGTACTCAGTATTTTCGTTTCATTTCGTCGAGATCTTGAAGAATCAATCATCAGATAACGGATTTTCAATAAATATATTTTATTCGTGACCTTAAGGAAGCTATATCTCCTAAACTATGCCGAAAACGGAAAATTCGTACCAGATATTTTCGTTTCATTTTGTCGAGATCTTGAAGAATCAATCATCAGATAACGGATTTTCAATAAATATATTTTATTCGTGACCTTAAGGAGGCTATATCTCCTAAACTATGCCGAAAACGGAAAATTCGTACTCAGTATTTTCGTTTCATTTCGTCGAGATCTTGAAGAATCAATCATCAGATAACGGATTTTCAATAAATATATTTTATTCGTGACTTTAAGGAAGCTATATCTCCTAAACTATGCCGAAAACGGAAAATTCGTACTCAGTATTTTCGTTTCATTTCGTCGAGATCTTGAAGAATCAATCATCAGATAACGGATTTTCAATAAATATATTTTATTCGTGACTTTAAGGAGGCTATATCTCCTAAACTATGCCGAAAACGGAAAATTCGTACTCAGTATTTTCGTTTCATTTCGTCGAGATCTTGAAGAATCAATCATCAGATAACGGATTTTCAATAAATATATTTTATTCGTGACCTTAAGGAGGCTATATCTTCTACACTATGCCGAAAACGGAAAATTCGTACTCAGTATTTTCGTTTCATTTCGTCGAGATCTTGAAGAATCAATCATCAGATAACGGATTTTCAATAAATATATTTTATTCGTGACCTTAAGGAAGCTATATCTCCTAAACTATGCCGAAAACGGAAAATTCGTACTCAGTATTTTCGTTTCATTTCGTCGAGATCTTGAAGAATCAATCATCAGATAACGGATTTTCAATAAATATATTTTATTCGTGACCTTAAGGAAGCTATATCTCCTAAACTATGCCGAAAACGGAAAATTCGTTCCAAATATTTTCGTTTCATTTCGTCGAGATCTTGAAGAATCAATCATCAGATAACGGATTTTCAATAAATATATTTTATTCGTGACTTTAAGGAAGCTATATCTCCTAAACTATGCCGAAAACGGAAAATTCGTACTCAGTATTTTCGTTTCATTTCGTCGAGATCTTGAAGAATCAATCATCAGATAACGGATTTTCAATAAATATATTTTATTCGTGACCTTAAGGAGGCTATATCTCCTAAACTATGCCGAAAACGGAAAATTCGTAAATCAGTATTTTCGTTTCATTTCGTCGAGATCTTGAAGAATCAATCATCAGATAACGGATTTTCAATAAATATATTTTATTCGTGACCTTAAGGAGGCTATATCTTCTTCACTATGCCGAAAACAGAAAATTCGTACTCAGTATTTTCGTTTCATTTCGTCGAGATCTTGAAGAATCAATCATCAGATAACGGATTTTCAATAAATATATTTTATTCGTGACCTTAAGGAGGCTATATCTTCTAAACTATGCCGAAAACGGAAAATTCGTACCCAGTATTTTCGTTTCATTTCGTCGAGATCTTGAAGAATCAATCATCAGATAACGGATTTTCAATAAATATATTTTATTCGTGACCTTAAGGAAGCTATATCTCCTAAACTATGCCGAAAACGGAAAATTCGTACTCAGTATTTTCGTTTCATTTCGTCGAGATCTTGAAGAATCAATCATCAGATAAATTCGAATCAGTATTTTCGTTTCATTTCGTCGAGATCTTGAAGAATCAATCATCAGATAACGGATTTTCAATAAATATATTTTATTCGTGACCTTAAGGAGGCTATATCTCCTAAACTATGCCGAAAACCAGACGAAATTCGTACTCAGTATTTTCGTTTCATTTCGTCGAGATCTTGAAGAATCAATCATCAGATAACGGATTTTCAATAAATATATTTTATTCGTGACCTTAAGGAAGCTATATCTCCTAAACTATGCCGAAAACGGAAAATTCGTTCCAAATATTTTCGTCTCATTTCGTTTATGTCTTTAAGAAGCAATCATCAGAAAACGGATTTTCAAAAAAATATTTTTTATTCGTGAATTTAAGGAGGCTATATCTCCTAAACTATGCCGAAAACGGAAAATTCGTACTCAGTATTTTCGTTTCATTTCGTCGAGATCTTGAAGAATCAATCATCAGATAACGGATTTTCAATAAATATATTTTATTCGTGACCTTAAGGAGGCTATATCTTCTAAACTATGCCGAAAACGGAAAATTCGTACCCAGTATTTTCGTTTCATTTCGTCGAGATCTTGAAGAATCAATCATCAGATAACGGATTTTCAATAAAATATATTTTATTCGTGACTTTAAGGAGGCTATATCTCCTAAACTATGCCGAAAACGGAAAATTCGTACTCAGTATTTTCGTTTCATTTCGTCGAGATCTTGAAGAATCAATCATCAGATAACGGATTTTCAATAAATATATTTTATTCGTGACCTTAAGGAGGCTATATCTCCTAAACTATGCCGAAAACGGAAAATTCGTACTCAGTATTTTCGTTTCATTTCGTCGAGATCTTGAAGAATCAATCATCAGATAACGGATTTTCAATAAATATATTTTATTCGTGACCTTAAGGAGGCTATATCTCCTAAACTATGCCGAAAACGGAAAATTCGTACTCAGTATTTTCGTTTCATTTCGTCGAGATCTTGAAGAATCAATCATCAGATAACGGATTTTCAATAAAATATATTATTTGTTAAGGAAGTTATATCTCCTAAATTTTGCCGAAAACGGAAAATTCGTACTCAGTATTTTCGTTTCATTTCGTCGAGATCTTGAAGAATCAATCATCAGATAACGGATTTTCAATAAATATATTTTATTCGTGACCTTAAGGAGGCTATATCTCCTAAACTATGCCGAAAACGGAAAATTCGTCCCAAATATTTTCGTCTCATTTCGTTGAGGTCTTTAAGAATCAATCATCAGATAACGGATTTTCAAAAAATATATTTTATTCGTGACTTTAAGGAGGCTATATCTCCTAAACTATGCCGAAAACGGAAAATTCGTACTCAGTATTTTCGTTTCATTTCGTCGAGATCTTGAAGAATCAATCATCAGATAACGGATTTTCAATAAATATATTTTATTCGTGACTTTAAGGAGGCTATATCTTCTACACTATGCCGAAAACGGAAAATTCGTACTCAGTATTTTCGTTTCATTTCGTCGAGATCTTGAAGAATCAATCATCAGATAACGGATTTTCAATAAATATATTTTATTCGTGACTTTAAGGAGGCTATATCTCCTAAACTATGCCGAAAACGGAAAATTTCGTAAATCAGTATTTTTCGTTTCATTTCGTCGAGATCTTGAAGAATCAATCATCAGATAACGGATTTTCAATAAATATATTTTATTCGTGACCTTAAGGAGGCTATATCTCCTAAACTATGCCGAAAACGGAAAATTCGAAGCAGTATTTTCGTTTCATTTCGTCGAGATCTTGAAGAATCAATCATCAGATAACGGATTTTCAATAAATATATTTTATTCGTGACCTTAAGGAGGCTATATCTTCTAAACTATGCCGAAAACGGAAAATTCGTACTCAGTATTTTCGTTTCATTTCGTCGAGATCTTGAAGAATCAATCATCAGATAACGGATTTTCAATAAATATATTTTATTCGTGACCTTAAGGAGGCTATATCTCCTAAACTATGCCGAAAACGGAAAATTCGTACTCAGTATTTTCGTTTCATTTCGTCGAGATCTTGAAGAATCAATCATCAGATAACGGATTTTCAATAAATATATTTTATTCGTGACTTTAAGGAGGCTATATCTCCTAAACTATGCCGAAAACGGAAAATTCGTACTCAGTATTTTCGTTTCATTTCGTCGAGATCTTGAAGAATCAATCATCAGATAACGGATTTTCAATAAATATATTTTATTCGTGACCTTAAGGAGGCTATATCTTCTTCACTATGCCGAAAACGGAAAATTCGAAGCAGGTATTTTCGTTTCATTTCGTCGGGATCTTGAAGAATCAATCATCAGATAACGGATTTTCAATAAATATATTTTATTCGTGACCTTAAGGAGGCTATATCTTCTACACTATGCCGAAAACGGAAAATTCGTACTCAGTATTTTCGTTTCATTTCGTCGAGATCTTGAAGAATCAATCATCAGATAACGGATTTTCAATAAATATTTTTTATTCTTGACATTATGGAGGCCATATATTCTACACTATGACGAAAACGAAAAATTAGTACTCAGTATTTTCGTTTCATTTCGTCGAGATCATGAAGAATCAATCATCAGATAACGGATTTTCAATAAATATATTTTATTCGTGACTTTAAGGAAGCTATATCTCCTAAACTATGACGAAAACGAAAAATTAATGCTCGGTATTTTCGTTTCATTTCGTCTAGATCATCAAGAATCAATCATCAGATAACGAATTTACAATAAATATATTTTATTCGTGACTTTAAGGAAGCTTTATCTCCTAAACTATGCCAAAAATGGAAAATTCGTACTCAGTATTTTCGTTTCATTTCGTCGAGATCTTGAAGAATCAATCATCAGATAACGGATTTTCAATAAATATATTTTATTCGTGACCTTAAGGAGGCTATATCTCCTAAACTATGCCGAAAACGGAAAAATCGTACTCAGTATTTTCGTTTCATTTCGTCGAGATCTTGAAGAGTCAGTCGTCAGATAACGGATTTTCAATAAATATATTTTATTTGTGACCTTAAGGAAGCCATATTTTCTACACTATGCCGAAAACGGAAAAATCGTACACAGTGTTTTCGTTTCATTTCGTCGAGATCTTGAAGAATCAATCATCAGATTACCGACTTTCAATAAATATATTTTATTCGTAACTTTAAGGAAGCTATATCTATTTTAAATGATGCCGAAAACGGAAAATTCGTTCCAAGGATTTTCGTCTCATTTCGTTTATGTCTTTAAGAAGCAATCATCAGAAAACGGATTTTCAAAAAAATATTTTTTATTCGTGAATTTAAGGAGGCTATATCTCCTAAACTATGCCGAAAGCGGAAAATTCGTACTCAGTATTTTCGTTTCATTTCATCGAGATCTTGAAGAATCAGTCGTCAGATAACGGATTTTCAATAAATATATTTTATTCGTGAATTTAAGGAGGCTATATCTCCTAAACTTTGCCGAAAGCGGAAAATTCGTACTCAGTATTTTCGTTTCATTTCGTCGAGATCTTGAAGAATCAATCATCAGATAACGGATTTTCAATAAATATATTTTATTCGTGACCTTAAGGAGGCTATATCTTCTTCACTATGCCGAAAACAGCAAATTCGAAGAGGTATTTTCGTTTCATTTCGTCGAGATCTTGAAGAATCAATCATCAGATAACGGATTTTCAATAAATATATTTTATTCGTGACCTTAAGGAGGCTATATCTCCTAAACTATGCCGAAAACAAAAAATTCGTACCCAGTATTTTCGTTTCATTTCGTCGAGATC
Source organism: Zaprionus ornatus (assembly GCA_018904035.1). Taxonomy (NCBI): domain Eukaryota; kingdom Metazoa; phylum Arthropoda; class Insecta; order Diptera; family Drosophilidae; genus Zaprionus; species Zaprionus ornatus. Next base: position 416,466 of record JAEIFZ010000241.1, on the reverse strand, counting down.
CTGAAGAATCAATCATCAGATAACGGATTTTCAATAAATATATTTTATTCGTGACCTTAAGGAGGTTATATCTTCTAAACTATGCCGAAAACGGAAAATTCGTACTCAGTATTTTCGTTTCATTTCGTCGAGATCTTGAAGAATCAATCATCAGATAACGGATTTTCAATAAATATATTTTATTCGTGACCTTTAAGGAAGCTATATCTCCTAAACTATGCCGAAAACGGAAAATTCGTACTCAGTATTTTCGTTTCATTTCGTCGAGATCTTGAAGAATCAATCATCAGATAACGGATTTTCAAAAAATATATTTTATTCGTGAATTTAAGGAGGCTATATCTCCTAAACTATGCCGAAAACGGAAAATTCGTACTCAGTATTTTCGTTTCATTTCGTCGAGATCTTGAAGAATCAATCATCAGATAACGGATTTTCAATAAATATATTTTATTCGTGACCTTAAGGAGGCTATATCTCCTAAACTATGCCGAAAACGGAAAATTCGTACTCAGTATTTTCGTTTCATTTCGTCGAGATCTTGAAGAATCAATCATCAGATAACGGATTTTCAATAAATATATTTTATTCGTGACCTTAAGGAGGCTATATCTTCTACACTATGCCGAAAACGGAAAATTCGTACTCAGTATTTTCGTTTCATTTCGTCGAGATCTTGAAGAATCAATCATCAGATAACGGATTTTCAATAAATATATTTTATTCGTGACCTTAAGGAGGCTATATCTTCCTAAACTATAATTAAAATTCGTAACAGTATTTTCGTTTCATTTCGTCGAGATCTTGAAGAATCAATCATCAGATAACGGATTTTCAATAAATATATTTTATTCGTGACCTTAAGGAGGCCATATCTCTAAACTATGCCGAAAACGGAAAATTCGTACTCAGTATTTTCGTTTCATTTCGTCGAGATCTTGAAGAATCAATCATCAGATAACGGATTTTCAATAAATATATTTTATTCGTGACCTTAAGGAGGCTATATCTCCTAAACTATGCCGAAAACGGAAAATTCGTTCCAAATGATTTTCGTTTCATTTCGTCGAGATATCTTGAAGAAGCAATCATCAGATAACGGATTTTCAAAAAAATATTTTTTATTCGTGAATTTAAGGAGGCTATATCTCCTAAACTATGCCGAAAACGGAAAATTCGTACTCAGTATTTTCGTTTCATTTCGTCGAGATCTTGAAGAATCAATCATCAGATAACGGATTTTCAATAAATATATTTTATTCGTGACCTTAAGGAGGCTATATCTTCTTCACTATGCCGAAAACGGCAAATTCGAATCAGTATTTTCGTTTCATTTCGTCGAGATCTTGAAGAATCAATCATCAGATAACGGATTTTCAATAAATATATTTTATTCGTGACTTTAAGGAGGCTATATCTCCTAAACTATGCCGAAAACGGAAAATTTCAAATTCGTACTCAGTATTTTCGTTTCATTTCGTCGAGATCTTGAAGAATCAATCATCAGATAACGGATTTTCAATAAATATATTTTATTCGTGACCTTAAGGAGGCTATATCTTCTTCACTATGCCGAAAACAGCAAATTCGAATCAGTATTTTCGTTTCATTTCGTCGAGATCTTGAAGAATCAATCATCAGATAACGGATTTTCAATAAATATATTTTATTCGTGACCTTAAGGAGGCTATATCTCCTAAACTATGCCGAAAACGGAAAATTCGTACTCGGTATTTTCGTTTCATTTCGTCGAGATCTTGAAGAATCAATCATCAGATAACGGATTTTCAATAAATATATTTTATTCGTGACCTTAAGGAAGCTATATCTCCTAAACTATGCCGAAAACGGAAAATTCGTTCCAAATATTTTCGTTTCATTTTGTTTATGTCTTGAAGAATCAATCATCAGAAAACGGATTTTCAAAAATATATTTTATTCGTGACCTTTAAGGAGGCTATATCTCCTAAACTATGCCGAAAGCGGAAAATTCGTACTCAGTATTTTCGTTTCATTTCGTCGAGATCTTGAAGAATCAATCATCAGATAACGGATTTTCAATAAATATATTTTATTCGTGACCTTAAGGAGGCTATATCTTCTACACTATGCCGAAAACGGAAAATTCGTACTCAGTATTTTCGTTTCATTTCGTCGAGATCTTGAAGAATCAATCATCAGATAACGGATTTTCAATAAATATATTTTATTCGTGACCTTAAGGAAGCTATATCTCCTAAACTATGCCGAAAACGGAAAATTCGTTCCAAGTATTTTCGTTTCATTTCGTCGAGATCTTGAAGAATCAATCATCAGATAACGGATTTTCAATAAATATTTTTTATTCGTGACTTTAAGGAGGCTATATCTCCTAAACTATGCCGAAAACGGAAAATTCGTACTCAGTACTTTCGTTTCATTTCATCGAGATCTTGAAGAATCAATTCAGATATCGGATTTTCAATAAATATATTTTATTCGTGACCTTAAGGAAGCTATATCTCCTAAACTATGCGGAAAATTCGTACTCAGTATTTTCGTTTCATTTCGTCGAGATCTTGAAGAATCAATCATCAGATAACGGATTTTCAATAAATATATTTTATTCGTGACCTTAAGGAGGCTATATCTCCGTAACTATGCTGAAAACGGAAAATTATTGCAGCGTATTTTCGTTTCACTTTGTCGAGATCTTGAAGAATCAATCATCAGATTGCGGATTTTCAATAAATATATTCATTTTGTCGAGATCTTTAAGAATCAATCATCAGATTACGGATTTTCAATAAATATATTTTATTCGTGACTTTAAGGAAGCTATATCTCCTAAACTATGCCGAAAACGGAAAATTTGTCCCAAATATTTTCGTCTCATTTCGTTTATGTCTTTAAGAAGCAATCATCAGAAAACGGATTTTCAAAAAAATATTTTTTATTCGTGAATTTAAGGAGGCTATATCTCCTAAACTATGCGGAAAATTCGTACTCAGTATTTTCGTTTCATTTCATCGAGGTCTTGAAGAATCAATCATCAGATAACGGATTTTCAATACATATATTTAATTCATGACCTTAAGGAGGCTATATCTTCTTCACTATGCCGAAAACAGCAAATTCGAATCAGTATTTTCGTTTCATTTCGTCGGGATCTTGAAGAATCAATCATCAGATAACGGATTTTCAATAAATATATTTTATTCGTGACTTTAAGGAGGCCATGTCTTCTACACTATGCCGAAAACGGAAAATTCGTACTCAGTATTTTCGTTTCATTTCGTCGAGATCTTGAAGAATCAATCATCAGATAACGGATTTTCAATAAATATATTTTATTCGTGAGTTTAAGGAGGCTTTATCTCCTAAACTATGCGGAAATTCGTATTCAGTATTTTCGTAAATTCGTACTCAGTATTTTCGTTTCATTTCGTCGAGATCTTGAAGAATCAATCATCAGATAACGGATTTTCAATAAATATATTTTATTCGTGACGTTAAGGAGGCTATATCTCCTAAACTATGCCGAAAACGAAAAATTAGTACTCGGTATTTTCGTTTCATTTTGTCGAGATCTTGAAGAATCAATCATCAGATTACCGATTTTCAATAAATATATTTTATTCGTGACCTTAAGGAAGCTATATCTCCTAAACTATGCCGAAAACGGAAAATTCGTTCCAAATATTTTCGTCTCATTTCGTTTATGTCTTTAAGAAGCAATCATCAGAAAACGGATTTTCAAAAAATATATTTTTATTCGTGAATTTAAGGAGGCTATATCTCCTAAACTATGCCGAAAGCGGAAAATTCGTACTCAGTATTTTCGTTTCATTTCATCGAGATCTTGAAGAATCAATCATCAGATAACGGATATTCAATAAATATATTTTATTCGTGACCTTAAGGAGGCTATATCTTCTTCAATATGCCGAAAACAGGAAATTCGAATAAGTATTTTCGTTTCATTTCGTCGAGATCTTGAAGAATCAATCATAAGATAACGGATTTTCAATAAATATATTTTAGTCGTGAGTTTAAGGAGGCTTTATCTCCTAAACTATGCGGAAATTCGTACTCAGTATTTTCGTTTCATTTCATCGAGGTCTTGAAGAATCAATCATCAGATAACGGATTTTCAATAAATATATTTTATTCGTGACCTTAAGGAGGCTATATCTTCTTCACTATGCCGAAAACAGCAAATTCGAATCAGTATTTTCGTTTCATTTCGTCGGGATCTTGAAGAATCAATCATCAGATAACGGATTTTCAATAAATATATTTTATTCGTGACTTTAAGGAGGCCATATCTTCTAAACTATGCCGAAAACGGAAAATTCGTACTCAGTATTTTCGTTTCATTTCGTCGAGATCTTGAAGAATCAATCATCAGATAACGGATTTTCAATAAATATATTTTAGTCGTGAGTTTAAGGAGGCTTTATCTCCTAAACTATGCCGAAAACGGAAAATTTTCGTAAATTCGTACTCAGTATTTTCGTTTCATTTCGTCGAGATCTTGAAGAATCAATCATCAGATAACGGATTTTCAATAAATATATTTTATTCGTGACCTTAAGGAGGCTATATCTCCTAAACTATGCCGAAAACGAAAAATTAGTACTCGGTATTTTCGTTTCATTTCGTCGAGATCTTGAAGAATCAATCATCAGATTACCAATTTTCAATAAATATATTTTATTCGGGACATTAAGGAAGCTATATCTCCTAAACTATGCCGAAAACGGAAAATTCGTTCCAAATATTTTCGTCTCATTTTGTTTATGTCTTTAAGAAGCAATCATCAGAAACGGATTTCAATAAACATATTTTATTCGTGACTTTAAGGAGGCTATATCTCCTAAACTATTTTCGGAAAATTCGTACTCAGTATTTTCGTTTCATTTCGTCGAGATCTTGAAGAATCAATCATCAGATAACGGATTCTCAATAAATATATTTTATTCGTGACCTTAAGGAGGCTATATCTCCTAAACTATGCCGAAAACGAAAAATTAGTACTCGGTATTTTCGTTTCATTTCGTCGAGATCTTGAAGAATCAATCATCAGATTACGGATTTTCAATAAATATATTTTATTCGGGACATTAAGGAAGCTATATCTCCTAAACTATGCCGAAAACGGAAAATTCGTTCCAAATATTTTCGTCTCATTTTGTTTATGTCTTTAAGAAGCAATCATAAGAAAACGGATTTTCAAAAAAATTTTTTTTATTCGTGAATTTAAGGAGGCTATATCTCCTAAACTATGCCGAAAGCGGAAAACTCGTTCTCAGTATTTTCGTTTCATTTCGTCGGGATCTTGAAGAATAAATCATCAAATAACGGATTTTCAATATATATATTTTATTCGTGACCTTAAGGAGGCCATATCTTCGACACTATGCCGAAAACGGAAATTTCGTACCCAGCATTTTCGATTCATTTCGTCGAGATCTTGAAGAATCAATCATCAGATTACCGATTTGCAATAAATATATTATATTCGTGACCTTAAGGAAGCTATATCTCCTAAACTATGCCGAAAACGGAAAATTCGTACCAAATATTTTCGTCTCATTTCGTTGAGATCTTGAAGAATCAATCATCAGATAACGGATTTTCAATAAATATATTTTAATCGTGACCTTGAGGAGGCTATATCTCCTAAACTATGCCGAAAACGGAAAATTCGTACTCAGTATTTTCGTTTCATTTCGTCGAGATCTTGAAGAATCAATCATCAGATAACGGATTTTCAATAAATATATTTTATTCGTGACTTTAAGGAAGCTATATCTCCTAAACTATGCCGAAAACGGAAAATTCGTCCCAAGTATTTTCGTTTCATTTCGTCGAGATCTTGAAGAATCAATCATCAGATAACGGATTTTCAAAAAATATATTTTATTCGTGACTTTAAGGAGGCTATATCTCCTAAACTATGCCGAAAACGGAAAATTCGTACTCAGTATTTTCGTTTCATTTCGTCGAGATCTTGAAGAATCAATCATCAGATAACGGATTTTCAATAAATATATTTTATTCGTGACCTTAAGGAGGCTATATCTTCTTCACTATGCCGAAAACAGCAAATTCGAATCAGTATTTTCGTTTCATTTCGTCGTGATCTTGAAGAATCAATCATCAGATAACGGATTTTCAATAAATATATTTTATTCGTGACTTTAAGGAGGCCATATCTTCTACACTATGCCGAAAACGGAAAATTCGTACTCAGTATTTTCGTTTCATTTCGTCGAGATCTTGAAGAATCAATCATCAGATAACGGATTTTCAGTAAATATATTTTAGTCGTGAGTTTAAGGAGGCTTTATCTCCTAAACTATGCCGAAAACGGAAAATTCGTACTCAGTATTTTCGTAAATTCGTACTCAGTATTTTCGTTTCATTTCGTCGAGATCTTGAAGAATCAATCATCAGATAACGGATTTTCAATAAATATATTTTATTCGTGACCTTAAGGAAGCTATATCTCCTAAACTATGCCGAAAACGGAAAAATTCGTACTCAGTATTTTCGTTTCATTTTGTCGAGATCTTGAAGAATCAATCATCAGATAACGGATTTTCAATAAATATATTTTATTCGTGACCTTAAGGAGGCTATATCTCCTAAACTATGCCGAAAACGGAAAATTCGTACTCAGTATTTTCGTTTCATTTCGTCGAGATCTTGAAGAATCAATCATCAGATAACGGATTTTCAATAAATATATTTTATTCGTGACCTTAAGGAGGCTATATCTCCTAAACTATGCCGAAAGCGGAAAATTCGTACTCAGTATTTTCGTTTCATTTCGTCGAGATCTTGAAGAATCAATCATCAGATAACGGATTTTCAATAAATATATTTTAGTCGTGAGTTTAAGGAGGCTTTATCTCCTAAACTATGCCGAAAACGGAAAATTCGTACTCAGTATTTTCGTTTCATTTCGTCGAGATCTTGAAGAATCAATCATCAGATAACGGATTTTCAAAAAATATATTTTATTCGTGACCTTAAGGAGGCTATATCTTCTTCACTAGCAGAAAACGGCAAATTCGAATCAGTATTTTCGTTTCATTTCGTCGAGATCTTGAAGAATCAATCATCAGATAACGGATTTTCAATAAATATATTTTATTCGTGACGTTAAGGAAGCTATATCTCCTAAACTATGCCGAAAACGAAAAATTAGTACTCGGTATTTTCGTTTCATTTTGTCGTGATCTTGAAGAATCAATCATCAGATAACGAATTTTCAATAAATATATTTTATTCGTGACCTTAAGGAGGCCATATCTTCTACACTATGCCGAAAACGGTAAATTCGTTCCAAGTATTTTCGTGTCATTTAGTTTTTGTCTTTAAGAAGCAATCACCAGAAAACGGATTTTCAAAAAAATATTTTTTATTCATGAATTTAAGGAGGCTATATCTACTAAACTATGCCGAAAGCGGAAAATTCGTACTCAGTATTTTCGTTTCATTTCATCGAGATCTTGAAGAATCAATCATCAGATAACGGATTTTCAATAAATATATTTTATTCGTGACCTTAAGGAGGCTATATCTCCTAAACTATGCCGAAAACGGAAAATTCGCAGTATTTTCGTTTCATTTCGTCGAGATCTTGAAGAATCAATCATCAGATAACGGATTTTCAATAAATATATTTTATTCGTGACCTTAAGGAGGCCATATCTTCTACACTATGCCGAAAACGGAAAATTCGTACTCAGTATTTTCGTTTCATTTCGTCGAGATCTTGAAGAATCAATCATCAGATAACGGATTTTCAATAAATATATTTTATTCGTGAATTTAAGGAGGCTATATCTCCTAAACTATGCCGAAAACGGAAAATTCGTACTCAGTATTTTCGTTTCATTTCGTCAGGATCTTGAAGAATCAATCATCAGATAACGGATTTTCAATAAATATATTTTATTCGTGACCTTAAGGAGGCCATATCTTCTACACTATGCCGAAAACGGAAAATTCGTACCCAGTATTTTCGTTTCATTTCGTCGAGATCTTGAAGAATCAATCATCAGATAACGGATTTTCAATAAATATATTTTATTCGTGACCTTAAGGAGGCTTTATCTCCTAAACTATGCCGAAAACGGAAAATTCGTACTAGGTATTTTCGTTTCATTTCGTTGAGATCTTGAAGAATCAATCATCAGATAACGGATTTTCAAAAAATATATTTTATTCGTGACCTTAAGGAGGCTATATCTCCTAAACTATGCCGAAAACGGAAAATTCGTACTCAGTATTTTCGTTTCATTTCGTCGCGATCTTGAAGAATCAATATCCAGATAACGGATTTTCAATAAATATATTTTATTCGTGACCTTAAGGAGGCTATATCTCCTAAACTATGCCGAAAACAAAATTCCAGTATTTTCGTTTCATTTCGTCGAGATCTTGAAGAATCAATCATCAGATTACCGATTTTCAATAAATATATTTTATTCGGGACCTTAAGGAAGCTATATCTCCTAAACTATGCCGAAAACGGAAAATTCGTTCCAAGTATTTTCGTGTCATTTAGTTTTTGTCTTTAAGAAGCAATCACCAGAAAACGGATTTTCAAAAAAATATTTTTTATTCGTGAATTTAAGGAGGCTATATCTCCTAAACTATGCCGAAAGCGGAAAATTCGTACTCAGTATTTTCGTTTCATTTCGTCGAGATCTTGAAGAATCAATCATCAGATAACGGATTTTCAATAAATATATTTTAGTCGTGAGTTTAAGGAGGCTTTATCTCCTAAACTATGCCGAAAACGGAAAATTCGTACTCAGTATTTTCGTTTCATTTCGTCGAGATCTTGAAGAATCAATCATCAGATAACGGATTTTCAATAAATATATTTTATTCGTGACCTTAAGGAGGCTATATCTTCTTCACTATGCCGAAAACAGCAAATTCGAATCAGTATTTTCGTTTCATTTCGTCGGGATCTTGAAGAATCAATCATCAGATAACGGATTTTCAATAAATATATTTTATTCGTGACCTTAAGGAAGCTATATCTCCTAAACTATGCCGAAAACGAAAAATTAGTACTCGGTATTTTCGTTTCATTTTGTCGTGATCTTGAAGAATCAATCATCAGATAACGGATTTTCAATAAATATATTTTATTCGTGACCTTAAGGAGGCCATATCTTCTACACTATGCCGAAAACGGTAAATTCGTTCCAAGTATTTTCGTGTCATTTAGTTTTTGTCTTTAAGAAGCAATCACCAGAAAACGGATTTTCAAAAAAATATTTTTTATTCATGAATTTAAGGAGGCTATATCTACTAAACTATGCCGAAAGCGGAAAATTCGTACTCAGTATTTTCGTTTCATTTCATCGCGATCTTGAAGAATCAATCGTCATATAAGGGATTTTCAATAAATATTTTTTATTCGTGACCTTAAGGAGGCTATATCTCCTAAACTATGCCGAGAACGGAAAATTCGTACATAGTATTTTCGATTCATTTCGTCGAGATCTTTAAGAATCAATCATCATATAACGGATTTTAAATAAATATATTTTATTCGTGACCTTAAGGAGGCCATATCTTCTACACTATGCCGAAAACGGTAAATTCGTACTCAGTATTTACGTTTCATTTCGTCGACATCTTGAAGAATCAATCATCAGATTACCGATTTTCAATAAATATTTTTTATTCGTGAATTTAAGGAGGCTATATCTCCTAAACTATGCCGAAAGCGGAAAACTCGTTCTCAGTATTTCCGTTTCATTTCGTCTGGATCTTGAAGAATAAATCATCAAATAACGGATTTTCATAAATATATTTTATTTGTGACCTTAAGGAGGTCATATCTTCTACACTATGCCGAAAACGGAAAATTCGTACCCAGTATTTTCGTTTCATTTCGTCGAGATCTTGAAGAATCAATCATCAGATAACGGATTTTCAATAAATATATTTTATTCGTGACCTTAAGGAAGCTATATCTCCTAAGCTATGCCGAAAACGGAAAATTCGTTCCAAATATTTTCGTGTCATTTAGTTTTTGTCTTTAAGAAGCAATCACCAGAAAACGGATTTTCAAAAAAATATTTTTTATTCATGAATTTAAGGAGGCTACTCGTATATCTCCTAAACTATGCCGAAAGCGGAAAATTCGTACTCAGTACTTTCGTTTCATTTCATCGCGATCTTGAAGAATCAATCGTCATATAACGGATTTTCAATAAATATATTTTATTCGTGACCTTAAGGAGGCATATCTCTAACTATGCCGAAAACGGAAAATTTACGTTTCATTTCGTCGAGATCTTGAAGAATCAATCATCAGATTACCGATTTTCAATAAATATATTTTATTCGTGACCTTAAGGAAGCTATATCTCCTAAACTATGCCGAAAACGGAAAATTCGTTCCAAGTATTTTCGTTTCATTTCGTTGAGGTCTTTAAGAAGCAATCACCAGAAAACGGATATTCAAAAAAATATTTTTATTCATGAATTTAAGGAGGCTATATCTCCTAAACTATGCCGAAAGCGGAAAATTCGTACTCAGTACTTTCGTTTCATTTCATCGAGATCTTGAAGAATCAATCGTCATATAACGGATTTTCAATAAATATATTTTATTCGTGACCTTAAGGAGGCTATATCTTCTAAACTATGCCGAGAACGGAAAATTCGTTTCAAGTATTTTCGTGTCATTTAGTTTTTGTCTTTAAAAAGCAATCACCAGAAAACGGATTTTCAAAAAATATTTTTTATTCATGAATATAAGGAGGCTATATCTCCTAAACTATGCCGAAAGCGGAAAATTCGTACTCAGTACTTTCGTTTCATATCATCGCGATCTTGAAGAATCAATCATCAGATAACGGATTTTCAATAAATATTTTTTATTCGGGACCTTAAGAAGGCTATATCTTCTACACTATGCCGAAAACGGTAAATTCGTACTCAGTATTTACGTTTCATTTCGTCGACATCTTGAAGAATCAATCATCAGATTACCGATTTTCAATAAATATATTTTATTCGTGACCTTAAGGAAGCTATATCTACTAAACTATGCCGAAAACGGAAAATTCGTTCCAAGTATTTTCGTCTCATTTCGTTTATGTCTTTAAGAAGCAATCATCAGAAAACGGATTTTCAAAAAAATATTTTTTATTCATGAATTTAAGGAGGCTATATCTCCTAAACTATGCCGAAAGCGGAAAATTCGTACTCAGTATTTTCGTTTCATTTCGTCGAGATCTTGAAGAATCAATCATCAGATAACGGATTTTCAATAAATATATTTTATTCGTGACCTTAAGGAGGCTATATCTCCTAAACTATGCCGAAAGCGGAAAACTCGTACTTAGTATTTTCGTTTCATTTCGTCGAGATCTTGAAGAATCAATCATCAGATAACGGATTTTCAATAAATATATTTTAGTCGTGAGTTTAAGGAGGCTTTATCTCCTAAACTATGCGGAAATTCGTACTCAGTATTTTCGTAAATTCGTACTCAGTATTTTCGTTTCATTTCGTCGAGATCTTGAAGAATCAATCATCAGATAACGGATTTTCAAAAAATATATTTTATTCGTGACCTTAAGGAGGCTATATCTTCTTCACTATGCCGAAAACAGCAAATTCGAATCAGTATTTTCGTTTCATTTCGTCGGGATCTTGAAGAATCAATCATCAGATAACGGATTTTCAATAAATATATTTTATTCGTGACGTTAAGGAGGCTATATCTCCTAAACTATGCCGAAAACGGAAAATTCGTACTCAGTATTTTCGTTTCATTTCGTCGAGATCTTGAAGAATCAATCATCAGATAACGAATTTTCAATAAATATATTTTATTCGTGACCTTAAGGAAGCTATATCTCCTAAACTATGCCGAAAACGGAAAATTCGTTCTCAGTATTTTCGTTTCATTTCGTCGAGATCTTGAAGAATCAATCATCAGACAACCGATTTTCAATAAATATATTTTATTCGTGACTTTAAGGAAGCTATATCTCCTAAACTATGCCGAAAACGGAAAAATTCGTACTCAGGTATTTTCGTTTCATTTCGTCGAGATCTTGAAGAATCAATCATCAGATAACGGATTTTCAATAAATATATTTTATTCGTGACTTTAAGGAGGCTATATCTCCTAAACTATGCCGAAAACGGAAAACTCGTACTCAGTATTTTCGTTTCATTTCGTCGAGATCTTGAAGAATCAATCATCAGATAACGGATTTTCAATAAATATATTTTATTCGTGACCTTAAGGAGGCTATATCTTCTAAACTATGCCGAAAACGGAAAATTCGTACCCAGTATTTTCGTTTCATTTCGTCGAGATCTTGAAGAATCAATCATCAGATTACGGATTTTCAATAAATATATTTTATTCGTGACCTTAAGGAAGCTATATCTCCTAAACTATGCCGAAAACGGAAAATTCGTACTCCAAGTATTTTCGTGTCATTTCGTTTAGGTCTTTAAGAAGCAATCATCAGATAACGGATTTTCAAAAAATATATTTTATTCGTGAATTTAAGGAGGCTATATCTCCTAAACTATGCCGAAAACGGAAAATTCGTACTCAGTATTTTCGTTTCATTTCGTCGAGATCTTGAAGAATCAATCATCAGATAACGGATTTTCAATAAATATATTTTATTCGTGACCTTAAGGAGGCTATATCTTCTACACTATGCCGAAAACGGAAAATTCGTACTCAGTATTTTCGTTTCATTTCGTCGAGATCTTGAAGAATCAATCATCAGATAACGGATTTTCAATAAATATATTTTATTCGTGACCTTAAGGAAGCTATATCTCCTAACTATGCCGAAAACGGAAAATTCGTATCCAGTATTTTCGTTTCATTTCGTCGAGATCTTGAAGAATCAATCATCAGATAACGGATTTTCAATAAATATATTTTATTCGTGACTTTAAGGAGGCTATATCTCCTAAACTATGCCGAAAGCGGAAAATTCGTACTCAGTATTTTCGTTTCATTTCGTCGAGATCTTGAAGAATCAATCATCAGATAACGGATTTTCAATAAATATATTTTGTTCGTGACCTTAAGGAGGCTATATCTCCTAAACTATGCAGAAAACGGAAAATTCGTTCTCAAGTATTTTCGTTTCATTTCGTCTAGATCTTGAAGAATCAATCATCAGATAACGGATTTTCAATAAATATATTTTATTCGTGAATTTAAGGAGGCTATATCTCCTAAACTATGCCGAAAGCGGAAAATTCGTACTCAGTATTTTCGTTTCATTTCGTCGAGATCTTGAAGAATCAATCATCAGATAACGGATTTTCAATAAATATATTTTATTCGTGACCTTAAGGAGGCTATATCTCCTAAACTATGCCGAAAACGGAAAATTCGTACTCAGTATTTTCGTTTCATTTCGTCGAGATCTTGAAGAATCAATCATCAGATAACGGATTTTCAATAAATATATTTTATTCGTGACCTTAAGGAAGGCCATATCTCCTAAACTATGCCGAAAACGGAAAATTCGTACTCAGTATTTTCGTTTCATTTCGTCGAGATCTTGAAGAATCAATCATCAGATAACGGATTTTCAATAAATATATTTTATTCGTGACATTAAGGAGGCTATATCTTCCAAACTATGCCGACAACGGAAAATTCGAACTCAGTATTTTCGTTTCATTTCGTCTAGATCTTGAAGAATCAATCATCAGATAACGGATTTTAAATAAATATATTTTATTCGTGACCTTAAGGAAGCTATATCTCCTAAACTATGCCGAAAACGGAAAATTCGTACTCAGTATTTTCGTTTCATTTCGTCGAGATCTTGAAGAATCAATCATCAGATAACGGATTTTCAATAAATATATTTTATTCGTGACCTTAAGGAGGCTATATCTCCTAAACTATGCCGAAAACGGAAAATTCGTACTTAGTATTTTCGTTTCATTTCGTCGAGATCTTGAAGAATCAATCATCAGATAACGGATTTTCAATAAATATATTTTATTCGTGAGCTTAAGGAGGCTATATCTCCTAAACTATGCCGAAACGGAAAATTCGTACTCAGTATTTTCGAAATCGTACTCAGTATTTTCGTTTCATTTCGTCGAGATCTTGAAGAATCAATCATCAGATAACGGATTTTCAATAAATATATTTTATTCGTGACCTTAAGGAGGCTATATCTTCTTCACTATGCCGAAAACAGAAAATTCGTATCAGTATTTTCGTTTCATTTCGTCGAGATCTTGAAGAATCAATCATCAGATAACGGATTTTCAATAAATATATTTTATTCGTGACGTTAAGGAAGCTATATCTCCTAAACTATGCCGAAAACGAAAAATTCGAAGAGGTATTTTCGTTTCATTTCGTCGGGATCTTGAATAATCAATCATCAGATAACGGACTTTCAATAAATATATTTTATTCGTGAACTTAAGGAGGCCATATCTTCTACACTATGCCGAAAACGGAAAATTCGTACTCAGTATTTTCGTTTCATTTTGTAGAGATCTTGAAGAATCAATCATCAGATTACGGATTTGCAATAAATATATTTTATTCGTGACTTTAAGGAAGCTATATCTCTTAAACTATGCAGAAAGCGGAAAATTCGTATTCAGTATTTTCGTTTCATTTCGTCGAGATCTTGAAGAATCAATCATCAGATAACGGATTTTCAATAAATATTTTTTATTCGTGACCTTAAGGAGGCCATATCTTCTACACTATGCCGAAAACGGAAAATTCGTACTCAGTATTTTCGTTTCATTTTGTAGAGATCTTGAAGAATCAATCATCAGATTACGGATTTGCAATAAATATATTTTATTCGTGACCTTAAGGAAGCTATATCTTCTAAGCTATGCCGAAAACGAAAAATTCGTTCCAAATATTTTCGTGTCATTTCGTTGAGATCTTTAAGAAGCAATCATCAGAAAACGGATTTTCAATAAATATATTTTATTCGTGACTTTAAGGAGCCCATGTCTTCTACACTATGCCGAAAACGGAAAATTCGTACTCAGTATTTTCGTTTCATTTCGTCGAGATCTTGAAGAATCAATCATCAGATAACGGATTTTCAATAAATATATTTTATTCGTGACCTTAAGGAGGCTATATCTTCTTCACTATGCCGAAAACAGCAAATTCGAATCAGTATTTTCGTTTCATTTCGTCGAGATCTTGAAGAATCAATCATCAGATAACGGATTTTCAATAAATATATTTTATTCGTGACCTTAAGGAGGCTATATCTTCTTCACTATGCCGAAAACGGAAAATTCGTACTCAGTATTTTCGTTTCATTTCGTCGAGATCTTGAAGAATCAATCATAAGATAACGGATTTTCAATAAATATATTTTATTCGTGACCTTAAGGAGGCTATATCTCCTAAACTATGCCGAAAACGGAAAATTCGTACTCAGTATTTTCGTTTCATTTCGTCGAGATCTTGAAGAATCAATCATCAGATAACGGATTTTCAATAAATATATTTTATTCGTGACCTTAAGGAGGCTATATCTCCTAAACTATGCCGAAAACGGAAAATTCGTACTCAGTATTTTCGTTTCATTTCATCGAGATCTTGAAGAATCAATCATCAGATAACGGATTTTCAATAAATATATTTTATTCGTGACCTTAAGGAGGCTATATCTCCTAAACTATGCCGAAAACGGAAAATTCGTACTCAGTATTTTCGTTTCATTTCGTCGAGATCTTGAAGAATCAATCATCAGATAACGGATTTTCAATAAATATATTTTATTCGAATCAATAATCAGATTTCCGATTTTCAATAAATATATTTTATTCGTGACCTTAAGGAAGCTATATCTCCTAAACTATGCCGAAAACGGAAAACTCGCTCAAAATATTTTCGTCTCATTTCAAAAAAATATATTTTATTGTTGAATTAAGGAGGCTATATCTCCTAAACTATGCCGAAAGCGGAAAATTCGTACTCAGTATTTTCGTTTCATTTCGTCGAGATCTTGAAGAATCAATCATCAGATAACGGATTTTCAATAAATATATTTTATTCGTGACCTTAAGGAAGCTATATCTCCTAAACTATGCCGAAAACGGAAAATTCGTACTCAGTATTTTCGTTTCATTTCGTCGAGATCTTGAAGAATCAATCATCAGATAACGGATTTTCAATAAATATATTTTATTCGTGACCTTAAGGAGGCTATATCTCCTAAACTATGCCGAAAACGGAAAATTCGTACCCAGTATTTTCGTTTCATTTCGTCGAGATCTTGAAGAATCAATCATCAGATAACGGATTTTCAATAAATATATTTTATTCGTGACTTTAAGGAGGCCATATCTTCTACACTATGCCGAAAACGGAAAATTCGTACTCAGTATTTTCGTTTCATTTCGTCGAGATCTTGAAGAATCAATCATCAGATTACGGATTTTCAATAAATATATTTTATTCGTGACCTTAAGGAAGCTATATCTCCTAAACTATGCCGAAAACGGAAAATTCGTACTCAGTATTTTCGTTTCATTTCGTCGAGATCTTGAAGAATCAATCATCAGAAAACGGATTTTCAAAAAATATATTTTATTCGTGAATTTAAGGAGGCTATATCTCCTAAACTATGCCGAAAGCGGAAAATTCGTACTCAGTATTTTCGTTTCATTTCATCGAGATCTTGAAGAATCAATCGTCAGATAACGGATTTTCAATAAATACATTTTATTCGTGACCTTAAGGACGCTATATCTCCTAAACTATGCCGAAAGCGGAAAACTCGTACTTAGTAATTTCGTTTCATTTCGTCGAGATCTTGAAGAATCAATCATAAGATAACGGATTTTCAATAAATATATTTTAGTCGTGAGTTTAAGGAGGCTTTATCTCCTAAACTATGCGGAAATTCGTACTCAGTATTTTCGTAAATTCGTACTCAGTATTTTCGTTTGATTTCGTCGAGATCTTGAAGAATCAATCATCAGATAACGGATTTTCAAAAAATATATTTTATTCGTGACCTTAAGGAGGCTATATCTTCTTCACTATGCCGAAAACAGCAAATTCGAATCAGTATTTTCGTTTCATTTCGTCGGGATCTTGAAGAATCAATCATCAGATAACGGATTTTCAATAAATATATTTTATTCGTGACATTAAGGAGGCTATATCTCCTAAACTATGCCGAAAACGGAAAATTCGTACTCAGTATTTTCGTTTCATTTTGTCGTGATCTTGAAGAATCAATCATCAGATAACAGATTTTCAATAAATATATTTTATTCGTAGAACTTAAGGAGGCCATATCTCTAAACTATCCGAAAACGGAAAATTCGTTCTCAGTATTTTCGTTTCATTTCGTCGGGATCTTGAAGAATCAATCATCAGATAACGGATTTTCAATAAATATATTTTATTCGTGAATTTAAGGAGGCTATATCTCCTAAACTATGCCGAAAGCGGAAAATTCGTACTCAGTATTTTCGTTTCATTTCGTCAAGATCTTGAAGAATCAATCATCAGATAACGGATTTTCAATAAATATATTTTATTCGTGACCTTAAGGAGGCCATATCTTCTACACTATGCCGAAAACGGAAAACTCGTACCCAGCATTTTCGATTCATTTCGTCGAGATCTTGAAGAATCAATCATCAGATTACCGATTTGCAATAAATATATTTTATTCGTGACCTTAAGGAAGCTATATCTCCTAAGCTATGCCGAAAACGGAAAATTCGTTCCAAGTATTTTCGTGTCATTTAGTTTTTGTCTTTAAGAAGCAATCACCAGAAAACGGATTTTCAAAAAAATATTTTTTGTTCATGAAATTAAGGAGGCTATATCTCCTAAACTATGCGGAAAATTCGTACTCAGTACTTTCGTTTCATATCATCGCGATCTTGAAGAATCAATCGTCATATAACGGATTTTCAATAAATATATTTTATTCGTGACCTTAAGGAGGCTATATCCTCCTCTAACTATGCC
Source organism: Zaprionus ornatus (assembly GCA_018904035.1). Classification (NCBI taxonomy): domain Eukaryota; kingdom Metazoa; phylum Arthropoda; class Insecta; order Diptera; family Drosophilidae; genus Zaprionus; species Zaprionus ornatus. The sequence continues at coordinate 398,453 of JAEIFZ010000241.1, read as the reverse complement.
GAGAAACGGAAAATTCGTACTCAGTATTTTCGTTTCATTTCCGTCGAGATCTTGAAGAATCAATCATCAGATAACGGATTTTCAATAAATATATTTTATTCGTGACTTTAAGGAGGCCATATCTTCTACACTATGCCGAAAACGAAAAATTCGTAAAAAACCCGGTATTTTCGTTTCATTTCGTCGAGATCTTGAAGAATCAATCATCAGATAACGAATTTTCAATAAATATATTTTATTCGTGACTTTAAGGAGGTTATATCTTCTAAAACTATGCCGAAAAACGGAAAAATTCGTTTCCAAATATTTTCCCGTTTCATTTCGTCTTGATCTTTAAGAAGCAATCATCAGAAAACGGATTTTCAATAAATACTTTTTCGTTCTCAGAATTTAAGGAGGGCTATATCCTCTAAACTATGCTGCGAAAGCGAAAAATTCGTACAGAGATATTTCGTTTCATTTCGTCGAGATCTTGAAGAATCAATCATCAGATAACGGATTTTCAATAAATAGTTTTTTATTCGTGAATTTAAGGAGGCTATATCTCCTAAACTATGCCGAAAACAGCAAATTCGAATCAGTATTTTCGTTTCATTTCGTCAGGATCTTGAAGAATCAATCATCAGATAACGGATTTTCAATAAATATATTTTGTTCGTGACATTAAGGAGGCCATATCTTCTACACTATGCCGAAAATGGAAAATTCGTACTCAGTATTTTCGTTTCATTTCGTCAGGATCTTGAAGAATCAATCATCAGATTACCGATTTTCTATAAATATATTTTATTCGTAACCTTAAGTAAGCTATATCTCCTAAACTATGCCGAAAGCGGAAAATTCATACCCAGTATTTTCGATTCATTTCGTCGAGATCTTGAGGAATCAATCACCAGAAAACGGATTTTCAAAAATATATTTTTTATTCGTGAATTTAAGGAGGCTTTTTATTCGTGAATTTAAGGAGGCTATATCTCCTAAACTATGCCGAAAGCGAAAAATTCGTACTCAGTATTTTCGTTTCATTTCGTCGAGATCTTGAAGAATCAATCATCAGCTTACGGATTTTCAATAAATATATTTTATTCGTGACCTTAAGGAGGCTATATCTGCTTCACTATGCCGAAATCAGAAAATTCAAATCAGTATTTTCGTTTCATTTCGTCGGGATCTTGAAGAATCAATCATCAGATAACGGATTTTCAATAAATATATTTTATTCGTGACCTTAAGGAAGCTATATCTCATAAACTAGTCAAAAACGAAAAATTCGTTCACTGAATTTTTATCAGTATTTTCGATTCCATTTCGTCGAGATAATCTTGAAGAATCAATCATCAGATAACGGATTTTTAATAAATATATTTTATTCGTGACCTTAAGGAAGCTATATCTCCTAAACTATGCCGAAAACGGAAAATTCGTACCCAGTATTTTCGTTTCATTTCGTCGAGATCTTGAAGAATCAATCATCAGATAACGGATTTTCAATAAATATATTTTATTCGTGACCTTAAGGAGGCTATATCTTCTTCACTATGCCGAAAACAGCAAATTCGAATCAGTATTTTCGTTTCATTTCGTCGAGATCTTGAAGAATCAATCATCAGATAACGGATTTTCAATAAATATATTTTAGTCGTGAATTTAAGGAGGCTTTATCTCCTAAGCTATGCGGAAATTCGTACTCAGTATTTTCGTTTCATTTCGTCGAGATCTTGAGAAATCAATCATCAGCTAACGGATTTTCAATAAATATATTTTATTCGTGACCTTAAGGAAGCTATATCTCCTTAAGTATGCCGAAAACGGAAAATTAGTACTCGGTATTTTCGTTTAATTTCGTCGAGATCTTGAAGAATCAATCATCAGATAACGGATTTTCAATAAATATATTTTATTCGTGATCTTAAGGAGGCTATATCTCCTAAACTATGCCGAAAACGGAAAATTCGTACTCAGTATTTTCGTTTCATTTCGTCGAGATCTTAAAGAATCAATCATCAGATAACGGATTTTCAATAAATATATTTTATTCGTGACCTTAAGGAGGCTATATCTCCTAAACTATGCCGAGAACGGAAAATTCGTACATAGTATTTTCGATTCATTTCGTCGAGATCTTGAAGAATCAATCATCAGATAACGGATTTTAAATAAATATTTTTTATTCGGGACCTTAAGGAGGCCATATCTTCTACACTATGCCGAAAACGATAAATTCGTACTCAGTATTTACGTTTCATTTCGTCGACATCTTGAAGAATCAATCATCAGATAACGGATGCTATATCTCCTAAACTATGACTAAACCGGAAAATTCGTATTCATTGTTTTCGTTTCATTTCGTAGAGATCTTGAAGAAGCAATCATCAGATAACGGATTTTCAATAAATATTTTTTATTCGCGACTTTAAAGAAGCTATAGCTCCTAAACTATGCCGAAAAAGGAAAATTCGTACTCAGTATTTTCGGTTTCATTTCATCGAGATCTTGAAGAATCAATCATCAGATAACGGATTTTCAATAAATATATTTTATTCGTGACCTTAAGGAAGCTATATCTCCTAAACTATGCCGAAAGCGGAAAATTCGTACTCAGTATTTTCGTTTCATTTCGTCGAGATCTTGAAGAATCAATCATCAGATAACGGATTTTCAATAAATATATTTTAGTCGTGAGTTTAAGGAGGCTTTATCTCCTAAACTATGCCGAAAACGGAAAATTCGTACTCAGTATTTTCGTTTCATTTCGTCGAGATCTTGAAGAATCAATCATCAGATAACGGATTTTCAAAAAATATATTTTATTCGTGACCTTAAGGAGGCTATATCTTCTTCACTATGCCGAAAACAGCAAATTCGAATCAGTATTTTCGTTTCATTTCGTCGGGATCTTGAAGAATCAATCATCAGATAACGGATTTTCAATAAATATATTTTATTCGTGACGTTAAGGAAGCTATATCTCCTAAACTATGCCGAAAACGAAAAATTAGTACTCAGTATTTACGTTTCATTTCGTCGACATCTTGAAGAATCAATCATCAGATAACGGATTTTCAATAAATATATTTTATTCGTGACCTTAAGGAGGCTATATCTCCTAAACTATGCCGAAAACGGAAAATTCGTACTCAGTATTTTCGTTTCATTTCGTCGAGATCTTGAAGAATCAATCATAAGATAACGGATTTTCAATAAATATATTTTAGTCGTGAGTTTAAGGAGGCTTTATCTCCTCAACTATGCGGAAATTCGTACTCAGTATTTTCGTTTCATTTCGTCGAGATCTTGAAGAATCAATCATCAGATAACGAATTTTCAATAAATTTATTTTATTCGTGACCTTAAGGAGGCCATATCTTCTAAACTATGCCGAAAACGGAAAATTCGTACCAGTATTTTCGTCTTTCATTTCGTCGACATCTTGAAGAATCAATCATCAGATTAACGGATTTTCAATAAATATATTTTATTCGTGAATTTAAGGAGGCTATATCTCCTAAACTATGCCGAAAGCGGAAAACTCGTTCTCAGTATTTCCGTTTCATTTCGTCGGGATCTTGAAGAATAAATCATCAAATAACGGATTTTCATAAATATATTTTATTCGTGACCTTAAGGAGGCCATATCTTCTACACTATGCCGAAAACGGAAAATTCGTACCCAGTATTTTCGTTTCATTTCGTCGAGATCTTGAAGAATCAATCATCAGATTACCGATTTTCAATAAATATATTTTATTCGTGACCTTAAGGAAGCTATATCTCCTAAACTATGCCGAAAACGGAAAATTCGTTCCAAGTATTTTCGTGTCATTTGGTCGTGATCTTTAAGAAGCAATCACCAGAAAACGGATTTTCAAAAAAATATTTTTTATTCATGAATTTAAGGAGGCTATATCTCCTAAACTATGCCGAAAGCGGAAAATTCGTACTCAGTATTTTCGTTTCATTTCATCGCGATCTTGAAGAATCAATCGTCAGATAACGGATTTTCAATAAATATATTTTATTCGTGACCTTAAGGAGGCTATATCTTCTACACTATGCCGAAAACGGTAAATTCGTACTCAGTATTTTCGTTTCATTTCGTCGACATCTTGAAGAATCAATCATCAGATTACCGATTTTCAATAAATATATTTTATTCGTGACCTTAAGGAAGCTATATCTCCTAAACTATGCCGAAAACGGAAAATTCGTACTCAGTATTTTCGTTTCATTTCGTCGAGATCTTGAAGAATCAATCATCAGAAAACGGATTTTCAAAAAATATATTTTATTCGTGAATTTAAGGAGGCTATATCTCCTAAACTATGCCGAAAGCGGAAAATTCGTACTCAGTATTTTCGTTTCATTTCATCGAGATCTTGAAGAATCAATCGTCAGATAACGGATTTTCAATAAATATATTTTTTTCGTGACTTTAAGGAGGCTATATCTCCTAAACTATGCCGAAAACGGAAAACTCGTACTTAGTATTTTCGTTTCATTTCGTCGAGATCTTGAAGAATCAATCATAAGATAACGGATTTTCAATAAATATATTTTAATCGTGAGTTTAAGGAGGCTTTATCTCCTCAACTATGCGGAAATTCGTACTCAGTATTTTCGTTTCATTTCGTCGAGATCTTGAAGAATCAATCATCAGATAACGGATTTTCAAAACACATATTTTATTCGTGACCTTAAGGAGGCTATATCTTCTTCACTATGCCGAAAACGATAAATTCGTACTCAGTATTTACGTTTCATTTCGTCGACATCTTGAAGAATCAATCATCAGATTACCGATTTTCAATAAATATATTTTATTCGTGACCTGAAGGAAGCTATATCTACTAAACTATGCCGAAAACGGAAAATTCGTTCCAAGTATTTTGTCTCATTACGTCGATGTCTTTAAGAAGCAATCATCAGATAACGGATTTTCAATAAATATTTTTTATTCATGAATTAAAGGAGGCTATATCTCCTAAACTATGCCGAAAGCGGAAAATTCGTACTCAGTACTTTCGTTTCATTTCGTCGAGATCTTGAAGAATCAATCATCAGATAACGGATTTTAAATAAATATTTTTTATTCGGGACCTTAAGGAGGCCATATCTTCTACACTATGCCGAAAACGATAAATTCGTACTCAGTATTTACGTTTCATTTCGTCGACATCTTGAAGAATCAATCATCAGATTACCGATTTTCAATAAATATATTTTATTCGTGACCTGAAGGAAGCTATATCTACTAAACTATGCCGAAAACGGAAAATTCGTTCCAAGTATTTTGGTCTCATTTCGTCGAGATCTTGAAGAATCAATCATCAGATAACGGATTTTCAATAAATATTTTTTATTCGTGACTTTAAGGAGGCTATATCTCCTAAACTATGCCGAAAGCGGAAAATTCGTACTCAGTATTTTCGTTTCATTTCATCGAGATCTTGAAGAATCAATCATCAGATAACGGATTTTCAATAAATATATTTTATTCGTGACCTTAAGGAGGCTATATCTCCTAAACTATGCCGAAAGCGGAAAATTCGTACTCAGTATTTTCGTTTCATTTCGTCGAGATCTTGAAGAATCAATCATCAGATTACGGATTTTCAATAAATATATTTTATTCGTGACCTGAAGGAAGCTATATCTACTAAACTATGCCGAAAACGGAAAATTCGTTCAAAGTATTTTGGTCTCATTTCGTTCGAGATCTTTAAGAAGCAATCATCAGAAAACGGATTTTCAAAAAAATATTTTTTATTCATGAATTTAAGGAGGCTATATCTCCTAAACTATGCCGAAAGCGGAAAATTCGTACTCAGTATTTTGGTTTCATTTCATCGAGATCTTGAAGAATCAATCGTCAGATAACGGATTTTCAATAAATATATTTTATTCGTGACCTTAAGGAGGCTATATCTCCTAAACTATGCCGAAAGCGGAAAACTCGTACTTAGTATTTTCGTTTCATTTCGTCGAGATCTTGAAGAATCAATCATAAGATAACGGATTTTCAATAAATATATTTTTTGGTCGTGAGTTTAAGGAGGCTTTATCTCCTCAACTATGCGGAAATTCGTACTCAGTATTTTCGTTTCATTTCGTCGAGATCTTGAAGAATCAATCATCAGATAACGAATTTTCAATAAATATATTTTATTCGTGACCTTAAGGAGGCTATATCTTCTTCACTATGCCGAAAACAGCAAATTCGAATCAGTATTTTCGTTTCATTTCGTCGGGATCTTGAAGAATCAATCATCAGATAACGGATTTTCAATAAATATATTTTATTCGTGACGTTAAGGAAGCTATATCTCCTAAACTATGCCGAAAACGAAAAATTAGTACTCAGTATTTACGTTTCATTTCGTCGACATCTTGAAGAATCAATCATCAGATTACCGATTTTCAATAAATATTTTTTATTCGTGAATTTAAGGAGGCTATATCTCCTAAACTATGCCGAAAGCGGAAAACTCGTACTTAGTATTTTCGTTTCATTTCGTCGAGATCTTGAAGAATCAATCATAAGATAACGGATTTTCAATAAATATATTTTAGTCGTGAGTTTAAGGAGGCTTTATCTCCTCAACTATGCGGAAATTCGTACTCAGTATTTTCGTTTCATTTCGTCGAGATCTTGAAGAATCAATCATCAGATAACGAATTTTCAATAAATTTATTTTATTCGTGACCTTAAGGAGGCCATATCTTCTACGCTATGCCGAAAACGGTAAATTCGTACTCAGTATTTACGTTTCATTTCGTCGACATCTTGAAGAATCAATCATCAGATTACCGATTTTCAATAAATATTTTTTATTCGTGAATTTAAGGAGGCTATATCTCCTAAACTATGCCGAAAGCGGAAAACTCGTTCTCAGTATTTCCGTTTCATTTCGTCGGGATCTTGAAGAATAAATCATCAAATAACGGATTTTCAATAAATATATTTTATTCGTGACCTTAAGGAGGTCATATCTTCTACACTATGCCGAAAACGGAAAATTCGTACCCAGCATTTTCGATTCATTTCGTCGAGATCTTGAAGAATCAATCATCAGATTACCGATTTGCAATAAATATATTATATTCGTGACCTTAAGGAAGCTATATCTCCTAAGCTATGCCGAAAACGGATAATTCGTTCCAAGTATTTTCGTGTCATTTAGTTTTTGTCTTTAAGAAGCAATCACCAGAAAACGGATTTTCAAAAAAATATTTTTTATTCATGAATTTAAGGAGGCTATATCTCCTAAACTATGCCGAAAGCAGAAAATTCGTACTCAGTACTTTCGTTTCATTTCATCGCGATCTTGAAAAATCTTTCGTCATATAACGGATTTTCAATAAATATATTTTATTCGTGACCATAAAGAGGCTATATCTTCTACACTATGCCGAAAACGGTAAATTCGTACTCAGTATTTACGTTTCATTTCGTCGACATCTTGAAGAATCAATCATCAGATTACCGATTTTCAATAAATATATTTTATTCGTGACCTGAAGGAAGCTATATCTACTAAACTATGCCGAAAACGGAAAATTCGTTCCAAGTATTTTCGTCTCATTTAGTTTATGTCTTTAAGAAGCAATCATCAGAAAACGGATTTTCAAAAAAATATTTTTTATTCATGAATTTAAGGAGGCTATATCTCCTAAACTATGCCGAAAGCGGAAAATTCGTACTCAGTATTTTCGTTTCATTTCATCGAGATCTTGAAGAATCAATCATAAGATAACGGATTTTCAATAAATATATTTTAATCGTGAGTTTAAGGAGGCTTTATCTCCTCAACTATGCGGAAATTCGTACTCAGTATTTTCGTAAATTCGTACTCAGTATTTTCGTTTCATTTCGTCGAGATCTTGAAGAATCAATCATCAGATAACGGATTTTCAAAACACATATTTTATTCGTGACCTTAAGGAGGCTATATCTTCTTCACTATGCCGAAAACAGCAAATTCGAATCAGTATTTTCGTTTCATTTCGTCGGGATCTTGAAGAATCAATCATCAGATAACGGATTTTCAATAAATATATTTTATTCGTGACGTTAAGGAAGCTATATCTCCTAAACTATGCCGAAAACGAAAAATTAGTACTCGGTATTTTCGTTTCATTTTGTCGTGATCTTGAAGAATCAATCATCAGATAACGAATTTTCAATAAATATATTTTATTCGTGAACTTAAGGAGGCCATATCTACACTATGCCGAAAACGGAAAATTCGTTCTCAGTATTTTCGTTTCATTTCGTCGCGATCTTGAAGAATCAATCATCAGATTACCGATTTTCAATAAATATATTTTATTCGTGACCTTAAGGAAGCTATATCTCCTAAGCTATGCCGAAAACGGAAAACTCGTTCCAAGTTTTTTCGTCTCATTTAGTTTATGTCTTTAAGAAGCAATCATCAGAAAACGGATTTTCAAAAAAATATTTTTTATTCGTGAATTTAAGGAGGCTATATCTCCTAAACTATGCGGGAAATTCGTACTCAGTGTTGTTATTTCATTTCGTCTAGACCTTTAAGAATCAATCATCAGATAACGGATTTTCAATAAATATATTTTATTCGTGACCTTAAGGAAGCTATATCTCCTAATCTATGCCGAAAACGGAAAATTCATACCCAGTATTTTCGTTTCATTTTATCGTGATCTTGAAGAATCAATCATCAGATTACCGATTTTCAGCAAATATATTTTATTCGTGACCTTAAGGAAGCTATATCTCTTAAACTATGCCGAAATAGGAAAATTCGTCCCAAATATTTTCGTCTCATTTCGTGTATGTCTTAAAGAAGCAATCATCAGAAAAAGGATTTTCAAAAAATATTTTTTATTCGTGAATTTAAGGAGGCTATATCTCCTAAACTATGCCGAAAGCGGAAAATTCGTACTCAGTATTTTCATTTCATTTCATCGAGATCTTGAAGAATCAATCATCAGATAGCGGATTTTCAATAAATATATTTTATTCGTGACCTTAAGGAACCTATATCTCCTAAACTATGCGGAAAATTCGTACTCAGTATTTTCGTTTCATTTCGTCGAGATCTTGAAGAATCAATTAACAGATAACGGTTTTTCAATAAATATATTTTATTCGTGACCTTAATGAGGCTATATCTTCTTCACTATGCCGAAAACAGCAAATTCGAATAAGTATTTTCGTTTCATTTCGTTGGGATCTTGAAGAATCAATCATCATATAACGGATTTTCAATAAATATATTTTATTTGTGATCTTAAGGAAGCTATATCTCCTAAACTATACCGAAAATGGAAAATTCGTACCAAATATTTTCGTCTCATTTCGTTTATGTCTTTAAGAAGCAATCATCAGAAAACGGATTTTCAAAAAAATTTTTTTTTCGTGAATTTAAGGAGGCTGTATCTCCTAAACTATGCGGAAAACTCGTACTGAGTATTTTTATTTCATTTCTTCGAGATCTTGAAGAATCAATCATCAGATAACGGATTTTCAATAAATATATTTTATTCGTGACCTTAAGAAAGCTATATCTCCTAACCTATGCCGAAAACGGAAAATTTGTACCCAGTATTTTCGATTCATTTCGTCGATTCATTTCGATCTTGAAGAATCAATCATCAGATAACGGATTTTCAATATATATATTTTATTTGTGACCTTAAGGAGGCCATATCTTCTACACTATGCCGAAAACGGAAGATTCGTATTAGTATTTTCGTTTCATTTCGTCGAGATCTTGAAGAATCAATCATCAGATAACGGATTTTCAATAAATATTTTTTATATGTGACCTTAAGGTGGCCATTTCTTCTACACTATGCCGAAAACGGAAAATTCGTACACAGTATTTTCGGTTCATTTCGTCGAGATCTTGAAGAATCAATCATCAGATAACGGATTTTCCATAAATATATATTATTTGTGACCTTAAGGAAGCTATATCTCCTAAACTATTCCGAAAACGGAAAATTCGTACCAAATATTTTCGTCTCATTTCGTTTATGTCTTTAAGAAGCAATAATCAGGAAACGGATTTTCAAAAAAATATTTTTGAGTCGTGAGTTTAAGTAGGCTTTATCTCCTAAACTATGCGGAAATTCGTACTCAGTATTTTCGTTTCATTTCGTCGAGATCTTGAAGAATCAATCATCAGATAACGGATTTTCAATAAATATATTTTTTTTCGTGACCTTAAGGAGCCTCTATCTTCTTCACTGGCCGATGACGGCAAATTCGGATCACTACTTTCGTTTCATTTCGTCGAGATCTTGAAGAATCAATCATCAGATAACGGATTTTCAATAAATATATTTTATTCGTGACTTTAAGGAAGCTATATCTCCTAAACTATGCCGAAAACGGAAAATTCGTCCCAAATATTTTCGTCTCATTTCGTGTATGTCTTTAAGAAGCAATCATCAGAAAAAGGATTTTCAAAAAAATATTTTTTATTCGTGAATTTAAGGAGGCTATATCTCCTAAACTATGCCGAAAGCGGAAAATTCGTACTCAGTATTTTCGTTTCATTTCATCGAGATCTTGAAGAATCAATCGTCAGATAACGGATTTTCAATAAATATATTTTATTCGTGACCTTAAGGAAGCTATATCTCCTAAACTATGCGGAAAATTCGTACTCAGTATTTTCGTTTCATTTCGTCGAGATCTTGAAGAATCAATTAACATCTAACCGATTTTCAATAAATATATTTTATTCGTGACCTTAATGAGGCTATATCTTCTTCACTATGCCGAAAACAGCAAATTCGAATAAGTATTTTCGTTTCATTTCGTTGGGATCTTGAAGAATCAATCATCATATAACGGATTTTCAATAAATATATTTTATTTGTGATCTTAAGGAAGCTATAACTCCTAAACTATACCGAAAACGGAAAATTCGTACCAAATATTTTCGTCTCATTTCGTTTATGTCTTTAAGAAGCAATCATCAGAAAACGAATTTTCAAAAAAATATTTTTTATTCGTGAATTTAAGGAGGCTGTATCTCCTAAACTATGCGGAAAACTCGTACTGAGTATTTTTATTTCATTTCTTCGAGATCTTGAAGAATCAATCATCAGATAACGGATTTTCAATAAATATATTTTATTCGTGACCTTAAGGAAGCTATATCTCCTAACCTATGCCGAAAACGGAAAATTTGTACCCAGTATTTTCGATTCATTTCGTCGATTCATTTCGATCTTGAAGAATCAATCATCAGATAACGGATTTTCAATAAATATATTTTATTTGTGACCTTAAGGAGGCCATATCTTCTACACTATGCCGAAAACGGAAGATTCGTACTCAGTATTTTCGTTTCATTTCGTCGAGATCTTGAAGAATCAATCATCAGATAACGGATTTTCAATAAATATTTTTTATATGTGACCTTAAGGTGGCCATTTCTTCTACACTATGCCGAAAACGGGAAAATTCGTACAGAGTATTTTCGTTTCATTTCGTCGAGATCTTGAAGAATCAATCATCAGATAACGAATTTTCAATAAATATATTTTATTTGTGACCTTAAGGAAGCTATATCTCCTAAACTATGCCGAAAACGGAAAATTCGTACCAAATATTTTCGTCTCATTTCGTTTATGTCTTTAAAAAGCAATAATCAGGAAACGGATTTTCAAAAAAATATTTTTTAGTCGTGAGTTTAAGGAGGCTTTATCTCCTAAACTATGCGGAAATTCGGATCACTACTTTCGTTTCATTTCGTCGAGATCTTGAAGAATCAATCATCAGATAACGGATTTTCAATAAATATATTTTATTCGTGACCTTAAAGAAGCTATATCTCCTAAACTATGCCGAAAACGGAAAATTCGTACCAAATATTTTCGTCTCATTTCGTTTATGTCTTTAAAAAGCAATCATCAGAAAACGGACTTTCAAAAAAATATTTTTTATTCGTGAATTTAAGGAGGCTATATCTCCTAAACTATGCGGAAAATTCGTACTCAGTATTTTTGTTTCATTTCGTCGAGATCTTGAAGAATCAATCATCAGATAACAGATTTTCAATAAATATATTTTATTCGTGAAGCTATATCTCCTAAGCTAAGCCGAAAACGGAAAATTCGTACCCAGTATTTTCGATTCATTTCTTCGAGATCTTGAAGAATTAATCATCAGATAACGGATTTTCAATAAATATTTTTATTCGTTACCTTAAGGAGCCCATATCTTCCATACTATGCCAAAAACGGAAAATTCGTACTTAGTATTTTCGATTCATTTCTTCGAAGTCTTGAAGAATCAATCATCAGATAATGGATTTTCAATAAATATATTTTATTCGTGAGTTTAAGGAGGCTTTATCACCTAAACTATGCGAAAATTCGTACTTAGTATTTTCGTTTGATTTCGCCGAGATCTTGAAGAATCAATCATCCTATAACGGATTTTCAATAAATATATTTTATTCGTGACCTTAAGGAGGAAATATCTTCCATACTATGCCAAAAACGGAAAATTCGTACTCAGTATTTTCGTTTCATTTCGTCGAGATCTTGAAGAATAAATCATCAGATAACGGATTTTCCATAAATATATTTTATTTGTGACCTTAAGGAAGCTATATCTCCTAAACTGTGCCGAAAACGGAAAATTCGTACTAAATATTTTCGTCTCATTTCGTTTATGTTTTTAAGAAGCAATCATCAGGAAACGGATTTTCAAAAAAATATTTTTTAGTCGTGAGTTTAAGGAGGCTTTATCTCCTAAACTATGTGGAAATTCATACTCAGTATTTTCGTTTCATTTCGTCGAGATCTTGAAGAATCAATCATCAGATAACGGATTTTCAATAAATATATTTTTTTTTCGTGACCTTAAGGAGGCTCTATCTCCTAAACTATGCCGAAAACGGAAAATTCGTACCAAATATGTTCGTCTCATTATGTTTATGTATTTAAAAAGCAATCATCAGAAAACGGATTGTCAAAAAAATATTTTTTATTTTTGAATTTAAGGAGGCTATATCGCCTAAACTATGCGGAAAATTCATACTCAGTATTTTTGTTTCATTTCGTCGAGATCTTGAAGAATCAATCATCAGATAACGGATTTTCAATAAATATATTTTATTCGTGAAGCTATATCTCCTAAGCTAAGCCGAAAACGGAAAATTCGTACCCAGTATTTTCGATTCATTTCGTCGAGATCTTGAAGAATTAATCATCAGATAACGGATTTTCAATAAATATTTTTATTCGTTACCTTGAGGAGGCCATATCTTCCATACTATGCCAAAAACGGAATGTTCGTACTCAGTATTTTCGTTTCATTGCGCCGAGATCTTGAAGAATCAATCATCCGATAACGGATTTTCAATAAATATATTTTATTCGTGACCTTAAGGAGGCAATATCTTCTTCACTAGCCGAAGACGGCAAATTCGAATCACTATTTTCGTTTCATTTCGTCGAGATCTTGAAGAATCAATCATCAGATAACGGATTTTCAATAAATATATTTTATTCGTGACCTTAGGAAGCTATATCTCCTAACCTATGCCGAAAACGGAAAATTTGTACCCAGTATTTTCGATTCATTTCGTCGATTCATTTCGATCTTGAAGAATCAATCATCAGATAACGGACTTTCAATAAATAGTTTTTATATGTGACCTTAAGGAGGCCATTTCTTCTACACTATGCCGAAAACGGAAAATTCGTACCCAGTATTTTCAATTCATTTCGTCGAGATCTTAAAGAATTAATCATCAGATAACGGATTTTCAATAAATATATTTTATTCGTGACCTTAGGAAGCTATATCTCCTAACCTATGCCGAAAACGGAAAATTTGTACCCAGTATTTTCGATTCATTTCGTCGATTCATTTCGCTCTTGAAGAATCAATCATCAGATAACGGACTTTCAATAAATAGTTTTTATATGTGACCTTAAGGAGGCCATTTCTTCTACACTATGCCGAAAACGGAAAATTCGTACCCAGTATTTTCAATTCATTTCGTCGAGATCTTGAAGAATCAATCATCAGATAACGGATTTTCAATAAATATATTTTAGTCGTGAGTTTAAGGAGGCTTTATCTCCTAAACTATGCGGAAATTCGTACTCAGTATTTTCGTTTCATTTCGTCGAGATCTTGAAGAATCAATCTTCAGATAACGGATTTTCAATAAATATATTTTATTCGTGACCTTAAGGAGGCTATATCTTCTCCACTAGCCGAAGACGGCAAATTCGAATCACTATTTTCAATAAATATTTTTTATTCATGACCTTAAGGAGGCCATTTCTTCTACATTATGCCGAAAACGGAGAATTCGTACTCAGTATTTTCGTTTCATTTCGTCGAGATCTTGAAGAATCAATCATCAGATAACGGATTTTCAATAAATATATTTTAGTCGTGAGTTTAAGGAGGCTTTATATCCTAAACTATGCGGAAAATTCGTACTCAGTATTTTCGTTTCATTTCGTCGAGATCTTGAAGAATCAATCATCAGATAACGGATTTTCAATAAATATATTATATTCGTGAAGCTATATCTCCTAAGCTATGCCGAAAACGGAAAATTCGTACCCAGTATTTTCAATTCATTTCGTCGAGATCTTGAAGAATTAATCATCAGATAACGGATTTGCAATAAATATTTTTTATTCGTGACCTTAAGGAGGCCAAATTCGTACTCAGTATTTTCGTTTATTTCGTCGAGATCTTGAAGAATCAATCATCAGATATCGGATTTTCAATAAATATATTTTATTCGTGACCTTAGGAAGCTATATCTCCTAACCTATGCCGAAAACGGAAAATTTGTACCCAGTATTTTCGATTCATTTCGTCGATTCATTTCGATCTTGAAGAATCAATCATCAGATAACGGACTTTCAATAAATATTTTTTATATGTGACCTTAAGGAGGCCATTTCTTCGACACTATGCCGAAAACGGAAAATTCGTACTCAGTATTTTCGTTTCATTTCGTCGAGATCTTGAAGAATCAATCATCAGATAACGGATTTTCAATAAATATTTTTTATTCGTGACTTTAAGGAGGCCATATCTTCTACACTATGCCGAAAACGGAAAATTCGTACTCAGTATTTTCCTTTCATTTCGTCGAGATCTTGAAGAATCAATCATCAGATAACGGATTTTCAACAAATATATTTTATTCGTGAAGCTATATCTCCTAAGCTATGCCGAAAACGGAAAATTCGTACCCAGTATTTTCAATTCATTTCGTCGAGATCTTAAAGAATTAATAATCAGATAACGGATTTTCAATAAATATATTTTATTCGTGACCTTAAGGAGGCCATATCTTCCATCCTTTGCCGAAAACGGAAAATTCGTACTCAGTATTTTCGTTTCATTTCGTCGAGATCTTGAAGAATCAATCATCAGATAACGGATTTTCAACAAATATATTTTATTCGTGAAGCTATATCTCCTAAGCTATGCCGAAAACGGAAAATTCGTACCCAGTATTTTCAATTCATTTCGTCGAGATCTTAAAGAATTAATAATCAGATAACGGATTTTCAATAAATATATTTTATTCGTGACCTTAAGGAGGCCATATCTTCCATCCTTTGCCGAAAACGGAAAATTCGTACTCAGTATTTTCGTTTCATTTCGTCGAGATCTTGAAGAATCAATCATCAGATAACGGATTTTCAATAAATATATTTTATTCGTGACCTTAGGGAGGCTATATCTCCTAAACAATGCGGAAAAATCGTACTCAGTATTTTCGTTTCATTTCGTCGAGATCTTGAAGAATCAATCATCAGATAACGGATTTTCAATAAATATACTTTATTCGTGACCTTAGGGAGGCTATATTTCCTAAACAATGCGGAAAAATCGTACTCAGTATTTTCGTTTCATTTCATCGATATCTTGAGGAATCAATCATCAGACAAATTCGAATCAGTATTTTCGTTTCATTTCGTCGGGATCTTGAAGAATCAATCATCAGATAACGGATTTTCAACAAATATATTTTATTCGTGACCTTAAAGAAGCTATATCTCCTAAACTATGCCGAAAACGAAAAATTAGTACTCGGTGTTTTCGTTTCATTTTGTCGAGATCTTGAAGAATCAATCATCAGATAACGGACTTTCAATAAATATATTTTAGTCGTGAGTTTAAGGAGGCTTTATCTCCTAAACTATGCGGAAATTCGTACTCAGTATTCTCGTTTCATTTCGTCGAAATCTTGAAGAATCAATCATCAGATAACGGATTTTCAATAAATATATTTTATTCGTGACCTTAAGGAGGCTATATCTTCTTCACTAGCCGAAGACGGCAAATTCGAATCACTATTTTCGTTTCATTTCGTCGAGATATTGAAGAATCAATCATCAGTTAACGGATTTTCAATAAATATATTTTATTCGTGACCTTAAGGAGGCCATATCTTCTACACCATGCATAAAACGGAAAATTCGTATTCAGTATTTTCGATTAATTTCGTCGAGATATTGAATAATCAATCATCAGATAACAGATTTTCAATAAATATATTTTAGTCGTGAGTTTAAGGAGGCTTTATCTCCTAAACTATGCGGAAATTCGTACTCAGTATTTTCGTTTCATTTCGTCGAAATCTTGAAGAATCAATCATCAGATAACGGATTTTCAATAAATATATTTTATTCGTGACCTTAAGGAGGCTATATCTTCTTCACTAGCCGAAGACGGCAAATTCGAATCACTATTTTCGTTTCATTTCGTCGAGATCTTGAAGAATCAATCATCAGTTAACGGATTTTCAATAAATATATTTTATTCGTGACCTTAAGGAAGCTATATCTATATGCCGAAAACGGAAAATTCGTAGCCAGTATTTTCGATTCATTTCGTCGAGATCTTGAAGAATCAATCATCAGATAACGGATTTTCAATAAATATATGTTATCACAACAAAACTATGCGGAAAATTCGTACTGAGTATTTTCGTTTCATTTCGTCGAGATCTTGAAGAATCAATCATCAGATAACGGATTTTCAATAAATATATTTTATTCGTGACCTTAGGAAGCTATATCTCCTAACCTATGCCGAAAACGGAAAATTTGTACCCAGTATTTTCGATTCATTTCGTCGATTCATTTCGCTCTTGAAGAATCAATCATCAGATAACGGACTTTCAATAAATAGTTTTTATTCGTGACCTTAAGGAGGCCATTTCTTCTACACTATGCCGAAAACGGAAAATTCGTACCCAGTATTTTCGATTCATTTCGTCGAGATCTTGAAGAATCAATCATCAGATAACGGATTTTCAATAAATATATTTTAGTCGTGAGTTTAAGGAGGCTTTATCTCCTAAACTATGCGGAAATTCGTACTCAGTATTTTCGTTTCATTTCGTCGAGATCTTGAAGAATCAATCATCAGATAACGGATTTTCAATAAATATATTTTATTCGTGACCTTAAGGAGGCTATATCTTCTTCACTAGCCGAAGACGGCAAATTCGAATCAGTATTTTCGTTTCATTTCGTCGAGATCTTGAAGAATCAATCATCAGTTAACGGATTTTCAATAAATATATTTTATTCGTGACCTTAAGGAGGCCATATCTTCTACACCATGCCGAAAACGGAAAATTCGTATTCAGTATTTTCGATTAATTTCGTCGAGATATTGAAGAATCAATCATCAGATAACAGATTTTCAATAAAGATATGTTAGTCGTGAGTTTAAGGAGGCTTTATCTCCTAAACTATGCGGAAAATTCGTACTCAGTATTTTCGTTTCATTTCGTCGAGATCTTGAAGAATCAATCATCAGTTAACGGATTTTCAATAAATATATTTTATTCGTGAAGCTATATCTCCTAAGCTATGCCGAAAACGGAAAATTCGTACCCAGTATTTTCGATTCATTTCGTCGAGATCTTGAAGAAATAATCATCAGATAACCGATTTTCAATAAATATTTCTTATTCGTGACCTTAAGGAGGCCATATCTTCCATACTTTGCCGAAAACGGAAAATTCGTACTCAGTATTTTCGATTCATTTCGTCGAGATCTTGAAGAATCAATCATCAGATAACGGACTTTCAATAAATATTTTTTATATGTGACCTTAAGGAGGCCATTTTTTCGACACTATGCCGAAAACGGAAAATTCGTACTCAGTATTTTCGTTTCATTTCGTCGAGATCTTGAAGAATCAATCATCAGATAACGGATTTTCAATAAATATATTTTAGTCGTTAGTTTAGGGAGGCTTTATCTCCTTAACTATGCGGAAAATTCGTACTCAGTATTTTCGTTTCATTTCGTCGAGATCTTGAAGAATCAATCATCAAAAACCGATTTTCAACAAATATATTTTATTCGTAAAGCTATATCTCCTAAGCTATGCCGAAAACGGAAAATTCGTACCCAGTATTTTCAATTCATTTCGTCGAGATCTTAAAGAATTAATCATCAGATAACGGATTTTCAATAAATATATTTTATTCGTGACCTTAAGGAGGCCATATCTTCCATCCTTTGCCGAAAACGGAAAATTCGTATTCAGTATTTTCGATTAATTTCGTCGAGATATTGAAGAATCAATCATCAGATAACAGATTTTCAATAAAGATATGTTAGTCGTGAGTTTAAGGAGGCTTTATCTCCTAAACTATGCGGAAAATTCGTACTCAGTATTTTCGTTTCATTTCGTCGAGATCTTGAAGAATCAATCATCAGATAACGGATTTTCAATAAATATATTTTATTCGTGACCTTAGGGAGGCTATATTTCCTAAACAATGCGGAAAAATCGTACTCAGTATTTTCGTTTCATTTCATCGAGATCTTGAGGAATCAATCATCAGATAAATTCGAATCAGTATTTTCGATTCATTTCGTCGGGATCTTGAAGAATCAATCATCAGATAACGGATTTTCAACAAATATATTTTATTCGTGACCTTAAAGAAGCTATATCTCCTAAACTATGCCGAAAACGAAAAATTAGTACTCGGTGTTTTCGTTTCATTTTGTCGAGATCTTGAAGAATCGATCATCAGATAACGGACTTTCAATAAATATATTTTAGTCGTGAGTTTAAGGAGGCTTTATCTCCTAAACTATGCGGAAATTCGTACTCAGTATTTTCGTTTCATTTCGTCGAAATCTTGAAGAATCAATCATCAGATAACGGATTTTCAATAAATATATTTTATTCGTGACCTTAAGGAGGCTATATCTTCTTCACTAGCCGAAGACGGCAAATTCGAATCACTATTTTCGTTTCATTTCGTCGAGATCTTGAAGAATCAATCATCAGTTAACGGATTTTCAATAAATATATTTTATTCGTGACCTTAAGGAGGCCATATCTTCTACACCATGCCGAAAACGGAAAATTCGTATTCAGTATTTTCGATTAATTTCGTCGAGATATTGAAGAATCAATCATCAGATAACAGATTTTCAATAAATATATGTTAGTCGTGAGTTTAAGGAGGCTTTATCTCCTAAACTATGCGAAAAATTCGTACTCAGTATTTTCGTTTCATTTCGTCGAGATCTTGAAGAATCAATCATCAGATAACGGATTTTCAATAAATATATTTTATTCGTGAAGCTATATCTCCTAAGCTATGCAGAAAACGGAAAATTCGTACTCAGTATTTTCGATTCATTTCGTCGAGATCTTGAAGAATTAATCATCAGATAACGGATTTTCAATAAATATTTTTTATATGTGACCTTAAGACGGCCATTTCTTCTATACTATGCCGAAAACAGAAAGTTCGTACTCAGTATTTTCGTTTCATTTTGTCGAGATCTTGAAGAATCAATCCTCAGATAACGGATTTTCAATAAATATTTTTTATTCATGACCTTAAGGAGGCCATTTCTTCTACACTATGCCGAAAACGGAAAATTCGTACTCAGTATTTTCGTTTCATTTCGTCGAGATCTTGAAGAATCAATCATCAGATAACGGATTTTCAATAAATATTTTTTATTCGTGACTTTAAGGAGGCCATATCTTCTACACTATGCCGAAAACGGAAAATTCGTACTCAGTATTTTCGTTTCATTTCGTCGAGATCTTGAAGAATCAATCATCAGATAACGGATTTTCAACAAATATATTTTATTCGTGAAGCTATATATATAAGCTATGCCGAAAACGGAAAATTCGTACCCAGTATTTTCAATTCATTTCGTCGAGATCTTAAAGAATTAATAATCTGATAACGGATTTTCAATAAATATATTTTATTCGTGACCTTAAGGAGGCCATATCTTCCATCCTTTGCCGAAAACGGAAAATTCGTACTCAGTATTTTCGTTTCATTTCGTCGAGATCTTGAAGAATCAATCATCAGATAACGGATTTTCAATAAATATATTTTATTCGTGACCTTAAGGAAGCTATATTTCCTAAACTATGCCAAAAACGGAAAATTAGTACCCAGTATTTTCGATTCATTTCGTCGAGATTTTGAAGAATCAATCATCAGATAACGGATTTTCAATAATAATGTAAACTATGCGGAAAATTCGTACTCAGTATTTTCGTTTCATTTCGTCGAGATCTTGAAGAATCAATCATCAGATAACGGATTTTCAATAAATATATTTTATTCGTGACCTTAGGGAGGCTATATCTCCTAAACAATGCGGAAAAATCGTACTCAGTATTTTCGTTTCATTTCGTCGAGATCTTGAAGAATCAATCATCAGATAACGGATTTTCAATAAATATACTTTATTCGTGACCTTAGGGAGGCTATATTTCCTAAACAATGCGGAAAAATCGTACTCAGTATTTTCGTATTTTCGTTTCATTTCGTCGAGATCTTGAAGAATCAATCATCAGATAACGGATTTTCAATAAATATACTTTATTCGTGACCTTAGGGAGGCTATATTTCCTAAACAATGCGGAAAAATCGTACTCAGTATTTTCGTTTCATTTCATCGAGATCTTGAGGAATCAATCATCAGATAAATTCGAATCATTATTTTCGATTCATTTCGTCGGGATCTTGAAGAATCAATCATCAGATAACGGATTTTCAACAAATATATTTTATTCGTGACCTTAAAGAAGCTATATCTCCTAAACTATGCCGAAAACGAAAAATTAGTACTCGGTGTTTTCGTTTCATTTCGTCGAAATCTTGAAGAATCAATCATCAGATAACGGATTTTCAATAAATATATTTTATTCGTGACCTTAAGGAGGCTATATCTTCTTCACTAGCCGAAGACGGCAAATTCGAATCACTATTTTCGTTTCATTTCGTCGAGATCTTGAAGAATCAATCATCAGTTAACGGATTTTCAATAAATATATTTTATTCGTGACCTTAAGGAGGCCATATCTTCTACACCATGCCGAAAACGGAAAATTCGTATTCAGTATTTTCGATTAATTTCGTCGAGATATTGAAGAATCAATCATCAGACAACAGATTTTCAATAAATATATGTTAGTCATGAGTGTAAGGAGGCTTTATCTCCTAAACTATGCGGAAAATTCGTACTCAGTATTTTCGTTTCATTTCGTCGAGATCTTGAAGAATCAATCATCAGATAACGGATTTTCAATAAATATATTGTATTCGTGAAGCTATATCTCCTAAGCTATGCCGAAAACGGAAAATTCGTACTCAGTATTTTCGATTCATTTCGTCGAGATCTTGAAGAATTAATCATCAGATAACGGATTTTCAATAAATATTTTTTATATGTGACCTTAAGACGGCCATTTCTTCTATACTATGCCGAAAACAGAAAGTTCGTACTCAGTATTTTCGTTTCATTTCGTCGAGATCTTGAAGAATCAATCCTCAGATAACGGATTTTCAATAAATATTTTTTATTCATGACCCTAAGGAGGCCATTTCTTCTACACTATGCCGAAAACGGAAAATTCGTACTCAGTATTTTCGTTTCATTTCGTCGAGATCTTGAAGAATCAATCATCAGATAAAGGATTTTCAATAAATATATTTTATTCGTGACCTTAAGAAGGCTATATCTTCTTTACTAGCCGAAGACGGCAAATTCGAATCACTATTTTCGTTTGCTTTCGTCGAGATCTTGAAGAATCAATCATCAGATAACGGATTTTCAATAAATATATTTTATTCGTGACCTTAAGGAGGCCATATCTTCTACACTATGCCGAAAACGGAAAATTCGTACTCAGTATTTTCGATTCATTTCGTCGAGATCTTGAAGAATCAATCATCAGATAACGGATTTTCAACATATATTTTTTAATATGTGACCTTAAGACGGCCATTGCTTCTATACTATGCCGAAAACAGAAAGTTCGTACTCAGTATTTTCGTTTCATTTCATCGAGATCTTGAAGAATCAATCATCAGATAACAGATTTTCAATAAATATTTTTTATTCGTGACTTTAAGGAGGCCATTTCTTCTACACTATGCCGAAAACGGTAATTCGTACTCAGTATTTTCGTTTTATTTAGTCGAGATCTTGAAGAATCAATCATCAGATATCGGATTTTCAATAAATATATTTTATTCGTGAGTTTAAAGAGGCTTAATCTTCTAAACTATGCGGAAACTCGTACTCAGTATTTTCGTTTCATTTCGTCGAGATCTTGAAGAATAAATAATCAGATAAATTCGAATCAGTATTTACGTTTCATTTCGTCGAGATCTTGAAGAATCAATCATCAGATTACGGATTTTCAATAAATATATTTTATTCGTGACCTTAAGGAAGCTATTTCTCGTAAATTATGCCGAAAACGGAAAATTCGTTCCAAATATTTTAGTCTCATTTCGTTTATGTCTTTAAGAAGCAATCATCAGAAAACGGATATTCAAAAAAATATATTTTATTCGTGAATTTCAGGAGGCTATATCTCCTAAACTATGCAGAAAATTTGTACTCAGTATTTTCGTTTCATTTCGTCGAAATCTTGAAGAATCAATCATCAGATAACGGATTTTCAATAAATATATTTTAGTCGTGAGTTTAAGGAGGCTTTATCTCCTAAACTACGCGGAAATTCGTACTCAGTATTTTCGTTTCTTTTCGTCGAGATCTTGAAGAATCAATCATCAGATAACGGATTTTCAATAAATATATTTTATTCGTGACCTTAAGGAGGCTATATCTTCTTCACTAGCCGAAAACGGAAAATTCGTACTCAGTATTTTCGTTTCATTTAGTCGAGATCTTAAAGAATAAATAATCAGATAAATTCGAATCAGTATTTACGTGTCATTTCGTCGAGATCTTGAAGAAACAATCATCAGATTACGGATTTTCAATAAATATATTTTATTCGTGAATTTCAGGAGGCTATATCTCCTAAACTATGCAGAAAATTTGTACTCAGTATTTTCGTTTCATTTCGTCGAGATCTTGAAGAATCAATCATCAGATAACGGATTTTCAATAAATATATTTTATTCGTGAGTTTAAGGAGGCTTAATCTCCTAAACTATGCGGAAATTCGTACTCAGTATTTTCGTTTCATTTCGTCGAGATCTTGATGAATAAATAATCAGATAAATTCGAATCAGTATTTACGTTTCATTTCGTCGAGTTCTTGAAGAATCAATCATCAGATTACGGATTTTCAATAAATATATATTATTCGTGACTTTAAGGAAGCTATTTCTCTTAAATTATGCCGAAAACGGAAAATTCGTTCCAAATATTTTAGTCTCATTTCGTTTATGTCTTTAAGAAGCAATCATCAGAAAACGGATATTCAAAAAAATATATTTTATTCGTGAATTTCAGGAGGCTATATCTCCTAAACTATGCTGAAAATTTGTACTCAGTATTTTTGTTTCATTTCGTCGAGATCTTGAAGAATCAATCATCAGGTAACGGATTTTCAATAAATATATTTTATTTGTGACCTTAAGGAAGCTATATTTCCTAAACCATGCCGAAAACAGAAAATTCGTACCCAGTATTTTCGATTCATTTCGTAGAGATCTTGAAGTATCAATCATCAGATAACTGATTTTCAATAAATATTTTTTATTCGTGACTTTAAGGAGGCCATTTCTTCTACACTATGCCGAAAACGGAAAATTCCTACTCAGTATTTTCGTTTCATTTAGTCGAGATCTTGAAGAATCAATCATCAGATAACGGATTTTCAATAAATATATAGTATTTTATTTGTGACCTTAAGGAGGTTATATCTTCTTCACTAACCGAAGACGGAAAATTCGTACTGAGTATTTTCGTTTCATTTCGTCGAGATCTTGAAGAATCAATCATCAGATAACGGATTTTCAATAGATATATTTTATTCGTGATCTTAAGGAGGTTATATCTCCTAAACTATGCGGAAAATTCGTACTCAGTATTCTCGTTTCATTTCGTCGAGATCTTGAAGAATCAATCATCAGATAAATTCGAATCAGTATTTTCGTTTCATTTCGTCGGGATCTTGAAGAATCAATCATCAGATAACGGATTTTCAATAAATAAATTTTATTCGTGACCTTAAGGAAGCTATAATTCCTAAGCTATGCCGAAAACGAAAAATTAGTACTCGGTATTTTCGTTTAATTTTGACAAGATCTTGAAGACTCAATCATCAGATTACGGATTTTCAATAAATATATTTTATTCGTGACCTTAAGGAAGCTATATCTCCTAAACTATGCCGAAAACGGAAAATTCGTTAGAAATATTTTCGTCTCATTTCGTTTATGTCTTTAAGAAGCAATCATCAGAAAACGGATTTTCAAAAAAATATTTTTTATTTGGAAATTTAAGGAAGCTATATCTCCTAAACTATGCCGAAAACGAAAAATTAGTACTCGGTATTTTCGTTTAATTTTGTCGAGATCTTGAAGAATCAATCATCAGATTTCGGATTTTACATAGGTATTTTTTATTCGTGACTTTAAGGAGGAGGAAAATTCGTACTCACTATTTTCGTTTCATTTCGTCGAGATCTTGAAGAATCAATCATCAGATAACAGATTTTCAATAAATATTTGTTAGTCGTGAGTTTAAGGAGGCTTTATCTCCTAAACTATGCGAAAAATTCGTACTCAGTATTTTCGTTTCATTTCGTCGAGATCTTGAAGAATCAATCATCAGATAACGGATTTTCAATAAAAATATTTTATTCGTGACCTTAAAGAAGCTATATCTCCCAAACTATGCCGAAAACGGAAAATTCGTTACAAATATTTTCGTCTCATTTCGTTTATGTTTTTAAGAAGCAATCATCAGAAAACGGATTTTAAAAAAAATATTTTTTATTCGGGAATTTAAGGAAGCTATATCTCCTAAACTATGCCGAAAACGAAAAATTAGTACTCGATATTTTCGTTTAATTTTGTCGAGATCTTGAAGAATCAATCATCAGATTACGGATTTTCTATAAATATATTTTATTCGTGACCTTAAGGAAGCCATATCTACTAAACTATGCCGAAAACGGAAAATTCGTACTCAGTATTTTCGATTCATTTCGTCGAGATCTTGAAGAATCAATCATCAGATAACGGATTTTCAATAATTATTTTTATTTTTGACATTTAGGAGGCCATATCTTCTACACTATGCCGAAAACGGAAAATTCGTACTGAGTATTTTCGTTTCATTTCGTCGAGATCTTGAAGAATCAATCATCAGATTACGGATTTTCAATAAATATTTTTTATTCGTGACTTTAAGGAGGCCATATCTTCTACACTATGCCGAAAACGGAAAATACGTACTCAGTATTTTCGTTTCATTTCGTCGAGATCTTGAAGAATCAATCATCAGATAATAGATTTTCAATAAATATTTTTTATTCGTGACCTTAAGGAGGCCATTTCATCTACACTATGCCGAAAACGGAATATTCGTAATCAGATTTATCGTTTCATTTCGTCGAGATCTTGAAGAATCAATCATCAGATAACGGATTTTCAATAAATATATGTTAGTCGTGAGTTTAAGGAGGCTTTATCTCCTAAACTATGCGGAAAATTCGTATTCACTACTTTCGTTTCATTTCGTCGAGATCTTGAAGAATCAATCATCAGATAACGGATTTTCAATAAAAATATTTTATTCGCGACCTTAAGGAAGCTATATCTCCCAAACTCTGCCGAAAACGGAAAATTCGTTACAAATATTTTCGTCTCATTTCGTTTGTGTTTTTAAGAAGCAGTCATCAGAAAACGGATTTTCAAAAAATATTTTTTATTCGGGAATTTAAGGAAGCTATATCTCCTAAACTATGCCGAAAACGAAAAATTAGTACTTGGTATTTTCGTTTAATTTTGTCTAGATCTTGAAGAATCAATCATCAGATAACGGATTTTCAATAAATATATTTTATTCGTGACCTTAAGGAGGCTATATCTCCTACACAATGCGGAAAAATCGTACTCAGTATTTTCGTTTCATTTCGTCGAGATCTTGAAGAATCAATCATCAGATAACGGATTTTCAACAAATATATTTTATTCGTGACCTTAAAGAAGCTATATCTCCTAAACAATGCCGAAAACGAAAAATTAGTACGCGATGTTTTCGTTTCATTTTGTCGAGATATTGAAGAATCAATCATCAGATTACGGATTTTCAATAAATATATTTTATTCGTGACCTTAAGGAAGCTATATCTCCTAAACTATGCCGAAAACGAAAAATTAGTACTCGATGTTTTCGTTTCATTTTGTCGAGATATTGAAGAATCAATCATCAGATTACGGATTTTCAATAAATATATTTTATTCGTGACCTTAAGGAAGCTATATCTCCTAAACTATGCCGAAAACGGAAAATTCGTTTTAAATATTTTCGTCTCATTTCGTTTATGTCTTTAAGAAGCAATCATCAGAAAACGGATTTTCAAAAAAATATTTTTTATTCGGGAATTTAAGGAAGCTATATCTCCTAAACTATGCCGAAAACGAAAAATTAGTACGCGGTATTTTCGTTTAATTTTGTCGAGATCTTGAAGAATCAATCATCAGATTACGGATTTTAAACAAATATTTTTTATTCGTGACTTTAAGGAGGCCATATCTTCTACATTATGCCGAAAACGGAAAATTCGTACTCAGTATTTTCGTTTCATTTCGTCGAGATCTTGAAGAATCAATCATCAGATAACAGATTTTCAATAAATATTTTTTATTCGTGACCTTAAGGAGGCCATATCTTCTACATTATGCCGAAAACGGAAAATTCGTACTCAGTATTTTCGTTTCATTTCGTCGAGATCTTGAAGAATCAATCATCAGATAACAGATTTTCAATAAATATTTTTTTTTCGTGACCTTAAGGAGGCCATATCTTCTACACTATGCCGAAAACGGAAAATTCGTACTCAGTATTTTCGTTTCATTTCGTCGAGATCTTGAACAATCAATCATCAGATAACGGATTTTCAATAAAAATATTTTATTCGTGACCTTAAGGAAGCTATATCTCCCAAACTATGCGGAAAATTCGCATTCAGTATTTTCGTTTCATTTCGTCGAGATCTTAAAGAATCAATCATCAGATAACGGATTTTCAATAAAAATATTTTATTCGTGACCTTAAGGAAGCTATATCTCCCAAACTATGCCGAAAACGGAAAATTCGTTACAAATATTTTCGTCTCATTTCGTTTATGTTTTTAAGAAGCAATCATCAGAAAACGGATTTTCAAAAAAATATTTTTATTCGGGAATTTAAGGAAGCTATATCTCCTAAACTATGCCGAAAACGAAAAATTAGTACACGGTATTTTCGTTTAATTTTGTCGAGATCTTGAAGAATCAATCATCAGATTACGGATTTCCTATAAATATATTTTATTCGTGACCTTAAGGAAGCCATATCTCCTAAACTATGCCGAAAACGGAAAATTCGTTACAAATATTTTCGTCTCATTTCGTTTATGTCTTTAAGAAGCAATCATCAGAAAATGGATTTTCAAAAAAATATTTTTTATTCTGGAATTTAAGGAAGCTATATCTCCTAAACTATGCCGAAAACGAAAAATTAGTACTCGGTATTTTCGTTTAATTTTGTCGAGATCTTGAAGAATCAATCATCAGATAACGGATTTTCAATAAATATATTTTATTCGTGACCTTAGGGAGGCTATATCTCCTAAACAATGCGGAAAAATCGTACTCAGTATTTTCGTTTCATTTCGTCGAGATCTTGAAGAATCAATCATCAGATAACGGATTTTCAACAAATATATTTTATTCGTGACCTTAAAGAAGCTATATCTCCTAAACAATGCCGAAAACGAAAAATTAGTACGCGATGTTTTCGTTTCATTTTGTCGAGATATTGAAGAATCAATCATCAGATTACGGATTTTCAATAAATATATTTTATTCGTGACCTTAAGGAAGCTATATCTCCTAAACTATGCCGAAAACGAAAAATTAGTACTCGATGTTTTCGTTTCATTTTGTCGAGATATTGAAGAATCAATCATCAGATTACGGATTTTCAATAAATATATTTTATTCGTGACCTTAAGGAAGCTATATCTCCTAAACTATGCCGAAAACGGAAAATTCGTTTTAAATATTTTCGTCTCATTTCGTTTATGTCTTTAAGAAGCAATCATCAGAAAACGGATTTTCAAAAAAATATTTTTTATTCGGGAATTTAAGGAAGCTATATCTCCTAAACTATGCCGAAAACGAAAAATTAGTACGCGGTATTTTCGTTTAATTTTGTCGAGATCTTGAAGAATCAATCATCAGATTACGGATTTTAAATAAATATTTTTTATTCGTGACTTTAAGGAGGCCATATCTTCTACATTATGCCGAAAACGGAAAATTCGTACTCAGTATTTTCGTTTCATTTCGTCGAGATCTTGAAGAATCAATCATCAGATAACAGATTTTCAATAAATATTTTTTATTCGTGACCTTAAGGAGGCCATATCTTCTACATTATGCCGAAAACGGAAAATTCGTACTCAGTATTTTCGTTTCATTTCGTCGAGATCTTGAAGAATCAATCATCAGATAACAGATTTTCAATAAATATTTTTTTTTTCGTGACCTTAAGGAGGCCATATCTTCTACACTATGCCGAAAACGGAAAATTCGTACTCAGTATTTTCGTTTCATTTCGTCGAGATCTTGAACAATCAATCATCAGATAACGGATTTTCAATAAAAATATTTTATTCGTGACCTTAAGGAAGCTATATCTCCCAAACTATGCGGAAAATTCGCATTCAGTATTTTCGTTTCATTTCGTCGAGATCTTGAAGAATCAATCATCAGATAACGGATTTTCAATAAAAATATTTTATTCGTGACCTTAAGGAAGCTATATCTCCCAAACTATGCCGAAAACGGAAAATTCGTTACAAATATTTTCGTCTCATTTCGTTTATGTTTTTAGGAAGCAATCATCAGAAAACGGATTTTCAAAAAAATATTTTTTATTCGGGAATTTAAGGAAGCTATATCTCCTAAACTATGCCGAAAACGAAAAATTAGTACAAAGTATTTTCGTTTAATTTTGTCGAGATCTTGAAGAATCAATCATCAGATTACGGATTTCCTATAAATATATTTTATTCGTGACCTTAAGGAAGCCATATCTCCTAAACTATGCCGAAAACGGAAAATTCGTTACAAATATTTTCGTCTCATTTCATTTATGTCTTTAAGAAGCAATCATCAGAAAATGGATTTTCAAAAAAATATTTTTTATTCTGGAATTTAAGGAAGCTATATCTCCTAAACTATGCCGAAAACGAAAAATTAGTACTCGGTATTTTCGTTTAATTTTGTCGAGATCTTGAAGAATCAATCATCAGATAACGGATTTTCAATAAATATATTTTATTCGTGACCTTAGGGAGGCTATATCTCCTAAACAATGCGGAAAAATCGTACTCAGTATTTTCGTTTCATTTCGTCGAGATCTTGAAGAATCAATCATCAGATAACGGATTTTCAATAAATATATGTTAGTCGTGAGTTTAAGGAGGCTTTATCTCCTAAACTATGCGGAAAAATCGTACTCTGTATTTTCGTTTCATTTCGTCGAGATCTTGAAGAATCAATCATCAGATAAATTCGAATCAGTATTTTCGTTTCATTTCGTCGGGATCTTGAAGAATCAATCATCAGATAACGGATTGTCAACAAATATATTTTATTCGTGACCTTAAAGAAGCTATATCTCCTAAACTATGCCGAAAATGAAAAATTAGTACTCGGTGTTTTCGTTTCATTTTGTCGAGATCTTGAAGAATCAATCATCAGATTACGGATTTTCAATAAATATATGTTAGTCGTGAGTTTAAGGAGGCTTTATCTCTTAAACTATGCGGAAAATTCGTACTCAGTATTTTCGTTTCATTTCGTCGAGATCTTGAAGAATCAATCATCAGATAACTTATTTTCAATAAATATATTTTATTCGTGACCTTAAGGAAGCTATATTTCCTAAACTATGCCAAAAACAGAAAATTTGTACCCAGTACTTTCGATTTATTTCGTCGAGATCTTGAAGAATCAATCATCAGATAACGGATTTTCAATAATAATGTAAACTATGCGGAAAATTCGAACTCAGTTTTTTCGTTTCATTTCGTCGAGATCTTGAAGAATCAATCATCAGATAAATTCGAATCAGTATTTTCGTTTCATTTCGTCGGGATCTTGAAGAATCAATCATCAGATATCGGATTTTTAACAAATATATTTTATTCGTGACCTTAAAGAAGCTATATCTCCTAAACTATGCCGAAAATGAAAAATTTTTTACAAATATTTTCATCTTATTTTGTTTATGTCTTTAAGAAATAATAACCAGAAAACGGATTTTAAAAAAAATATTTTTTTTCTTGAATTTAAGGAGGCTATATCTTCTACACTATGCCGAAAACGGAAAATTCGTACTCAGTATTTTCGTTTCATTTCGTCGAGATCTTGAAGAATCAATCATCAGATAACGGATTTTCAATAAATATATTTTATTCGTGACCTTAAGGAAGCAATATTTCCTAAACTATGCCGAAAACGGAAAATTTGTACCCAGTATTTTCGATTCATTTCGTCGAGATCTT
This sequence comes from Zaprionus ornatus, assembly GCA_018904035.1. NCBI lineage: Eukaryota > Metazoa > Arthropoda > Insecta > Diptera > Drosophilidae > Zaprionus > Zaprionus ornatus. The sequence goes on along the minus strand of JAEIFZ010000241.1, from coordinate 367,395 downwards.
CAAGAATCAATCATCAGATAAAGCATTTTCAATAATAATGTAAACTATGCGGAAAATTCGTACTCAGTATTTTCGTTTCATTTCGTCGAGATCTTGAAGAATCAATCATCAGATAACGGATTTTCAATAAATATATTTTATTCGTGACCTTAGGGAGGCTATATCTCCTAAACAATGCGGAAGAATCGTACTTAGTATTTTCGTTTCATTTCGTCGAGATCTTGAAGAATCAATCATCAGATAACGGATTTTCAATACATATATTTTATTCGTGACCTTAAGGAAGCTATATTTCCTAAACTATGCCGAAAACGGAAAATTTGTACCCAGTATTTTCGATTCATTTCGTCGAGATCTTCAAGAATCAATCATCAGATAACGCATTTTCAATAATAATGTAAACTATGCGGAAAATTCGTACTCATTATTTTCGTTTCATTTCTTCGAGATCTTGAAGAATCAATCATCAGATAACGGATTTTCAATAAATATATTTTATTCGTGACCTTAGGGAGGCTATATTTCCTAAACTATGCCGAAAACGGAAAATTTGTACCCAGTATTTTCGATTCATTTCGTCGAGATCTTCAAGAATCAATCATCAGATAACGCATTTTCAATAATAATGTAAACAATGCGGAAAAATCGTACTCAGTATTTTCGTTTCATTTCGTCGAGATCTTGAAGAATCAATCATCAGATAAATTCGAATCAGTATTTTCGTTTCATTTCGTCGGGATCTTGAAGAATCAATCATCAGATAACGGATTGTGAACAAATATATTTTATTCGTGACCTTAAAGAAGCTATATCTCCTAAACTATGCCGAAAATGAAAAATTAGTACTCGGTGTTTTCGTTTCATTTTGTCGAGATCTTGAAGAATCAATCATCAGATTACGGATTTTCAATAAATATGTTTTATTCGTGACTTTAAGGAGGCCATATCTTATACATTATGCCGAAAACGAAAAATTCGTACTCAGTATTTTCGTTTCATTTCGTCGAGATCTTGAACAATCAATCATCAGATAATAGATTTTCAATAAAAATATTTTATTCGTGACCTTAAGGAAGCTATATCTCCCAAACTATGCCGAAAACGGAAAATTCGTTACAAATGTTTTCGTCTCATTTCGTTTATGTTTTTAAGAAGCAATCATCAGAAAACGGATTTTCAAAAAAATATTTTTTATTCGGGAATTTAAGGAAGCTATATCTCCTAAACTATGCCGAAAACGAAAAATTAGTACACTGTATTTTCGTTTAATTTTGTCGAGATCTTGAAGAATCAATCATCAGATTACGGATTTCCTATAAATATATTTTATTCGTGACCTTAAGGAAGCTATATCTCCCAAACTATGCCGAAAACGGAAAATTCGTTACAAATATTTTCGTCTCATTTCGTTTATGTTTTTAAGAAGCAATCATCAGAAAATGGATTTTCAAAAAAATATTTTTTATTCGGGAATTTAAGGAAGCTATATCTCCTAAACTATGCCGAAAACGAAAAATTAGTACTCGGTATTTTCGTTTAATTTTGTCGAGATCTTGAAGAATCAATCATCAGATAACGGATTTTCAATAAATATATTTTATTCGTGACCTTAGGGAGGCTATATCTCCTAAACAATGCGGAAAAATCGTACTCAGTATTTTCGTTTCATTTCGTCGAGATCTTGAAGAATCAATCATCAGATAAATTCGAATCAGTATTTTCGTTTCATTTCGTCGGGATCTTGAAGAATCAATCATCAGATAACGGATTGTCAACAAATATATTTTATTCGTGACCTTAAAGAAGCTATATCTCCTAAACTATGCCAAAAATGAAAAATTAGTACTCGGTGTTTTCGTTTCATTTTGTCGAGATCTTGAAGAATCAATCATCAGATTACGGATTTTCAATAAATATATGTTAGTCGTGAGTTTAAGGAGGCTTTATCTCTTAAACTATGCGGAAAATTCGTACTCAGTATTTTCGTTTCATTTCGTCGAGATCTTGAAGAATCAATCATCAGATAACTTATTTTCAATAAATATATTTTATTCGTGACCTTAAGGAAGCTATATTTCCTAAACTATGCCAAAAACGGAAAATTTGTACCCAGTATTTTCGATTTATTTCGTCGAGATCTTGAAGAATCAATCATCAGATAACGGATTTTCAATAATAATGTAAACAATGCGGAAAATTCGAACTCAGTTTTTTCGTTTCATTTCGTCGAGATCTTGAAGAATCAATCATCAGATAAATTCGAATCAGTATTTTCGTTTCATTTCGTCGGGATCTTGAAGAATCAATCATCAGATATCGGATTTTTAACAAATATATTTTATTCGGGACCTTAAAGAAGCTATATCTCCTAAACTATGCCGAAAACGAAAAATTTTTTACAAATATTTTCATCTCATTTTGTTTATGTCTTTAAGAAGTAATAACCAGAAAACGGATTTTAAAAAAAAATATTTTTTTCTTCAATTTAAGGAGGCTATATCTTCTACACTATGCCGAAAACGGAAAATTCGTACTCAGTATTTTCGTTTCATTTCGTCGAGATCTTGAAGAATCAATCATCAGATAACGGATTTTCAATAAATATATTTTATTCGTGACCTTAAGGAAGCTATATTTCCTAAACTATGCCGAAAACGGAAAATTTGTACCCAGTATTTTCGATTCATTTCGTCGAGATCTTCAAGAATCAATCATCAGATAAAGCATTTTCAATAATAATGTAAACTATGCGGAAAATTCGTACTCAGTATTTTCGTTTCATTTCGTCGAGATCTTGAAGAATCAATCATCAGATAACGGATTTTCAATAAATATATTTTATTCGTGACCTTAGGGAGGCTATATCTCCTAAACAATGCGGAAGAATCGTACTTAGTATTTTCGTTTCATTTCGTCGAGATCTTGAAGAATCAATCATCAGATAACGGATTTTCAATAAATATATTTTATTCGTGACCTTAAGGAAGCTATATTTCCTAAACTATGCCGAAAACGGAAAATTTGTACCCAGTATTTTCGATTCATTTCGTCGAGATCTTCAAGAATCAATCATCAGATAACGCATTTTCAATAATAATGTAAACTATGCGGAAAATTCGTACTCATTATTTTCGTTTCATTTCGTCAAGATCTTGAAGAATCAATCATCAGATAACGGATTTTCAATAAATATATTTTATTCGTGACCTTAGGGAGGCTATATCTCCTAAACAATGCGGAAAAATCGTACTCAGCATTTTCGTTTCATTTCGTCGAGATCTTGAAGAATCAATCATCAGATAAATTCGGATCAGTATTTTCGTTTCATTTCGTCGGGATCTTGAAGAATCAATCATCAGATAACGGATTGTGAACAAATATATTTTATTCGTGACCTTAAAGAAGCTATATCTCCTAAACTATGCCGAAAATGAAAAATTAGTACTCGGTGTTTTCGTTTCATTTTGTCGAGATCTTGAAGAATCAATCATCAGATTACGGATTTTCAATAAATATGTTTTATTCGTGACTTTAAGGAGGCCATATCTTATACATTATGCCGAAAACGAAAAATTCGTACTCAGTATTTTCGTTTCATTTCGTCGAGATCTTGAACAATCAATCATCAGATAATAGATTTTCAATAAAAATATTTTATTCGTGACCTTAAGGAAGCTATATCTCCCAAACTATGCGGAAAATTCGCATTCAGTATTTTCGTTTCATTTCGTCGAGATCTTGAAGAATCAATCATCAGATAACGGATTTTCAATAAAAATATTTTATTCGTGACCTTAAGGAAGCTATATCTCCCAAACTATGCCGAAAACGGAAAATTCGTTACAAATATTTTCGTCTCATTTCGTTTATGTTTTTAAGAAGCAATCATCAGAAAACGGATTTTCAAAAAAATATTTTTTATTCGGGAATTTAAGGAAGCTATATCTCCTAAACTATGCCGAAAACGAAAAATTAGTACACGATATTTTCGTTTAATTTTGTCGAGATCTTGAAGAATCAATCATCAGATTACGGATTTCCTATAAATATATTTTATTCGTGACCTTAAGGAAGCTATATTTCCTAAACTATGCCGAAAACGGAAAATTTGTACTCGGTGTTTTCGTTTCATTTTGTCGAGATCTTGAAGAATCAATCATCAGATAAATTCGGATCAGTATTTTCGTTTCATTTCGTCGGGATCTTGAAGAATCAATCATCAGATAACGGATTGTGAACAAATATATTTTATTCGTGACCTTAAAGAAGCTATATCTCCTAAACTATGCCGAAAATGAAAAATTAGTACTCGGTGTTTTCGTTTCATTTTGTCGAGATCTTGAAGAATCAATCATCAGATTACGGATTTTCAATAAATATATTTTATTCGTGACTTTAAGGAGGCCATATCTTATACATTATGCCGAAAACGAAAAATTCGTACTCAGTATTTTCGTTTCATTTCGTCGAGATCTTGAAGAATCAATCATCAGATAACAGATTTTCAATAAATATTTTTTATTCGTGACCTTAAGGAGGCCATATCTTCTACACTATGCCGAAAACGGAAAATTCGTACTCAGTATTTTCGTTTCATTTCGTCGAGATCTTGAAGAATCAATCATCAGATAACGGATTTTCAATAAATATATTTTATTCGTGACCTTAAGGAAGCTATATTTCCTAAACTATGCCGAAAACGGAAAATTTGTACCCAGTATTTTCGATTCATTTCGTCGAGATCTTCAAGAATCAATCATCAGATAAAGCATTTTCAATAATAATGTAAACTATGCGGAAAATTCGTACTCAGTATTTTCGTTTCATTTCGTCGAGATCTTGAAGAATCAATCATCAGATAACGGATTTTCAATAAATATATTTTATTCGTGACTTTAGGGAGGCTATATCTCCTAAACAATGCGGAAGAATCGTACTTAGTATTTTCGTTTCATTTCGTCGAGATCTTGAAGAATCAATCATCAGATAACGGATTTTCAATAAATATATTTTATTCGTGACCTTAAGGAAGCTATATTTCCTAAACTATGCCGAAAACGGAAAATTTGTACCCAGTATTTTCGATTCATTTCGTCGAGATCTTCAAGAATCAATCATCAGATAACGCATTTTCAATAATAATGTAAACTATGCGGAAAATTCGTACTCATTATTTTCGTTTCATTTCGTCAAGATCTTGAAGAATCAATCATCAGATAACGGATTTTCAATAAATATATTTTATTCGTGACCTTAGGGAGGCTATATCTCCTAAACAATGCGGAAAAATCGTACTCAGCATTTTCGTTTCATTTCGTCGAGATCTTGAAGAATCAATCATCAGATAAATTCGGATCAGTATTTTCGTTTCATTTCGTCGGGATCTTGAAGAATCAATCATCAGATAACGGATTGTGAACAAATATATTTTATTCGTGACCTTAAAGAAGCTATATCTCCTAAACTATGCCGAAAATGAAAAATTAGTACTCGGTGTTTTCGTTTCATTTTGTCGAGATCTTGAAGAATCAATCATCAGATTACGGATTTTCAATAAATATATTTTATTCGTGACTTTAAGGAGGCCATATCTTATACATTATGCCGAAAACGAAAAATTCGTACTCAGTATTTTCGTTTCATTTCGTCGAGATCTTGAAGAATCAATCATCAGATAACAGATTTTCAATAAATATTTTTTATTCGTGACCTTAAGGAGGCCATATCTTCTACACTATGCCGAAAACGGAAAATTCGTACTCAGTATTTTCGTTTCATTTCGTCGAGATCTTGAAGAATCAATCATCGGATAACGGATTTTCAATAATTATTTTTTATTTTTGACCTTTAGGAGGCCATATCTTCTACACTATGCCGAAAACGGAAAATTCGTACTCAGTATTTTCGTTTCATTTCGTCGAGATCTTGAAGAATCAATCATCAGATTACGGATTTTTAATAAATATTTTTTATTCGTGACCTTAAGGCCATTTTTTCTACACTATGCCGAAAACGGAAAATTCGTACTCAGTATTTTCGTTTCATTTCGTCGAGATCTTGAAGAATCAATCATCAGATAACGGATTTTCAATAAATATATTTTATTCGTGACCTTAAGGAAGCTATATTTCCTAAACTATGCCGAAAACGGAAAATTTGTACCCAGTATTTTCGATTCATTTCGTCGAGATCTTCAAGAATCAATCATCAGATAAATTCGAATCAGTATTTTCGTTTCATTTCGTCGGGATCTTGAAGAATCAATCATCAGATAACGGATTGTGAACAAATATATTTTATTCGTGACCTTAAAGAAGCTATATCTCCTAAACTATGCCGAAAATGAAAAATTAGTACTCGGTGTTTTCGTTTCATTTTGTCGAGATCTTGAAGAATCAATCATCAGATTACGGATTTTCAATAAATATATTTTATTCGTGACTTTAAGGAGGCCATATCTTATACATTATGCCGAAAACGAAAAATTCGTACTCAGTATTTTCGTTTCATTTCGTCGAGATCTTGAAGAATCAATCATCAGATAACAGATTTTCAATAAATATTTTTTATTCGTGACCTTAAGGAGGCCGTATCTTCTACACTATGCCGAAAACGGAAAATTCGTACTCAGTATTTTCGTTTCATTTCGTCGAGATCTTGAAGAATCAATCATCGGATAACGGATTTTCAATAATTATTTTTTATTTTTGACCTTTAGGGGGCCATATCTTCTACACTATGCCGAAAACGGAAAATTCGTACTCAGTATTTTCGTTTCATTTCGTCGAGATCTTGAAGAATCAATCATCAGATTACGGATTTTTAATAAATATTTTTATTCGTGACCTTAAGGCCATTTTTTCTACACTATGCCGAAAACGGAAAATTCGTACTCAGTATTTTCGTTTCATTTCGTCGAGATCTTGAAGAATCAATCATCAGATAACGGATTTTCAATAAATATATTTTATTCGTGACCTTAAGGAAGCTATATTTCCTAAACTATGCCGAAAACGGAAAATTTGTACCCAGTATTTTCGATTCATTTCGTCGAGATCTTCAAGAATCAATCATCAGATAAAGCATTTTCAATAATAATGTAAACTATGCGGAAAATTCGTACTCAGTATTTTCGTTTCATTTCGTCGAGATCTTGAAGAATCAATCATCAGATAACGGATTTTCAATAAATATATTTTATTCGTGACCTTAGGGAGGCTATATCTCCTAAACAATGCGGAAGAATCGTACTTAGTATTTTCGTTTCATTTCGTCGAGATCTTGAAGAATCAATCATCAGATAACGGATTTTCAATAAATATATTTTATTCGTGACCTTAAGGAAGCTATATTTCCTAAACTATGCCGAAAACGGAAAATTTGTACCCAGTATTTTCGATTCATTTCGTCGAGATCTTCAAGAATCAATCATCAGATAACGCATTTTCAATAATAATGTAAACTATGCGGAAAATTCGTACTCATTATTTTCGTTTCATTTCGTCAAGATCTTGAAGAATCAATCATCAGATAACGGATTTTCAATAAATATATTTTATTCGTGACCTTAAAGAAGCTATATCTCCTAAACTATGCCGAAAATGAAAAATTAGTACTCGGTGTTTTCGTTTCATTTTGTCGAGATCTTGAAGAATCAATCATCAGATTACGGATTTTCAATAAATATGTTTTATTCGTGACTTTAAGGAGGCCATATCTTATACATTATGCCGAAAACGAAAAATTCGTACTCAGTATTTTCGTTTCATTTCGTCGAGATCTTGAACAATCAATCATCAGATAATAGATTTTCAATAAAAATATTTTATTCGTGACCTTAAGGAAGCTATATTTCCTAAACTATGCCGAAAACGGAAAATTTGTACCCAGTATTTTCGATTCATTTCGTCGAGATCTTCAAGAATCAATCATCAGATAACGCATTTTCAATAATAATGTAAACTATGCGGAAAATTCGTACTCATTATTTTCGTTTCATTTCGTCAAGATCTTGAAGAATCAATCATCAGATAACGGATTTTCAATAAATATATTTTATTCGTGACCTTAAAGAAGCTATATCTCCTAAACTATGCCGAAAATGAAAAATTAGTACTCGGTGTTTTCGTTTCATTTTGTCGAGATCTTGAAGAATCAATCATCAGATTACGGATTTTCAATAAATATATTTTATTCGTGACTTTAAGGAGGCCATATCTTATACATTATGCCGAAAACGAAAAATTCGTACTCAGTATTTTCGTTTCATTTCGTCGAGATCTTGAAGAATCAATCATCAGATAACAGATTTTCAATAAATATTTTTTATTCGTGACCTTAAGGAGGCCGTATCTTCTACACTATGCCGAAAACGGAAAATTCGTACTCAGTATTTTCGTTTCATTTCGTCGAGATCTTGAAGAATCAATCATCGGATAACGGATTTTCAATAATTATTTTTTATTTTTGACCTTTAGGGGCCATATCTTCTACACTATGCCGAAAACGGAAAATTCGTACTCAGTATTTTCGTTTCATTTCGTCGAGATCTTGAAGAATCAATCATCAGATTACGGATTTTTAATAAATATTTTTTATTCGTGACCTTAAGGCCATTTTTTCTACACTATGCCGAAAACGGAAAATTCGTACTCAGTATTTTCGTTTCATTTCGTCGAGATCTTGAAGAATCAATCATCAGATAACGGATTTTCAATAAATATATTTTATTCGTGACCTTAAGGAAGCTATATTTCCTAAACTATGCCGAAAACGGAAAATTTGTACCCAGTATTTTCGATTCATTTCGTCGAGATCTTCAAGAATCAATCATCAGATAAAGCATTTTCAATAATAATGTAAACTATGCGGAAAATTCGTACTCAGTATTTTCGTTTCATTTCGTCGAGATCTTGAAGAATCAATCATCAGATAACGGATTTTCAATAAATATATTTTATTCGTGACCTTAGGGAGGCTATATCTCCTAAACAATGCGGAAGAATCGTACTTAGTATTTTCGTTTCATTTCGTCGAGATCTTGAAGAATCAATCATCAGATAACGGATTTTCAATAAATATATTTTATTCGTGACCTTAAGGAAGCTATATTTCCTAAACTATGCCGAAAACGGAAAATTTGTACCCAGTATTTTCGATTCATTTCGTCGAGATCTTCAAGAATCAATCATCAGATAACGCATTTTCAATAATAATGTAAACTATGCGGAAAATTCGTACTCATTATTTTCGTTTCATTTCGTCAAGATCTTGAAGAATCAATCATCAGATAACGGATTTTCAATAAATATATTTTATTCGTGACCTTAAAGAAGCTATATCTCCTAAACTATGCCGAAAATGAAAAATTAGTACTCGGTGTTTTCGTTTCATTTTGTCGAGATCTTGAAGAATCAATCATCAGATTACGGATTTTCAATAAATATGTTTTATTCGTGACTTTAAGGAGGCCATATCTTATACATTATGCCGAAAACGAAAAATTCGTACTCAGTATTTTCGTTTCATTTCGTCGAGATCTTGAACAATCAATCATCAGATAATAGATTTTCAATAAAAATATTTTATTCGTGACCTTAAGGAAGCTATATCTCCCAAACTATGCGGAAAATTCGCATTCAGTATTTTCGTTTCATTTCGTCGAGATCTTGAAGAATCAATCATCAGATAACGGATTTTCAATAAAAATATTTTATTCGTGACCTTAAGGAAGCTATATCTCCCAAACTATGCCGAAAACGGAAAATTCGTTACAAATATTTTCGTCTCATTTCGTTTATGTTTTTAAGAAGCAATCATCAGAAAACGGATTTTCAAAAAAATATTTTTTATTCGGGAATTTAAGGAAGCTATATCTCCTAAACTATGCCGAAAACGAAAAATTAGTACACGATATTTTCGTTTAATTTTGTCGAGATCTTGAAGAATCAATCATCAGATTACGGATTTCCTATAAATATATTTTATTCGTGACCTTAAGGAAGCTATATCTCCCAAACTATGCCGAAAACGGAAAATTCGTTACAAATATTTTCGTCTCATTTCGTTTATGTTTTTAAGAAGCAATCATCAGAAAATGGATTTTCAAAAAAATATTTTTTATTCGGGAATTTAAGGAAGCTATATCTCCTAAACTATGCCGAAAACGAAAAATTAGTACTCGGTATTTTCGTTTAATTTTGTCGAGATCTTGAAGAATCAATCATCAGATAACGGATTTTCAATAAATATATTTTATTCGTGACCTTAGGGAGGCTATATCTCCTAAACAATGCGGAAAAATCGTACTCAGTATTTTCGTTTCATTTCGTCGAGATCTTGAAGAATCAATCATCAGATAAATTCGAATCAGTATTTTCGTTTCATTTCGTCGGGATCTTGAAGAATCAATCATCAGATAAGGCTTTATCTCTTAAACTATGCGGAAAATTCGTACTCAGTATTTTCGTTTCATTTCGTCGAGATCTTGAAGAATCAATCATCAGATAACTTATTTTCAATAAATATATTTTATTCGTGACCTTAAGGAAGCTATATTTCCTAAACTATGCCAAAAACGGAAAATTTGTACCCAGTATTTTCGATTCATTTCGTCGAGATCTTGAAGAATCAATCATCAGATAACGGATTTTCAATAATAATGTAAACAATGCGGAAAATTCGAACTCAGTTTTTTCGTTTCATTTCGTCGAGATCTTGAAGAATCAATCATCAGATAAATTCGAATCAGTATTTTCGTTTCATTTCGTCGGGATCTTGAAGAATCAATCATCAGATATCGGATTTTTAACAAATATATTTTATTCGGGACCTTAAAGCAGCTATATCTCCTAAACTATGCCGAAAACGAAAAATTTTTTACAAATATTTTCATCTCATTTTGTTTATGTCTTTAAGAAGTAATAACCAGAAAACGGATTTTAAAAAAAATATTTTTTTTCTTCAATTTAAGGAGGCTATATCTTCTACACTATGCCGAAAACGGAAAATTCGTACTCAGTATTTTCGTTTCATTTCGTCGAGATCTTGAAGAATCAATCATCAGATAACGGATTTTCAATAAATATATTTTATTCGTGACCTTAAGGAAGCTATATTTCCTAAACTATGCCGAAAACGGAAAATTTGTACCCAGTATTTTCGATTCATTTCGTCGAGATCTTCAAGAATCAATCATCAGATAAAGCATTTTCAATAATAATGTAAACTATGCGGAAAATTCGTACCCAGTATTTTCGTTTCATTTCGTCGAGATCTTGAAGAATCAATCATCAGATAACGGATTTTCAATAAATATATTTTATTCGTGACCTTAGGGAGGCTATATCTCCTAAACAATGCGGAAGAATCGTACTTAGTATTTTCGTTTCATTTCGTCGAGATCTTGAAGAATCAATCATCAGATAACGGATTTTCAATAAATATATTTTATTCGTGACCTTAAGGAAGCTATATTTCCTAAACTATGCCGAAAACGGAAAATTTGTACCCAGTATTTTCGATTCATTTCGTCGAGATCTTCAAGAATCAATCATCAGATAACGCATTTTCAATAATAATGTAAACTATGCGGAAAATTCGTACTCATTATTTTCGTTTCATTTCGTCAAGATCTTGAAGAATCAATCATCAGATAACGGATTTTCAATAAATATATTTTATTCGTGACCTTAGGGAGGCTATATCTCCTAAACAATGCGGAAAAATCGTACTCAGCATTTTCGTTTCATTTCGTCGAGATCTTGAAGAATCAATCATCAGATAAATTCGGATCAGTATTTTCGTTTCATTTCGTCGGGATCTTGAAGAATCAATCATCAGATAACGGATTGTGAACAAATATATTTTATTCGTGACCTTAAAGAAGCTATATCTCCTAAACTATGCCGAAAATGAAAAATTAGTACTCGGTGTTTTCGTTTCATTTTGTCGAGATCTTGAAGAATCAATCATCAGATTACGGATTTTCAATAAATATATTTTATTCGTGACTTTAAGGAGGCCATATCTTATACATTATGCCGAAAACGAAAAATTCGTACTCAGTATTTTCGTTTCATTTCGTCGAGATCTTGAAGAATCAATCATCAGATAACAGATTTTCAATAAATATTTTTTATTCGTGACCTTAAGGAGGCCATATCTTCTACACTATGCCGAAAACGGAAAATTCGTACTCAGTATTTTCGTTTCATTTCGTCGAGATCTTGAAGAATCAATCATCGGATAACGGATTTTCAATAATTATTTTTTATTTTTGACCTTTAGGAGGCCATATCTTCTACACTATGCCGAAAACGGAAAATTCGTACTCAGTATTTTCGTTTCATTTCGTCGAGATCTTGAAGAATCAATCATCAGATTACGGATTTTTAATAAATATTTTTTATTCGTGACCTTAAGGCCATTTTTTCTACACTATGCCGAAAACGGAAAATTCGTACTCAGTATTTTCGTTTCATTTCGTCGAGATCTTGAAGAATCAATCATCAGATAACGGATTTTCAATAAATATATTTTATTCGTGACCTTAAGGAAGCTATATTTCCTAAACTATGCCGAAAACGGAAAATTTGAAGAATCAATCATCAGATAAATTCGAATCAGTATTTTCGTTTCATTTCGTCGGGATCTTGAAGAATCAATCATCAGATAACGGATTGTGAACAAATATATTTTATTCGTGACCTTAAAGAAGCTATATCTCCTAAACTATGCCGAAAATGAAAAATTAGTACTCGGTGTTTTCGTTTCATTTTGTCGAGATCTTGAAGAATCAATCATCAGATTACGGATTTTCAATAAATATATTTTATTCGTGACTTTAAGGAGGCCATATCTTATACATTATGCCGAAAACGAAAAATTCGTACTCAGTATTTTCGTTTCATTTCGTCGAGATCTTGAAGAATCAATCATCGGATAACGGATTTTCAATAAATATTTTTTATTCGTGACCTTAAGGCCATTTTTTCTACACTATGCCGAAAACGGAAAATTCGTACTCAGTATTTTCGTTTCATTTCGTCGAGATCTTGAAGAATCAATCATCAGATAACAGATTTTCAATAAATATTTTTTATTCGTGACCTTAAGGAGGCCGTATCTTCTACACTATGCCGAAAACGGAAAATTCGTACTCAGTATTTTCGTTTCATTTCGTCGAGATCTTGAAGAATCAATCATCGGATAACGGATTTTCAATAATTATTTTTTATTTTTGACCTTTAGGGGGCCATATCTTCTACACTATGCCGAAAACGGAAAATTCGTACTCAGTATTTTCGTTTCATTTCGTCGAGATCTTGAAGAATCAATCATCAGATTACGGATTTTTAATAAATATTTTTTATTCGTGACCTTAAGGCCATTTTTTCTACACTATGCCGAAAACGGAAAATTCGTACTCAGTATTTTCGTTTCATTTCGTCGAGATCTTGAAGAATCAATCATCAGATAACGGATTTTCAATAAATATATTTTATTCGTGACCTTAAGGAAGCTATATTTCCTAAACTATGCCGAAAACGGAAAATTTGTACCCAGTATTTTCGTTTCATTTCGTCGAGATCTTCAAGAATCAATCATCAGATAACAGATTTTCAATAAATATATTTTATTCGTGACCTTAAGGAAGCTATATTTCCTAAACTATGCCGAAAACGGAAAATTTGTACCCAGTATTTTCGATTCATTTCGTCGAGATCTTCAAGAATCAATCATCAGATAACGCATTTTCAATAATAATGTAAACTATGCGGAAAATTCGTACTCAGTATTTTCGTTTCATTTCGTCGAGATCTTGAAGAATCAATCATCAGATAACGGATTTTCAATAAATATATTTTATTCGTGACCTTAGGGAGGCTATATCTCCTAAACAATGCGGAAAAATCGTACTCAGTATTTTCGTTTCATTTCGTCGAGATCTTGAAGAATCAATCATCAGATAAATTCGAATCAGTATTTTCGTTTCATTTCGTCGGGATCTTGAAGAATCAATCATCAGATAACGGATTGTCAACAAATATATTTTATTCGTGACCTTAAAGAAGCTATATCTCCTAAACTATGCCGAAAATGAAAAATTAGTACTTAGTATTTTCGTTTCATTTCGTCGAGATCTTGTAGAATCAATCATCAGATTACGGATTTTCAATAAATATATTTTATTCGTGACTTTAAGGAGGCCATATCTTATACATTATGCCGAAAACGGAAAATTCGTACTCAGTATTTTCGTTTCATTTCGTCGAGATCTTGAAGAATCAATCATCAGATAACAGATTTTCAATAAATATTTTTTATTCGTGACCTTAAGGAGGCCATATCTTCTACACTATGCCGAAAACGGAAAATTCGTACTGAGTAATTTCGTTTCATTTCGTCGAGATCTTGAAGAATCAATCATCGGATAACGGATTTTCAATAATTATTTTTTATTTTTGACCTTTAGGAGGCCATATCTTCTACACTATGCCGAAAACGGAAAATTCGTACTCAGTATTTTCGTTTCATTTCGTCGAGATCTTGAAGAATCAATCATCAGATTACGGATTTTCAATAAATATTTTTTATTCGTGACCTTAAGGCCATTTTTTCTACACTATGCCGAAAACGGAATATTCGTAATCTGATTTTTCGTTTCATTTCGTCGAGATCTTGATGAATCAATCATCAGATAACGGATTTTCAATAAAAATATTTTATTAGTGAACTTAAGGAATCTATATCTCCTAAACTATGCCGAAAACGAAAAATTAGTACTCGGTGTTTTCGTTTCATTTTGTCGAGATCTTGAAGAATCAATCATCCGATAACAGATTTTCAATAAATATTTTTTATTCGTGACCTTAAGGCCATTTTTTCTACACTATGCCGAAAACGGAATATTCGTAATCTGATTTTTCGTTTCATTTCGTCGAGATCTTGAAGAATCAATAATCAGATAACGGATTTTCAATAAATATATGTTAGTCGTGAGTTTAAGGAGGCTTTATCTCCTAAACTATGCGGAAAATTCGTACTCAGTATTTTCGTTTCGTTTCGTCGAGATCTTGAACAATCAATCATCAGATAACGGATTTTCAATAAAAATATTTTATTCGTGACCTTAAGGAAGCTATATCTCCCAAACTATGCGGAAAATTCGTATTCAGTATTTTCGTTTCATTTCGTCGAGATCTTGAAGAATCAATCATCAGATAACGGATTTTCAATAAAAATATTTAATTCGTGACCTTAAGGAAGCTATATCTCCCAAACTATGCCGAAAACGGAAAATTCGTTACAAATATTTTCGTCTCATTTCGTTTATGTTTTTAAGAAGCAATCATCAGAAAACGGATTTTCAAAAAAATATTTTTTATTCGGGAATTTAAGGAAGCTATATCTCCTAAACTATGCCGAAAACGAAAAATTAGTACACGGTATTTTCGTTTAATTTTGTCGAGATCTTGAAGAATCAATCATCAGATTACGGATTTCCTATAAATATATTTTATTCGTGACCTTAAGGAAGCTATATCTCCTAAACTATGCCGAAAACGGAAAATTCGTTACAAATATTTTCGTCTCATTTCGTTTATGTCTTTAAGAAGCAATCATCAGAAAATGGATTTTCAAAAAAATATTTTTTATTCGGGAATTTAAGGAATCTATATCTCCTAAACTATGCCGAAAACGAAAAATTAGTACTCGGTAATTTCGTTTAATTTTGTCGAGATCTTGAAGAATCAATCATCAGATAACGGATTTTCAATAAATATATTTTATTCGTGACCTTAAGGAGGCTATATCTCCTAAACAATGCGGAAAAATCGTACTCAGTATTTTCGTTTCATTTCGTCGAGATCTTGAAGAATCAATCATCAGATAAATTCGAATCAGTATTTTCGTTTCATTTCGTCGGGATCTTGAAGAATCAATCATTAGATAACGGATTTTCAACAAATATATTTTATTCGTGACCTTAAAGAAGCTATATCTCCTAAACTATGCCGAAAACGAAAAATTAGTACTCGGTGTTTTCGTTTCCTTTTGTCGTGATCTTGAAGAATCAATCATCAGATTACCGATTTTCAATAAATACATTTTATTCGTGACCTTAAGGAAGCTATATCTCCTAAACTATGCCGAAAACAGAAAATTCTTTACAAATATTTTCATCTCATTTTGTTTATGTCTTTAAGAAGTAATAACCAGAAAACGGATTTTAAAAAAAATATTTTTTTTCTTGAATTTAAGGAGGCTATATCTTCTACACTATGCCGAAAACGGAAAATTCGTACTCAGTATTTTCGTTTCATTTCGTCGAGATCTTGAAGAATCAATCATCAGATAAATTCGAATCAGTATTTTCGTTTCATTTCGTCGGGATCTTGAAGAATCAATCATTAGATAACGGATTTTCGACAAATATATTTTATTCGTGACCTTAAAGAAGCTATATCTCCTAAACTATGCCGAAAACGAAAAATTAGTACTCGGTGTTTTCACTTCATTTTGTCGAGATATTGAAGAATCAATCATCAGATTACGGATTTTCAATAAATATATTTTATTCGTGACCTTAAGGAAGCTATATCTCCTAAACTATGCCGAAAACAGAAAATTCGTTACAAATATATTCGTCTCATTTCGTTTATGTCTTTAAGAAGCAATCATCAGAAAACGGATTTTCAAAAAAATAATTTTTATTCGGGAATTTAAGGAAGCTATATCTCGTAAATTATGCCGAAAACGAAAAATAAGTACTCGGTCTTTTCGTTTAATTTTGTCGAGATCTTGAAGAATCAATCATCAGATTACGGATTTTAAATAAATATTTTTTATTCGTGACTTTAAGGAGGCCATATCTTATACATTATGCCGAAAACGGAAAATTCGTCCTCAGTATTTTCGTTTCATTTCGTCGAGATCTTGAAGAATCAATCATCAGATAACAGATTTTCAATAAATATTTTTTATTCGTGACTTTAAGGAGGCCATATCTTCTACATTATGCCGAAAACGGAAAATTCGTACTCAGTATTTTCTTTTCATTTCGTCGAGATCTTGAAGAATCAATCATCCGATAACAGATTTTCAATAAATATTTTTTATTCGTGACCTTAAGGCCATTTTTTCTACACTATGCCGAAAACGGAATATTCGTAATCTGATTTTTCGTTTCATTTCGTCGAGATCTTGAAGAATCAATAAACAGATAACGGATTTTCAATAAATATATGTTAGTCGTGAGTTTAAGGAGGCTTTATCTCCTAAACTATGCGGAAAATTCGTACTCAGTATTTTCGTTTCGTTTCGTCGAGATCTTGAACAATCAATCATCAGATAACGGATTTTCAATAAAAATATTTTATTCGTGACCTTAAGGAAGCTATATCTCCCAAACTATGCGGAAAATTCGTATTCAGTATTTTCGTTTCATTTCGTCGAGATCTTGAAGAATCAATCATCAGATAACGGATTTTCAATAAAAATATTTAATTCGTGACCTTAAGGAAGCTATATCTCCCAAACTATGCCGAAAACGGAAAATTCGTTACAAATATTTTCGTCTCATTTCGTTTATGTTTTTAAGAAGCAATCATCAGAAAACGGATTTTCAAAAAATATATTTTTATTCGGGAATTTAAGGAAGCTATATCTCCTAAACTATGCCGAAAACGAAAAATTAGTACACGGTATTTTCGTTTAATTTTGTCGAGATCTTGAAGAATCAATCATCAGATTACGGATTTCCTATAAATATATTTTATTCGTGACCTTAAGGAAGCTATATCTCCTAAACTATGCCGAAAACGGAAAATTCGTTACAAATATTTTCGTCTCATTTCGTTTATGTCTTTAAGAAGCAATCATCAGAAAATGGATTTTCAAAAAAATATTTTTTATTCGGGGATTTAAGGAAACTATATCTCCTAAACTATGCCGAAAACGAAAAATTAGTACTCGGTATTTTCGTTTAATTTTGTCGAGATCTTGAAGAATCAATCATCAGATAACGGATTTTCAATAAATATATTTTATTCGTGACCTTAAGGAGGCTATATCTCCTAAACAATGCGGAAAAATCGTACTCAGTATTTTCGTTTCGTACTCAGTATTATCGTTTCATTTCATCGAGATCTTGAAGAATCAATCATCAGATAAATTCGAATCAGTATTTTCGTTTCATTTCGTCGGGATCTTGAAGAATCAATCATTAGATAACGGATTTTCGACAAATATATTTTATTCGTGACCTTAAAGAAGCTATATCTCCTAAACTATGCCGAAAACGAAAAATTAGTACTCGGTGTTTTCACTTCATTTTGTCGAGATATTGAAGAATCAATCATCAGATTACGGATTTTCAATAAATACGAGGGTCGTTTGATAAGTCCGTGACTTTTTGAATAAAATATATTTTTTTCGTCAAAGAAGCGTTTTATTTCTCAACATAATCTCCTTTTAGCTCTATACATTTAGTCCAGCGTTTTTCCAATTTTTTTATTCCTTCCAAATAATAGGTTTTCTCAAGGCCCTCAAAATAGTCGTTTGTTTCTGTGATGACCTCTTCATTTGACCCGAATCTCTTACCGCCGAGCCATTTCTTCATGTTTGGAAACAAAAAATAGTCACAGGGGGCTAAATCTGGAGAATATGCTGGATGGGGTAGCAGTTCGTAGCCCAATTTATGAAATTTTGCCATGCTGACTACACACGTGTGCACCCGTGCATTGTCCTGATGGAACAGCACTTTTTTTTTCGCCAAATGCGGTCGTTTCTGCTTTAAATCAATATCGAATCTGTCCAAAAGCTCTGAATAATATTCGCCGGTGATCGTTTTACCCTTTTCAAGGTAATCGATGTGAATGATACCTTGTGCATCCCAAAAAACTGTGGCCATGACCTTGTTGGCCGACAGACCCACCTTGGCCTTCTTTGGTGCACGTTCAGCCGGAGAAACCCACTGTCTTGATTGTTCTTTGGTCTCTGGTGTGGTGTGGTGGATCCATGTTTCGTCTACGGTAACGAAACGGCGCAAAAATTCGTTTGGATTGCGGTTGAACATCGCCAAACACTCCTTTGAAATGGTCACACGGTTGCGCTTATGGTCGTGTGTGAGCAATCGCGGCACCCATCGCGCGGAAAGCTTTTTCATGTCCAAATATTCATGTAAAATGTGATGTACCCGTTCAGTTGAGATGCCTACAGCCTCAGCTACCTCACGCACTTTCATTCTCCGATCATCCAATATCATTCCATGGATTTTGTCGACGATTTCTGGCATGACGACCTCTTTTGGGCGACCTGAACGTTCGGCATCACTTGTACTGGTACGACCACAACGGAACTCAGTAAACCATTTCTTAACCATTGAAATTGATGGTGCAGAGTCCCCATAATATTTATCAAGTCTTTCCTTGGTTTCGGTGATGGATTTTTTACGCAAAAAATAATGCTTAATTAGCACACGAAATTCACTTTTTTCCATTTTCGTTAAAATTCACGAGATCGTCTGCTTTCAATGCCTATAAAACGCAAACTAAGAAACGCAGCTTTCTCAAAATTTTACAGTCAGCTGTTAATCGATAACTGCTGACAGGAGCAGTGTTGTATTTAGAGCAGGTGCGCGGCAAATACAAAAAGTCACGGACTTATCAAACGACCCTCGTATATTTTATTCGTGACCTTAAGGAAGCTATATCTCCTAAACTATGCCGAAAACAGAAAATTCGTTACAAATATATTCGTCTCATTTCGTTTATGTCTTTAAGAAGCAATCATCAGAAAACGGATTTTCAAAAAAATAATTTTTATTCGGGAATTTAAGGAAGCTATATCTCGTAAATTATGCCGAAAACGAAAAATAAGTACTCGGTCTTTTCGTTTAATTTTGTCGAGATCTTGAAGAATCAATCATCAGATTACGGATTTTAAATAAATATTTTTTATTCGTGACTTTAAGGAGGCCATATCTTATACATTATGCCGAAAACGGAAAATTCGTCCTCAGTATTTTCGTTTCATTTCGTCGAGATCTTGAAGAATCAATCATCAGATAACAGATTTTCAATAAATATTTTTTATTCGTGACTTTAAGGAGGCCATATCTTCTACACTATGCCGAAAACGGAAAATTCGTACTCAGTATTTTCGTTTCATTTCGTCGAGATCTTGAAGAATCAATCATCAGATAACGGATTTTCAATAATTATTTTTTATTTCTGACCTTTAGGAGGCCATATCTTCTACACTATGCCGAAAACGGAAAATTCGTACTCGGTGTTTTCGTTTAATTTTGTCGAGATCTTGAAGAATCAATCATCAGATAACGGATTTTCAATAAATATATTTTATTCGTGACCTTAAGGAGGCTATATCTCCTAAACAATGCGGAAAAATCGTACTCAGTATTTTCGTTTCATTTCGTCGAGATCTTGAAGAATCAATCATCAGATAAATTCGAATCAGTATTTTCGTTTCATTTCGTCGGGATCTTGAAGAATCAATCATTAGATAACGGATTTTCAACAAATATATTTTATTCGTGACCTTAAGGAAGCTATATCTCCTAAACTATGCCGAAAACAGAAAATTCTTTCCAAATATTTTCATCTAATTTTGTTTATGTCTTTAAGAAGTAATAACCAGAAAACGGATTTTAAAAAAAATATTTTTTTTCTTGAATTTAAGGAGGCTATATCTTCTACACTATGCCGAAAACGGAAAATTCGTACTTAGTATTTTCGTTTCATTTCGTCGAGATCTTGAAGAATCAATCATCAGATAACGGATTTTCGACAAATATATTTTATTCGTGACCTTAAAGAAGCTATATCTCCTAAACTATGCCGAAAACGAAAAATTAGTACTCGGTGTTTTCGTTTCATTTTGTCGAGATATTGAAGAATCAATCATCAGATTACGGATTTTCAATAAATATATTTTATTCGTGACCTTAAGGAAGCTATATCTCCTAAACTATGCCGAAAACAGAAAATTCGTTACAAATATATTCGTCTCATTTCGTTTATGTCTTTAAGAAGCAATCATCAGAAAACGGATTTTCAATAAATATTTTTTATTCGTGACCTTAAGGAGGCCATATCTTCTACACTATGCCGAAAATGGAAAATTCGTACTCAGTTTTTTCGTTTCATTTCGTCGAGATCTTGAAGAATCAATCATCAAATAACGGATTTTCAATAAATATATGTTAGTCGTGAGTTTAAGGAGGCTTTATCTCTTAAACTATGCGGAAAATTCGTACTTAGTATTTTCGTTTCATTTCGTCGAGATCTTGAATCATCAGATAACGGATTTTCAATAAATATATTTTATTCGTGACCTTAAGAAAGCTATATTTCCTAAACTATGCCGAAAACGGAAAATTTGTACCCAGTATTTTCGATTCATTTCGTCGAGATCTTCAAGAATAAATCATCAGATAACGCATTTTCAATAATAATGTAAACTATGCGGAAAATGCGTACTCAGTATTTTCGTTTCATTTCGTCGAGATCTTGAAGAATCAATCATCAGATAACGGATTTTCAATAAATATATTTTATTCGTGACCTTAGGGAGGCTATATCTCCTAAACAATGCGGAAAAATCGTACTCAGTATTTTCGTTTCATTTCGTCGAGGTCTTGAAGAATCAATCATCAGATAAATTCGAATCAGTATTTTCGTTTCATTTCGTCGGGATCTTGAAGAATCAATCATCAGATAACGGATTTTCAACAAATATATTTTATTCGTGGCCTTAAAGAAGCTATATCTTCTAAACTATGCCGAAAACGAAAAATTAGTACTCGGTGTTTTCGTTTCATTTTGTCGAGATCTTGAAGAATCAATCATCAGATTACGGATTTTCAATAAATATATTTTATTCGTGACATTAAGGAAGCTATATCTCCTAAACTATGCCGAAAACGGAAAATTCGTTACATATATTTTCGTCTCATTTCGTTTATGTCTTTAAGAAGCAATCATCAGAAATCGGATTTACAAAAAAATATTTTTTATTCGGGAATTTAAGGAAGCTATATCTCCTAAACTATGCCGAAAACGAAAAATTAGTACTCGGTATTTTCGTTTAATTTTGTCGAGATCTTTAAGAATCAATCATCAGATTACGGATTTTCAATAAATATTATTTATTCGTGACTTTAAGGAGGCCATATCTTCTACATTATGCCGAAAACGGAAAATTCGTACTCAGTATTTTCGTTTCATTTCGTCGAGATCTTGAAGAATCAATCATCAGATAACAGATTTTCAATAAATATTTTTTATTGGTGACCTTAAGGCCATTTTTTCTACACTATGCCGAAAACGGAATATTCGTAATCTGATTTTTCGTTTCATTTCGTCGAGATCTTGAAGAATCAATAATCAGATAACGGATTTTCAATAAATATATGTTAGTCGTGAGTTTAAGGAGGCTTTATCTCCTTAACTATGCGGAAAATTCGTACTCAGTATTTTCGTTTCATTTCGTCGAGATCTTGAAGAATCAATCATCAGATAACGGATTTTCAATAAAAATATTTTATTCGTGAACTTAAGGCATCTATATCTCCTAAACTATGCCGAAAACGAAAAATTAGTACTCGGTGTTTTCGTTTCATTTTGTCGAGATCTTGAAGAATCAATCATCAGATTACGGATTTTCAATAAATATATTTTATTCGTGACCTTAAGGAGGCCATATCTTCTACACTATGCCGAAAACGGAAAATTCGTACTCAGTATTTTCGTTTCATTTCGTCGAGATCTTGAAGAATCAATCATCGGATAACGGATTTTCAATAATTATTTTTTATTTTTGACATTTAGGAGGCCATATCTTCTACACTATGCCGAAAACGGAAAATTCGTACTCAGTATTTTCGTTTCATTTCGTCGAGATCTTGAAGAATCAATCATCAGATTACGGATTTTCAATAAATATTTTTTATTCGTGACCTTATGGCCATTTTTTCTACACTATGCCGAAAACGGAATATTCGTAATCTGATTTTTCGTTTCATTTCGTCGAGATCTTGAAGAATCAATAATCAGATAACGGATTTTCAATAAATATATGTTAGTCGTGAGTTTAAGGAGGCTTTATCTCCTAAACTATTCGGAAAATTCGTACTCAGTATTTTCGTTTCATTTCGTCGAGATCTTGAAGAATCAATCATCAGATAACGGATTTTCAATAAAAATATTTTATTCGTGAACTTAAGGAATCTATATCTCCTAAACTATGCCGAAAACGAAAAATTAGTACTCGGTGTTTTCGTTTCATTTTGTCGAGATCTTGAAGAATCAATCATCAGATTACGGATTTTCAATAAATATATTTTATTCGTGACCTTAAGGAGGCCATATCTTCTACACTATGCCGAAAACGGAAAATTCGTACTCAGTATTTTCGTTTCATTTCGTCGAGATCTTGAAGAATCAATCATCAGATTACGGATTTTCAATAAATATTTTTTATTCGTGACTTTAAGGAGGCCATATCTTCTACATTATGCCGAAAACGGAAAATTCGTACTCAGTATTTTCGTTTCATTTCGTCGAGATCTTGAAGAATCAATCATCAGATAACAGATTTTCAATAAATATTTTTTATTGGTGACCTTAAGGCCATTTTTTCTACACTATGCCGAAAACGGAATATTCGTAATCTGATTTTTCGTTTCATTTCGTCGAGATCTTGAAGAATCAATAATCAGATAACGGATTTTCAATAAATATATGTTAGTCGTGAGTTTAAGGAGGCTTTATCTCCTTAACTATGCGGAAAATTCGTACTCAGTATTTTCGTTTCATTTCGTCGAGATCTTGAAGAATCAATCATCAGATAACGGATTTTCAATAAAAATATTTTATTCGTGAACTTAAGGAATCTATATCTCCTAAACTATGCCGAAAACGGAAAATTCGTTACATATATTTTCGTCTCATTTCGTTTATGTGTTTAAGAAGCAGTCATCAGAAAACGGATTTTCAAAAAAATATTTTTTATTCGGGAATTTAAGGAAGCTATATCTCCTAAACTATGCCCAAAACGAAAAATTAGTACTCGGTATTTTCGTTTAATTTTGTCGAGATCTTTAAGAATCAATCATCAGATTACGGATTTTCAATAAATATTTTTTATTCGTGACTTTAAGGAGGCCATATCTTCTACATTATGCCGAAAACGGAAAATTCGTACTCAGTATTTTCGTTTCATTTCGTCGAGATCTTGAAGAATCAATCATCAGATAACAGATTTTCAATAAATATTTTTTATTCGTGACCTTAAGGCCATTTTTTCCACACTATTCCGAAAACGGAATATTCGTAATCTGATTTTTCGTTTCATTTTGTCGAGATCTTGAAGAATCAATAATCAGATAACGGATTTTCAATAAATATATGTTAGTCGTGAGTTTAAGGAGGCTTTATCTCCTAAACTATGCGGAAAATTCGTACTCAGTATTTTCGTTTCATTTCGTCGAGATCTTGAAGAGTCAATCATCAGTTAACGGATTTTCAATAAAAATATTTTATTCGTGAACTTAAGGAATCTATATCTCCTAAACTATGCCGAAAACGAAAAATTAGTACTCGGTGTTTTCGTTTCATTTTGTCGAGATCTTGAAGAATCAATCATCAGATTACGGATTTTCAATAAATATATTTTATTAGTGACCTTAAGGAGGCCATATCTTCTACACTATGCCGAAAACGGAAAATTCGTACTCAGCATTTTCGTTTCATTTCGTCGAGATCTTGAAGAATCAATCATCGGATAACGGATTTTCAATAATTATTTTTATTTTTGACCTTTAGGAGGCCATATCTTCTACACTATGCCGAAAACGGAAAATTCGTACCCAGTATTTTCGTCTCATTTCGTCGAGATCTTGAAGAATCAATCATCAGATTACGGATTTTCAATAAATATTTTTTATTCGTGACCTTATGGCCATTTTTTCTACACTATGTCGAAAACGGAATATTCGTAATCTGATTTTTCGTTTCATTTCGTCGAGATCTTGATGAATCAATCATCAGATAACGGATTTTCAATAAAAATATTTTATTCGTGAACTTAAGGAATCTATATCTCCTAAACTATGCCGAAAACGAAAAATTAGTACTCGGTATTTTCGTCTCATTTCGTCGAGATCTTGAAGAATCAATCATCAGATTACGGATTTTCAATAAATATTTTTTATTCGTGACCTTAAAGCCATTTTTTCTACACTATGTCGAAAACGGAATATTCGTAATCTGATTTTTCGTTTCATTTCGTCGAGATCTTGATGAATCAATCATCAGATAACGGATTTTCAATAAAAATATTTTATTCGTGAACTTAAGGAATCTATATCTCCTAAACTATGCCGAAAACGAAAAATTAGTACTCGGTATTTTCGTTTCATTTTGTCGAGATCTTGAAGAATCAATCATCAGATTACGGATTTTCAATAAATATTTTTTATTCGTGACATTAAGGAAGCTATATCTCCTAAACTATGCAGAAAACGGAAAATTCGTTACATATATTTTCGTCTCATTTCGTTTATGTCTTGAAGAGTCAATCATCAGTTAACGGATTTTCAATAAAAATATTTTATTCGTGAACTTAAGGAATCTATATCTCCTAAACTATGCCGAAAACGAAAAATTAGTACTCGGTGTTTTCGTTTCATTTTGTCGAGATCTTGAAGAATCAATCATCAGATTACGGATTTTCAATAAATATATTTTATTAGTGACCTTAAGGAGGCCATATCTTCTACACTATGCCGAAAACGGAAAATTCGTACTCAGCATTTTCGTTTCATTTCGTCGAGATCTTGAAGAATCAATCATCGGATAACGGATTTTCAATAATTATTTTTTATTTTTGACCTTTAGGAGGCCATATCTTCTACACTATGCCGAAAACGGAAAATTCGTACCCAGTATTTTCGTCTCATTTCGTCGAGATCTTGAAGAATCAATCATCAGATTACGGATTTTCAATAAATATTTTTTATTCGTGACCTTAAAGCCATTTTTTCTACACTATGTCGAAAACGGAATATTCGTAATCTGATTTTTCGTTTCATTTCGTCGAGATCTTGATGAATCAATCATCAGATAACGGATTTTCAATAAAAATATTTTATTCGTGAACTTAAGGAATCTATATCTCCTAAACTATGCCGAAAACGAAAAATTAGTACTCGGTATTTTCGTCTCATTTCGTCGAGATCTTGAAGAATCAATCATCAGATTACGGATTTTCAATAAATATTTTTTATTCGTGACCTTAAAGCCATTTTTTCTACACTATGTCGAAAACGGAATATTCGTAATCTGATTTTTCGTTTCATTTCGTCGAGATCTTGATGAATCAATCATCAGATAACGGATTTTCAATAAAAATATTTTATTCGTGAACTTAAGGAATCTATATCTCCTAAACTATGCCGAAAACGAAAAATTAGTACTCGGTATTTTCGTTTCATTTTGTCGAGATCTTGAAGAATCAATCATCAGATTACGGATTTTCAATAAATATTTTTTATTCGTGACATTAAGGAAGCTATATCTCCTAAACTATGCAGAAAACGGAAAATTCGTTACATATATTTTCGTCTCATTTCGTTTATGTCTTTAAGAAGCAATCATCAGAAAACGGATTTTCAAAAAAATATTTTTTATTCGGGAATTTAAGGAAGCTATATCTCCTAAACTATGCCGAAAACGAAAAATTAGTACTCGGTATTTTCGTTTAATTTTGTCGAGATCTTTAAGAATCAATCATCAGATTACGGATTTTCAATAAATATTTTTTATTCGTGACTTTAAGGAGGCCATATCTTCTACATTATGCCGAAAACGGAAAATTCGTACTCAGTATTTTCGTTTCATTTCGTCGAGATCTTGAAGAATCAATCATCAGATAACAGATTTTCAATAAATATTTTTTATTCGTGACCTTAAGGCCATTTTTTCTACACTATTCCGAAAACGGAATATTCGTAATCTGATTTTTCGTTTCATTTTGTCGAGATCTTGAAGAATCAATAATCAGATAACGGATTTTCAATAAATATATGTTAGTCGTGAGTTTAAGGAGGCTTTATCTCCTAAACTATGCGGAAAATTAGTACTCAGTATTTTCGTTTCATTTCGTCGAGATCTTGAAGAATCAATCATCAGATAACGGATTTTCAATAAAAATATTTTATTCGTGAACTTAAGGAATCTATATCTCCTAAACTATGCAGAAAACGAAAAATTAGTACTCGGTGTTTTCGTTTCATTTTGTCGAGATCTTGAAGAATCAATCATCAGATTACGGATTTTCAATAAATATATTTTATTCGTGACCTTAAGGAGGCCATATCTTCTACACTATGCCGAAAACGGAAAATTCGTACTCAGCATTTTCGTTTCATTTCGTCGAGATCTTGAAGAATCAATCATCGGATAACGGATTTTCAATAATTATTTTTTATTTTTGACCTTTAGGAGGCCATATCTTCTACACTATGCCGAAAACGGAAAATTCGTACCCAGTATTTTCGTCTCATTTCGTCGAGATCTTGAAGAATCAATCATCAGATTACGGATTTTCAATAAATATTTTTTATTCGTGACCTTAAAGCCATTTTTTCTACACTATGTCGAAAACGGAATATTCGTAATCTGATTTTTCGTTTCATTTCGTCGAGATCTTGAAGAATCAATCATAAGATTACGGATTTTCAATAAATATATTTTATTCGTGAACTTAAGGAATCTATATCTCCTAAACTATGCCGAAAACGAAAAATTAGTACTCGGTGTTTTCGTTTCATTTTGTCGAGATCTTGAAGAATCAATCATAAGATTACGGATTTTCAATAAATATATTTTATTCGTGACATTAAGGAAGCTATATCTCTTAAACTATGCAGAAAACGGAAAATTCGTTACATATATTTTCGTCTCATTTCGTTTATGTCTTTAAGAAGCAATCATCAGAAAACGGATTTTCAAAAAAATATTTTTTATTCGGGAATTTAAGGAAGCTATATCTCCTAAACTATGCCGAAAACGAAAAATTAGTACTCGGTATTTTCGTTTAATTTTGTCGAGATCTTTAAGAATCAATCATCAGATTACGGATTTTCAATAAATATTTTTTATTCGTGACTTTAAGGAGGCCATATCTTCTACACCATGCCGAAAACGGAAAATTCGTACTCAGTATTTTCGTTTCACTTCGTCGAGATCTTGAAGAATCAATCATCAGATAACAGATTTTCAATAAATATTTTTTATTCGTGACCTTAAGGCCATTTTTTCTACACTATGCCGAAAACGGAATATTCGTAATCTGATTTTTCGTTTCATTTCGTCGAGATCTTGAAGAATCAATCATCAGATAACGGATTTTCAATAAAAATATTTTATTCGTGAACTTAAGGAATCTATATCTCCTAAACTATGCCGAAAACGAAAAATTAGTACTCGGTGGTTTCGTTTCATTTTGTCGAGATCTTGAAGAATCAATCATCAGATTACGGATTTTCAATAAATATATTTTATTAGTGACCTTAAGGAGGCCATATCTTCTACACTATGCCGAAAACGGAAAATTCGTACTCAGCATTTTCGTTTCATTTCGTCGAGATCTTGAAGAATCAATCATCGGATAACGGATTTTCAATAATTATTTTTTATTTTTGACCTTTAGGAGGCCATATCTTCTACACTATGCCGAAAACGGAAAATTCGTACCCAGTATTTTCGTCTCATTTCGTCGAGATCTTGAAGAATCAATCATCAGATTACGGATTTTCAATAAATATTTTTTATTCGTGACCTTAAAGCCATTTTTCCTACACTATGTCGAAAACGGAATATTCGTAATCTGATTTTTCGTTTCATTTCGTCGAGATCTTGATGAATCAATCATCAGATAACGGATTTTCAATAAAAATATTTTATTCGTGAACTTAAGGAATCTATATCTCCTAAACTATGCCGAAAACGAAAAATTAGTACTCGGTGTTTTCGTTTCATTTTGTCGAGATCTTGAAGAATCAATCATCAGATTACGGATTTTCAATAAATATATTTTATTCGTGACATTAAGGAAGCTATATCTCCTAAACAATGCAGAAAACGGAAAATTCGTTACATATATTTTCGTCTCATTTCGTTTATGTCTTTAAGAAGCAATCATCAGAAAACGGATTTTCAAAAAAATATTTTTTATTCGGGAATTTAAGGAAGCTATATCTCCTAAACTATGCCGAAAACGAAAAATTAGTACTCGGTATTTTCGTTTAATTTTGTCGAGATCTTGAAGAATCAATCATCAGATAACGGATTTTCAATAAATATATTTTATTCGTGACCTTAAGGAGGCTATATCTCCTAAACAATGCGGAAAAATCGTACTCAGTATTTTCGTTTCATTTCGTCGAGATCTTGAAGTATCAATCATCAGATTACGGATTTTCAATAAATATATTTTATTCGTGACATTAAGGAAGCTATATCTCCTAAACTATGCAGAAAACGGAAAATTCGTTACATATATTTTCGTCTCATTTCGTTTATGTCTTTAAGAAGCAATCATCAGAAAACGGATTTTCAAAAAAATATTTTTTTTCGGGAATTTAAGGAAGCTATATCTCCTAAACTATGCCGAAAACGAAAAATTAGTACTCGGTATTTTCGTTTAATTTTGTCGAGCTCTTTAAGAATCAATCATAAGTTTACGGATTTTCAATAAATATTTTTTATTCGTGACTTTAAGGAGGCCATATCTTCTACATTATGCCGAAAACGGAAAATTCGTACTCAGTATTTTCGTTTCATTTCGTCGAGATCTTGAAGAATCAATCATCAGATAACAGATTTTCAATAAATATTTTTTATTCGTGACCTTAAGGCCATTTTTTCTACACTATGCCGAAAACGGAATATTCGTAATCTGATTTTTCGTTTCATTTCGTCGAGATCTTGATGAATCAATCATCAGATAACGGATTTTCAATAAAAATATTTTATTTGTGAACTTAAGGAATCTATATCTCCTAAACTATGCCGAAAACGAAAAATTAGTACTCGGTGTTTTCGTTTAATTTTGTCGAGATCTTGAAGAATCAATCATCAGATAACGGATTTTCAATAAATATATTTTATTCGTGACCTTAAGGAGGCTATATCTCCTAAACAATGCGGAAAAATCGTACTCAGTATTTTCGTTTCATTTCGTCGAGATCTTGAAGTATCAATCATCAGATTACGGATTTTCAATAAATATATTTTATTCGTGACATTAAGGAAGCTATATCTCCTAAACTATGCAGAAAACGGAAAATTCGTTACATATATTTTCGTCTCATTTCGTTTATGTCTTTAAGAAGCAATCATCAGAAAACGGATTTTCAAAAAAATATTTTTTATTCGGGAATTTAAGGAAGCTATATCTCCTAAACTATGCCGAAAACGAAAAATTAGTACTCGGTATTTTCGTTTAATTTTGTCGAGATCTTGAAGAATCAATCATCAGATAACGGATTTTCAATAAATATATTTTATTCGTGACCTTAAGGAGGCTATATCTCCTAAACAATGCGGAAAAATCGTACTCAGTATTTTCGTTTCATTTCGTCGAGATCTTGAAGTATCAATCATCAGATTACGGATTTTCAATAAATATATTTTATTCGTGACATTAAGGAAGCTATATCTCCTAAACTATGCAGAAAACGGAAAATTCGTTACATATATTTTCGTCTCATTTCGTTTATGTCTTTAAGAAGCAATCATCAGAAAACGGATTTTCAAAAAAATATTTTTTTTTCGGGAATTTAAGGAAGCTATATCTCCTAAACTATGCCGAAAACGAAAAATTAGTACTCGGTATTTTCGTTTAATTTTGTCGAGCTCTTTAAGAATCAATCATCAGATTACGGATTTTCAATAAATATTTTTTATTCGTGACTTTAAGGAGGCCATATCTTCTACATTATGCCGAAAACGGAAAATTCGTACTCAGTATTTTCGTTTCATTTCGTCGAGATCTTGAAGAATCAATCATCAGATAACAGATTTTCAATAAATATTTTTTATTCGTGACCTTAAGGCCATTTTTTCTACACTATGCCGAAAACGGAATATTCGTAATCTGATTTTTCGTTTCATTTCGTCGAGATCTTGAAGAATCAATAATCAGATAACGGATTTTCAATAAATATATGTTAGTCGTGAGTTTAAGGAGGCTTTATCTCCTAAACTATGCGGAAAATTCGTACTCAGTATTTTCGTTTCATTTCGTCGAGATCTTGAAGAATCAATCATCAGATAACGGATTTTCAATAAAAATATTTTATTCGTGAACTTAAGGAATCTATATCTCCTAAACTATGCCGAAAACGAAAAATTTGTACTCGGTGTTTTCGTTTCATTTTGTCGAGATCTTGAAGAATCAATCATCAGATTACGGATTTTCAATAAATATATTTTATTCGTGACATTAAGGAAGCTACATCTCCTAAACTATGACGAAAACGGAAAATTCGTTACATATATTTTCGTCTCATTTCGTTTATGTCTCTAAGAAGCAATCATCAGAAAACGGATTTTCAAAAAATATTTTTTATTGGGGAATTTAAGGAAGCTATATCTCTTAAACTATGCCGAAAACGAAAAATTAGTACACGGTATTTTCGTTTAATTTTGTCGAGATCTTGAAGAATCAATCATCAGATTACGGATTTCCTATAAATATATTTTATTCGTGACCTTAAGGAAGCCATATCTCCTAAACTATGCCGAAAACGGAAAATTCGTTACAAATATTTTCGTCTCATTTCGTTTATGTCTTTAAGAAGCAATCATCAGAAAACGGATTTTCAAAAAATATATTTTTATTCGGGAATTTAAGGAAGCTATATCTCCTAAACTATGCCGAAAACGAAAAATTAGTACTCGGTATTTTCGTTTAATTTTGTCGAGATCTTGAAGAATCAATCATCAGATAACGGATTTTCAATAAATATATTTTATTCGTGACCTTAAGGAGGCTATATCTCCTAAACAATGCGGAAAAATCGTACTCAGTATTTTCGTTTCATTTCGTCGAGATCTTGAAGAATCAATCATCAGATAACGGATTTTCAATAAATATATGTTAGTCGTGAGTTTAAGGAGGCTTTATCTCCTAAACTATGCGGAAAATTCGTACTCAGTATTTTCGTTTCATTTCGTCGAGATCTTGAAGTATCAATCATCAGATTACGGATTTTCAATAAATATTTTTTATTCGTGACTTTAAGGAGGCCATATCTTCTACATTATGCCGAAAACGGAAAATTCGTACTCAGTATTTTCGTTTCATTTCGTCGAGATCTTGAAGAATCAATCATCAGATAACAGATTTTCAATAAATATTTTTTATTCGTGACCTTAAGGCCATTTTTTCTACACTATGCCGAAAACGGAATATTCGTAATCTGATTTTTCGTTTCATTTCGTCGAGATCTTGAAGAATCAATCATCAGATAACGGATTTTCAATAAATATATGTTAGTCGTGAGTTTAAGGAGGCTTTATCTCCTAAACTATGCGGAAAATTCGTACTCAGTATTTTCGTTTCATTTCGTCGAGATCTTGAAGAATCAATCATCAGATAACGGATTTTCAATAAAAATATTTTATTCGTGAACTTAAGGAAGCTATATCTCCTAAACTATGCCGAAAACGAAAAATTTGTACTCGGTGTTTTCGTTTCATTTTGTCGAGATCTTGAAGAATCAATCATCAGATTACGGATTTTCAATAAATATATTTTATTCGTGACATTAAGGAAGCTACATCTCCTAAACTATGACGAAAACGGAAAATTCGTTACATATATTTTCGTCTCATTTCGTTTATGTCTCTAAGAAGCAATCATCAGAAAACGGATTTTCAAAAAATATTTTTTATTGGGGAATTTAAGGAAGCTATATCTCTTAAACTATGCCGAAAACGAAAAATTAGTACACGGTATTTTCGTTTAATTTTGTCGAGATCTTGAAGAATCAATCATCAGATTACGGATTTCCTATAAATATATTTTATTCGTGTCCTTAAGGAAGCCATATCTCCTAAACTATGCCGAAAACGGAAAATTCGTTACAAATATTTTCGTCTCATTTCGTTTATGTCTTTAAGAAGCAATCATCAGAAAACGGATTTTCAAAAAAATATTTTTTATTCGGGAATTTAAGGAAGCTATATCTCCTAAACTATGCCGAAAACGAAAAATTAGTACTCGGTATTTTCGTTTAATTTTGTCGAGATCTTGAAGAATCAATCATCAGATAACGGATTTTCAATAAATATATTTTATTCGTGACCTTAAGGAGGCTATATCTCCTAAACAATGCGGAAAAATCGTACTCAGTATTTTCGTTTCATTTCGTCGAGATCTTGAAGAATCAATCATCAGATAACGGATTTTCAATAAATATATGTTAGTCGTGAGTTTAAGGAGGCTTTATCTCCTAAACTATGCGGAAAATTCGTACTCAGTATTTTCGTTTCATTTCGTCGAGATCTTGAAGTATCAATCATCAGATTACGGATTTTCAATAAAAATATTTTATTCGTGAACTTAAGGAATCTATATCTCCTAAACTATGCCGAAAACGAAAAATTAGTACTCGGTGTTTTCGTTTCATTTTGTCGAGATCTTGAAGAATCAATCATCAGATTACGGATTTTCAATAAATATATTTTATTCGTGACCTTAAGGAGGCCATATCTTCTACACTATGCCGAAACCGGAAAATTCGTACTCAGTATTTTCGTTTCATTTCGTCGAGATCTTGAAGAATCAATCATCGGATAACGGATTTTCAATAATTATTTTTTATTTTTGACCTTTAGGAGGCAATATCTTCTACACTATGCCGAAAACGGAAAATTCGTACTCAGTATTTTCGTTTCATTTCGTCGAGATCTTGAAGAATCAATCATCAGATTATGGATTTTCAATAAATATTTTTTATTCGTGACCTTAAAGCCATTTTTTCAACACTATGTCGAAAACGGAATATTCGTAATCTGATTTTTCGTTTCATTTCGTCGAGATCTTGATGAATCAATCATCAGAAAACGGATTTCCAAAAAAATATTTTTTATTCGGGAATTTAAGGAAGCTATATCTCCTAAACTATGCCGAAAACGAAAAATTAGTACTCGGTATTTTCGTTTAATTTTGTTGAGATCTTGAAGAATCAATCATCAGATAACGGATTTTCAATAAATATATTTTATTCGTGACCTTAAGGAGGCTATATCTCCTAAACAATGCGGAAAAATCGTACTCAGTATTTTCGTTTCATTTCGTCGAGATCTTGACGTATCAATCATCAGATTACGGATTGTCAATAAATATATTTTATTTGTGACATTAAGGAAGCTATATCTCCTAAACTATGCAGAAAACGGAAAATTCGTTACATATATTTTCGTCTCATTTCGTTTATGTCTTTAAGAAGCAATCATCAGAAAACGGATTTTCAAAAAAATATTTTTTTTTCGGGAATTTAAGGAAGCTATATCTCCTAAACTATGCCGAAAACGAAAAATTAGTACTCGGTATTTTCGTTTAATTTTGTCGAGCTCTTTAAGAATCAATCATCAGATTACGGATTTTCAATAAATATTTTTTATTCGTGACTTTAAGGAGGCCATATCTTCTACATTATGCCGAAAACGGAAAATTCGTACTCAGTATTTTCGTTTCATTTCGTCGAGATCTTGAAGAATCAATTATCAGATTGCGGATTTTAAATAAATATTTTTTATTCGTGACCTTAAGGAGGCCATTTTATCTACACTATGCCGAAAACGGAATATTCGTAATCTGATTTTTCGTTTCATTTCGTCGATATCTTGAAGAATCAATCATCAAATAACGGATTTTTAATAAATATATGTTAGTCGTGAGTTTAAGGAGGCTTTATCTCTTAAACTATGCGGAAAATTCGTACTCAGTATTTTCGTTTCATTTCGTCGAGATCTTGAAGAATCAATCATCAGATAACGGATTTTCAATAAATATATTTTATTCGTGAACTTAAGGAATCTATATCTCCTAAACTATGCCGAAAACGAAAAATTTGTACTCGGTGTTTTCGTTTCATTTTGTCGAGATCTTGAAGAATCAATCATCAGATTACGGATTTTCAATAAATATATTTTATTCGTGACATTAAGGAAGCTACATCTCCTAAACTATGACGAAAACGGAAAATTCGTTACATATATTTTCGTCTCATTTCGTTTATGTCTCTAAGAAGCATTCATCAGAAAACGGATTTTCAAAAAATATTTTTTATTGGGGAATTTAAGGAAGCTATATCTCTTAAACTATGCCGAAAACGAAAAATTAGTACACGGTATTTTCGTTTAATTTTGTCGAGATCTTGAAGAATCAATCATCAGATTACGGATTTCCTATAAATATATTTTATTCGTGACCTTAAGGAAGCCATATCTCCTAAACTATGCCGAAAATGGAACATTCGTTACAAATATTTTCGTCTCATTTCGTTTATGTCTCTAAGAAGCAATCATCAGAAAACGGATTTTCAAAAAAATATTTTTTATTCGGGAATTTAAGGAAGCTATATCTCCTAAACTATGCCGAAAACGAAAAATTAGTACTCGGTATTTTCGTTTAATTTTGTCCAGATCTTGAAGAATCAATCATCAGATAACGGATTTTCAATAAATATATTTTATTCGTGACCTTAAGGAGGCTATATCTCCTAAACAATGCGGAAAAATCGTACTCAGTATTTTCGTTTCATTTCGTCGAGATCTTGAAGAATCAATCATCAGATAACGGATTTTCAATAAATATATGTTAGTCGTGAGTTTAAGGAGGCTTTATCTCCTAAACTATGCGGAAAATTCGTACTCAGTATTTTCGTTTCATTTCGTCGAGATCTTGAAGAATCAATAATCAGATAACGGATTTTCAATAAAAATATTTTATTCGTGAACTTAAGGAATCTATATCTCCTAAACTATGCCGAAAACGAAAAATTAGTACTCGGTGTTTTCGTTTCATTTTGTCGAGATCTTGAAGAATCAATCATCAGATTACGGATTTTCAATAAATATATTTTATTCGTGACCTTAAGGAGGCCATATCTTCTACACTATGCCGAAACCGGAAAATTCGTACTCAGTATTTTCGTTTCATTTCGTCGAGATCTTGAAGAATAAATCATCGGATAACGGATTTTCAATAATTATTTTTTATTTT
The DNA here is from genome assembly GCA_018904035.1 of Zaprionus ornatus. Taxonomy (NCBI): domain Eukaryota; kingdom Metazoa; phylum Arthropoda; class Insecta; order Diptera; family Drosophilidae; genus Zaprionus; species Zaprionus ornatus. Next base: position 331,068 of record JAEIFZ010000241.1, on the reverse strand, counting down.
TGACCTTTAGGAGGCCATATCTTCTACACTATGCCGAAAACGGAAAATTCGTACTCAGTATTTTCGTTTCATTTCGTCGAGATCTTGAAGAATCAATCATCAGATTACGGATTTTCAATAAATATTTTTTATTCGTGACCTTAAAGCCATTTTTTCAACACTATGTCGAAAACGGAATATTCGTAATCTGATTTTTCGTTTCATTTCGTCGAGATCTTGATGAATCAATCATCAGAAAACGGATTTTCAAAAAAATATTTTTTATTCGGGAATTTAAGGAAGCTATATCTCCTAAACTATGCCGAAAACGAAAATTTAGTACTCGGTATTTTCGTTTAATTTTGTCGAGATCTTGAAGAATCAATCATCAGATAACGGATTTTCAATAAATATATTTTATTCGTGACCTTAAGGAGGCTATATCTCCTAAACAATGCGGAAAAATCGTACTCAGTATTTTCGTTTCATTTCGTCGAGATCTTGAAGTATCAATCATCAGATTACGGATTGTCAATAAATATATTTTATTCGTGACATTAAGGAAGCTATATCTCCTAAACTATGCAGAAAACGGAAAATTCGTTACATATATTTTCGTCTCATTTCGTTTATGTCTTTAAGAAGCAATCATCAGAAAACGGATTTTCAAAAAAATATTTTTTTTTCGGGAATTTAAGGAAGCTATATCTCCTAAACTATGCCGAAAACGAAAAATTAGTACTCGGTATTTTCGTTTAATTTTGTCGAGCTCTTTAAGAATCAATCATCAGATTACGGATTTTCAATAAATATTTTTTATTCGGGACTTTAAGGAGGCCATATCTTCTACATTATGCCGAAAACGGAAAATTCGTACTCAGTATTTTCGTTTCATTTCGTCGAGATCTTGAAGAATCAATCATCAGATAACAGATTTTCGATAAATATTTTTTATTCGTGACCTTAAGGCCATTTTTTCTACACTATGCCGAAAACGGAATATTCGTAATCTGATTTTTCGTTTCATTTCGTCGATATCTTGAAGAATCAATAATCAGATAACGGATTTTCAATAAATATATGTTAGTCGTGAGTTTAAGGAGGCATTATCTCCTAAACTATGCGGAAAATTCGTACTCAGTATTTTCGTTTCATTTCGTCGAGATCTTGAAGAATCAATCATCAGATAACGGATTTTCAATAAAAATATTTTATTCGTGAACTTAAGGAATCTATATCTCCTAAACTATGCCGAAAACGAAAAATTTGTACTCGGTGTTTTCGTTTCATTTTGTCGAGATCTTGAAGAATCAATCATCAGATTACGGATTTTCAAACAATATATTTTATTCGTGACATTAAGGAAGCTACATCTCCTAAACTATGACGAAAACGGAAAATTCGTTACATATATTTTCGTCTCATTTCGTTTATGTCTCTAAGAAGCAATCATCAGAAAACGGATTTTCAAAAAATATTTTTTATTGGGGAATTTAAGGAAGCTATATCTCTTAAACTATGCCGAAAACGAAAAATTAGTACACGGTATTTTCGTTTAATTTTGTCGAGATCTTGAAGAATCAATCATCAGATAACGGATTTTCAATAAATATATTTTATTCGTGACCTTAAGGAGGCTAAACAATGCGGAAAAATCGTACTCAGTATTTTCGTTTCATTTCGTCGAGATCTTGAAGTATCAATCATCAGATTACGGATTGTCAATAAATATATTTTATTCGTGACATTAAGGATGCTATATCTCCTAAACTATGCAGAAAACGGAAAATTCGTTACATATATATTCGTCTCATTTCGTTTATGTCTTTAAGAAGCAATCATCTGAAAACGGATTTTCCAAAATTATTTTTTTTTCGGGAATTTAAGGAAGCTATATCTCCTAAACTATGCCGAAAACGAAAAATTAGTACTCGGTATTTTCGTTTAATTTTGTCGAGCTCTTTAAGAATCAATCATCAGATTACGGATTTTCAATAAATATTTTTTATTCGTGACTTTAAGGAGGCCATATCTTCTACATTATGCCGAAAACGGAAAATTCGTACTCAGTATTTTCGTTTCATTTCGTCGAGATCTTGAAGAATCAATCATCAGATAACAGATTTTCAATAAATATTTTTTATTCGTGACCTTAAGGAGGCCATTTTTTCTACACTATGCCGAAAACGGAATATTCGTAATCTGATTTTTCGTTTCATTTCGTCGATATCTTGAAGAATCAATCATCAGATAACGGATTTTCAATAAATATATTTTAGTCGTGAGTTTAAGGAGGCATTATCTCCTAAACTATGCGGAAAATTCGTACTCAGTATTTTCGTTTCATTTCGTCGAGATCTTGAAGAATCAATCATCAGATAACGGATTTTCAATAAAAATATTTTATTCGTGACCTTAAGGAATCTATATCTCCTAAACTATGCCGAAAACGAAAAATTTGTACTCAGTTGTTTTCGTTTCATTTTGTCGAGATCTTGAAGAATCAATCATCAGATTACGGATTTTCAATAAATATATTTTATTCGTGACATTAAGGAAGCTACATCTCCTAAACTATGACGAAAACGGAAAATTCGTTACATAGTATTTTCGTCTCATTTCGTTTATGTCTCTAAAGAAGCAATCATCAGAAAACGGATTTTCAAAAAATATTTTTTATTGGAGGAATTTAAGGAAGCTATATCTCTTAAACTATGCCGAAAACGAAAATTCGTACACGGTATTTTTGTTTAATTTTGTCGAGATCTTGAAGAATCAATCATCAGATAACGGATTTTCAATAAATATATTTTATTCGTGACCTTAAGGAAGCCATATCTCCTAAACTATGCCGAAAACGGAAAATTCGTTCCAAATATTTTCGTCTCATTTCGTTTATGTCTTTAAGAAGCAATCATCAGAAAACGGATTTTCAAAAAAATATTTTTTATTCGTGAATTTAAGGAAGCTATATCTCCTAAACTATGCCGAAAACGGAAAATTAGTACTCGGTATTTTCGTTTCATTTTGTCGTGATCTTGAAGAATCAATCATCAGATAACGGATTTTCAATAAATATATTTTATTCGTGACCTTAAGGAGGCTATATCTCCTAAACAATGCCAAAACGGAAAAATCGTACTCAGTATTTTCGTTTCATTTCGTCGAAATCTTGAAGAATCAATCATCAGATAACGGATTTTCAATAAATATATGTTAGTCGTGAGTTTAAGGAGGCTTTATCTCCTAAACTATGCGGAAAATTCGTACTCAGTATTTTCGTTTCATTTCGTCGAGATCTTGAAGAATCAATCATCAGATAACGGATTTTCAATAAAAATATTTTATTCGTGAACTTAAGGAATCTATATCTCCTAAACTATGCCGAAAACGAAAAATTAGTACTCGGTGTTTTCGTTTCATTTTGTCGAGATCTTGAAGAATCAATCATCAGATTACGGATTTTCAATAAATATATTTTATTCGTGACCTTAAGGAGGCCATATCTTCTACACTATGCCGAAACCGGAAAATTCGTACTCAGTATTTTCGTTTCATTTCGTCGAGATCTTGAAGAATCAATCATCGGATAACGGATTTTCAATAATTATTTTTTATTTTTGACCTTTAGGAGGCCATATCTTCTACACTATGCCGAAAACGGAAAATTCGTACTCAGTATTTTCGTTTCATTTCGTCGAGATCTTGAAGAATCAATCATCAGATTACGGATTTTCAATAAATATTTTTTATTCGTGACCTTAAGGCCATTTTTTCTACACTATGCAGAAAACGGAATATTCGTAATCTGATTTTTCGTTTCATTTCGTCGAGATCTTGATGAATCAATCATCAGATAACGGATTTTCAATAAAAATATTTTATTCGTGAACTTAAGGAATCTATATCTCCTAAACTATGCCGAAAACGAAAAATTAGTACTCGGTGTTTTCGTTTCATTTTGTCGAGATCTTGAAGAATCAATCATCAGATTACGGATTTCCTATAAATATATTTTATTCGTGACCTTAAGGAAGCCATATCTCCTAAACTATGCCGAAAACGGAAAATTCGTTACAAATATTTTCGTCTCATTTCGTTTATGTCTTTAAGAAGCAATCATCAGAAAACGGATTTTCAAAAAATATATTTTTATTCGGGAATTTAAGGAAGCTATATCTCCTAAACTATGCCGAAAACGAAAATTAGTACTCGGTATTTTCGTTTAATTTTGTCGAGATCTTGAAGAATCAATCATCAGATAACGGATTTTCAATAAATATATTTTAGTCGTGACCATAAGGAGGCTATATCTCCTAAACAATGCGGAAAAATCGTACTCAGTATTTTCGTTTCATTTCGTCGAGATCTTGAAGAATCAATCATCAGATTACGGATTTTCAATAAATATATTTTATTCGTGACATTAAGGAAGCTATATCTCCTAAACTATGACGAAAACGGAAAATTCGTTACATATATTTTCGTCTCATTTCGTTTATGTCTCTAAGAAGCAATCATCAGATAACGGATTTTCAAAAAATATTTTTTATTGGGGACTTTAAGGAAGCTATATCTCTTAAACTATGCCGAAAACGAAAAATTAGTACACGGTATTTTCGTTTCATTTTGTCGAGATCTTGAAGAATCAATCATCAGATTACGGATTTTCTATAAATATATTTTATTCGTGACCTTAAGGAAGCCATATCTCCTAAACTATGCCGAAAACGGAAAATTCGTTACAAAGTATTTTCGTCTCATTTCGTTTATGTCTTTAAAAAGCAATCATCAGAAAACGGATTTTCAAAAAATATCTTTTTATTCGGGAATTTAAGGAGGCTATATCTCCTAAACTATGCCGAAAACGAAAAATTAGTACTCGGTATTTTCGTTTAATTTTGTCGAGATCTTGAAGAATCAATCATCAGATAACGGATTTTCAATAAATATATTTTAGTCTTGACCTTAAGGAGGCTATATCTCCTAAACAATGCGGAAAAATCGTACTCAGTATTTTCGTTTCATTTCGTCGAGATCTTGAAGAATCAATCATCAGATTACGGATTTTCAATAAATATATTTTAGTCGTGACATTAAGGAAGCTATATCTCCTAAACTATGCAGAAAACGGAAAATTCGTTACATATATTTTCGTCTCATTTCGTTTATGTCTTTAAAGCATCATCAGTAAACGGATTTTCAAAAAATATTTTTTAGTCGGGACTTTAAGGAAGCTATATCTCCTAAACTATGCCGAAAACGAAAAATTAGTACTCGGTATTTTCGTTTAATTTTGTCGAGCACTTTAAGAATCAATCATCAGATTACGGATTTTCAATAAATATTTTTTATTCGTGACTTTAAGGAGGCCACATCTTCTACATTATGCCGAAAACGGAAAATTCGTACTCAGTGTTTTCGTTTCATTTCGTCGAGATCTTGAAGAATCAATCATCGGATAACGGATTTTCAATAATTATTTTTTATTTTTGACCTTTAGGAGGCCATATCTTCTACACTATGCCGAAAACGGAAAATTCGTACTCAGTATTTTCGTTTCATTTCGTCGATATCTTGAAGAATCAATAATCAGATAACGGATTTTCAATAAATATATGTTAGTCGTGAGTTTAAGGAGGCTTTATCTCCTAAACTATGCGGAAAATTCGTACTCAGTATTTTCGTTTCATTTCGTCGAGATCTTGAAGAATCTATCATCAGATTACGGATTTTCAATAAATATTTTTTATTCGTGACCTTAAGGCCATTTTTTGGCTGGCACAAATCCTCTAACTGAACCCTCCACGAGGGTGCCGGCTGGGCAATGGGCTGTGTATTGACTCAAACCTCAGAGTCAGGCACTGTCCTGTTGCTTGGGCCAATACACGGTCCAGCTAAGGCAAGGACGCAACAACATGCGGACAATCAAAGTCTGGTGCTGCTGTGTCCGGAGCCATGGTCAGAGGTGCCTGGCAGATAGGCCTAAAATGCTATGGGGTGGTTCCCAAGAACAAAATTAACCAAAAAAATATGAATAAGTAGATGGAGCCAACAACTGGGTCAACTCGGGCTGGGATGTCAGCCCAAACGTCGGTGGAAGGCGTGACTGCTACCACCGGTGGGCACGGGGGTGGAAACCCTCTACGTGTCGCCAGCGGTCACACCTCTGTACTGGTGGGAGCAGGCCAGGACAGTTGCACTACGACTGCCACAACAACAACAACAATAACATCAAAGAACGCCAAGATGCGGCGTAGTACCAGAGTCCATGCAGACTCGGACAGTGACCCTCAAGGCAACGAGATCAGCGCTGAGATGGAAGAAAGCCTCCTGCGCTCCCCTGTCAAGGGTTCCAAATCCCCTAGTAGGGAAGGGCCCAAAACGACAAAAGAGGGCCTGAGAGCCAAAGCTCAGTATAAAGCGACCCTAAAAATCAAATCTCGGCTCGCTAGCAGCAACAAACTCACCCCTGAGGAGAGGAAAAAGCTGGAGTGGGCCGAAGAGAAGATCGAAGAGGGAAGAAAACACTTCGAGGGCAAATCGGCGATGAAGGCAACTTCAAGCCAATATGCCAACAAGGTCGAGGAGTTGCTGCTCACTAAAAGGCAGCGGTCTGAAGACCAAGACAAGGCGGATGTGGCGGGTCCCCCCCAAATGACAGTGGGTGGTAAGCGAGTGTCCTTTTCAAAAAATGGAGGAGCCAGAGTCTCGCCGACGGGCGGGCAACGGGGTAAGATACGAGCGCGGATGATACGGTGGGTAGATATGATGGAGCGAACGCAAGCAAGCGGCCGCGCCAAAAGGTGGAGAAAGCCCCCAGGAAGCCACTGCCGAAAAGGGAGACAGCTAGCGATGTGGCGCGACGGCACCTAGTCGTCGCGCTCATCGACCGCAGTAACCCCAACGGCAAAATGATGAAGGAATCTGAAGATAGCCATGAAGCTACAGATCCTTCAGCTAAACCTCCATAAGAGCAAGTTGGCGTCGGCGGAGCTCCTTCTAACCCTGGACGAGGAGTCCGTCGACGTGGCCCTAGTCCAGGAGCCCTGGATCGCGTCGGGCAACAAGATCGCTGGACTAGGGTCTAGCAACTATTCCATCTTCTACCCGACCACCGTAAATAGAGCTAGAACTGCAATTCTTGTAAGAAAAGGCATCTACGCTTATCTTATGTCCAATTACAGCACTGACGACATCACGGTGATAGCGCTAGAGGGTTGCAGGGACGAACCACTCCTAATGGCGTCCTGCTATCTAGCGCAAGACAGGGAATCACCGACGGAGGAGACGGAGCGTCTGATACAGGAGGTGAGCCAGAAGAGGCAACCCCTGGTGATAGGCGCCGACGCCAACGCCCATCACACCCTTTGGGGCTGCAAGGACGCAAACAATAGGGGTGAGTCGCTTCTAGACTTTATTCTCAAATATAATCTTAAGATCGCGAACAGGGGGGAGGAACCCACCTACGTGGGTCCCACCTCATCAAGCGTTATAGATTTAACACTCGCGTCTGGAACAAATACCGAAGTCACTGAGTGGAGGGTTCTCAGCAAACCCTCCTTCTCTGATCACAGGTATATCCAGTTCAAAAGTCTTTACAAGAATCCCCGGAATACCAACTGGGATATGTATAAGACCAAAGTGACAAGGACACTCCCAGCACCATCACCGATCATATCAACGGCAGACACTGAGAAGTCCGTGAAGACTCTCTGTCACCACCTAACCTCGGCCTTCAACGCAGCGTGCAAAACCTCAAGTGTAAGAAGGAAGCACAGGCCACCCTGGTGGAATCCAGAATTGAAGGCACAACGCACAGACCTTCAAGAAATCTTCAAACTGGCCAGACAAGCGGATGAAGATCTTGTATGGGACGAATACAGAATAAGGCTCCGCGACTTTAAGAAAAAGGTCCAGACAGCCAAAAGGAACTCCTGGAGATCCTTCTGCTCCGGCATAGAGAAGGTCAGAGAAACCGCTAGGCTTAGGAAGCTTCTGTCGAGCCAACCGGCAATCCAGAGCCAACTAAGAACCAGTGATGGCCAATGGACGAGTAGCAGCAGGGAAGCGACTAATGCCCTTCTAAGCGAGCACTTCCCCGGATGCACAGATGTACTCGATCCGCAACAACAAATGCACACGAACCCAGTGTCCGACGTACCTGGGAACATAATCACACCACATAAAATCCAGTGGGCCATAGACTCGTTTGAAAGTTATAAATCCCCTGGCTTGGATGGTGTAATACCAGCCATGCTACAGAAGACCAAAGAAAAGGTCACTCCATGGCTGGAATCGATATTCAAAGCATGTCTGAGGCAGGGATATGTACCGGTACCCTGGAGGACAGCACGTGTTGTGTTCCTGCCAAAAGCAGGAAAATGCAGTCACATGCAGCCGGAAGATTACAGACCGATAAGTCTCACCTCCTTCCTGCTAAAAACCTTCGAGAAACTTCTGGATCTACACATAAGAGGAGGCATGGACCGACTCGTAGAATCCAACCAACACGCATACACAAAAGGGAAATCGGTGGAAACGGCGCTACACTCCCTAGTAGCCACCATCGAAAAAGCCCTACACCACAAGGAATTTGCCTTAGGAGCGTTCCTGGATATCTCAGGTGCATTCAACAATGTATCTACGGAAGCGATCATGCGGAGCTTGAGAGCCGCAGAAACCCACGAAGCTGTTAACTCTTGGATATGCAATCTATTGAGCTGCAGAAGAGTAAGAGCCGAATGGGGAACCACGACCATAACTAAAGCAGCACACAGAGGCACGCCACAAGGCGGAGTGCTGTCGCCGCTGTTGTGGAATCTAGTGGTAAACGACGTCTTAAGGAAATTTAAACGGAAAGCCCCCAAGATAACCGCCTATGCAGACGACATAGCCATAATTATCGTGGGCAAATGTCCAATGACAATCAGCTCTGTCATGGACAATACACTAAAAGAAATACTGAAGTGGGCGATGGAAGTCGGACTCAGTATCAATGCGGACAAGACGGATCTAATTCTCTTTACCAAGAGATACAAGATACCGCAATGGACTCCGCCATCTATAAACGGTGCCATGCTTGAGCCAAAAAAGAGCGTAAAATATCTAGGAATAGTATTGGACAGCAAACTGAGCTGGAAACCCAATGTCGAGGAAAGGGTTAAGAAAGCCACAAATGCACTTTATGCATCGCAAAAGATGCTAAGTAGCACGTGGGGCTTGTCTCCCAGACTAATGCACTGGATCTTCATCTCAATTGTTCGTCCAATACTACTCTACGGTATCCTAGTATGGTGGAGGGCCACTAAGAAATCCACATACCTCCTAACAATGGAAAGGGTACAAAGACGTGCATTGATGTGCATTACTGGGGCACTGAGATCTACTCCAACAAAGGCCTTGGAAGTGATACTCGGAGTTCTCCCAATTGACATACAGGCCAAACTACTAGCACAGAAGACCGCGCAACGCCTTCGTGCTACGGGACATATGGCCTTCGCAAACTATGGGCATAGCGAAGTGGGAGGAGAGTCATTCAATAGCACGGACTATATGACCCCAATAAACAACTTCTCCAGAACGCCCACTCTAATGGGTCATGAAGATTGGAAAATCGGCATGGACGAAAACGCAACAAAGCTATTTACGGACGGATCTAAAATGGAAGCCGGCGTGGGCGCCGCGGTCTACTGTGAGGATCCGCTCATTCAAGTGTCGTACAAGTTGCCGGATTACTGTAGCATCTTCCAGGCGGAGGTCTTTGCTATAAGGAAGGCGGCAGAACTTGCGACAAATCTCAACAAAAATCGGGTCAACATCCTAGTCGACAGTCAGGCGGCTATCAAATCTTTGCAGTCCTACGTCATCAGCTCCGAAAGTGTACTGGCAAGCAGGGAAGCATTAGATGCATTAAGCACCCGATCGAAGGTGCGCATCTTCTGGGTTCCCAGCCACCAGGGCATTGACGGAAACGAGATGGCAGACAGGCTAGCGAAAGAGGGTGCCGAATCTAGACAGCTGACAGTTGAAGACCTGAAGCCACCTCTGCGATCAATAAGCCACAGCCTAGAACAAGGCGCTGCGGTAATAGCAGGAAGAAGATGGCACAACACAAAAAACTGCAAAATAACCCGCACTATGTGCAACAACGCAAACGCGAAATTAGCCCATTATGTCATTCAGCTCCCGAGAAGAGACTGTAGAACAATGATGGGCATACTCACGGGCCACTGCCTGACCGCAACTCATGCTAAAAAGCTGGGCATCACCGACAATGACGAATGCAGGAAATGCAGGGAACCAGATGTAAGAGAAACTCTGGAGCACCTCATCTCCGACTGCCCCGCTCTCATGACCTCGAGAGCGAAGTACCTGGGACGCCCCCTGCTTGCATCACTAGAAGAAGCAGCGGGCCTGGCACCCCAAAAACTCCTGGCTTTCGCCAAACTTACCAGCATACCAGACTGGGATAATTAAACTAAGAAATTAATAGCCTCCATCACTTATCGGCCGCACTAAGGATCATACTGATCTATGTGAGGCCCCCATTAGGGGGCCTGCCGATATAACCTAACCTAACCTATCTCCTAAACTATGCGGAAAAAGCGTACTCAGTATTTTCGTTTCATTTCGTCAAGATCTTGAAGAATCAATCATCAGATAATGGATTTTCAATATATATATGTTAGTCGTGAGTTTAAGGAGGCTTTATCTCCGAAACTATGCGGAAAATTCGTACTCAGTATTTTCGTTTCATTTCGTCGAGATCTTGAAGAATCAATCATCAGATAACGGATTTTCAATAAATATATTTTATTCGTGACCTTAAGGAAGCTATGCCGAAAACGGAAAATTCTTTCCAAATATTTTCGTCTCATTTCGTTTTTGTCCTTAAGAAACAATCATCAGATAACGGATTTTCAAAAAATATATTTTATTCGTGACTTTTAGGAGGCCATATCTTCTACACTATGCCGAAAACGGAAAATTCGTACTCAGTATTTTCGTTCCATTTCGTCGAGATCTTGAAGAATCAATCATCAGATAACGGATTTTCAATAATTATTTTTTATTCGTGACCTTTAGGAGGCCATATCTTCTACACTATGCCGAAAACGGAAAATTCGTACTCAGTATTTTCGTTGCATTTTGTCGAGATCAATCATCAGATAACAGATTTTCAATAAATATCTTTTATTCGTGACCTTAAGGAGGCCATTTCTTCTACACTATGCCGAAAACGGAAAATTCGTAATCTGTTTTTTCGTTTCATTTCGTCGAGATCTTGAAGAATCAATCATCAGATAACGGATTTTCAATAAATATATGTTAGTCGTGAGTTTAAGGAGGCTTTATCTCCTAAACTATGCGGAAAATTCGTACTCAGTATTTTCGTTTCATTTCGTCGAGATCTTGAAGAATCAATCATCAGATAACGGATTTTCAGTAAATATATTTTAGTCGTGACCTTAAGGAAGCTATATCTCCTAAACTATGTTGAAAACGGAAAATTCGTTACAAATATTTTCGTCTCATTTCGTTTTTGTCCTTAAGAAACAATCATCAGATAACGGATTTTCAATAAATATATTTTATTCGTGACCTTTAGGAGGCCATATCTTCTACACTATGCCGAAAACGGAAAATTCGTACTCAGTATTTTCGTTCCATTTCGTCGAGATCTTGAAGAATCAATCATCAGATAACGGATTTTCAATAATTATTTTTTATTCGTGACCTTTAGGAGGCCATATCTTCTACACTATGCCGAAAACGGAAAATTCGTACTCAGTATTTTCGTTGCATTTCGTCGAGATCAATCATCAGATAACAGATTTTCAATAAATATCTTTTATTCGTGACCTTAAGGAGGCCATTTCTTCTACACTATGCCGAAAACGGAAAATTCGTAATCTGTTTTTTCGTTTCATTTCGTCGAGATCTTGAAGAATCAATCATCAGATAACGGATTTTCAATAAATATATGTTTAGTCGTGACCTTAAGGAAGCTATATCTCCTAAACTATGTTGAAAACGGAAAATTCGTTACAAATATTTTCGTCTCATTTCATCATTTCATCAGAAAACGGATTTTCAAAAATATATATTTTAGTCGTGACCTTAAGGAAGCCATATCTCCTAAACTATGCCGAAAACTGAAAATTCCTACCCAGTATTTTCGATTCATTTCGTCGAGATCTTGAAGAATCAATCATCAGATAACGGATTTTCAGTAAATATATTTTAGTCGTGACCTTAAGGAAGCTATATCTCCTAAACTATGTTGAAAACGGAAAATTCGTTACAAATATTTTCGTCTCATTTCATCATTTCATCAGAAAACGGATTTTCAAAAATATACGAGGGTCGTTTGATAAGTCCGTGACTTTTTGAATAAAATATATTTTTTTCGTCAAAGAAGCGTTTTATTTCTCAACATAATCTCCTTTAGCTCTATGACATTTAGTCCAGCGATTTCCAATTTTTTTATTCCTTCCAAATAATAGGTTTTCTCAAGGCCCTCAAAATAGTCGTTTGTTTCTGTGATGACCTCTTCATTTGACCCGAATCTTTTATCGCCGAGCCATTTCTTCATGTTTGGAAACAAAAATCAGTCACAGGGGCTAAATCAGAAAACGGATGGGGTAGCAGTTCAAAGCCCAATATATAAATTTTGCATGCTGACTAACAGGGCCCCATTGTCCTGATGGAAAGCACTATTCTTTTCGCCAAATGCGATCGTTCTGCTTCAAAACGAAAAATTAGTACACGGGTATTTTCGTTTAATTTTGTCGAGATCTTGAAGAATCAATGGCATCAGATTACGGATTCTTTCACGTTCCCAAACCCACTATATTGATTATTCGTTGGACTCTGTAAGGAGTGGTGGAGCCATATCTCCTAAACTATGCCGAAAACGGCGAAAAATTCGTTTGGACAAATACCCTTTGAAATGGTCTCATTTCGTTTATGGTCTTGTGAGAAGCAATCATCAGAAAACGGAAGTTTTTCATTCAAAAAAATTTTTTATTCGGGAATTTAAGGAAGCTATATCTCCTAAACTATCGCCGAAAACGAAAAATTAGTACATCAATATATTTCGTTTAATTTTGTCGACGATTTCTGGCATGAAGAACTCAATCGATCAGATAACGGATTTTCAGATAAATATATTTTATTCGTGACCTTAACGGAGGCTATATCATTCCTTAACAATGCGGAAAATGATCGTGAGACTCCCCAAGTATTTATCGAGTCTTTCATTGGTTTCGTTGATGATTTTGAAGAATCAATCATCAGATAAATTAGACCGAAATTCAGTTTTTCCATTTTCGTTTCATTATCGTCTCCACGTATAAAGAATCTTGAAGAATCTTTTTTATTTAGCAAATACATCAGATAACGGATTTATCAAACAAACCTCGTATATTTTAGTCGTGACCTTAAAGAAGCTATATCTCCTAAACTATGCCGAAAACGAAAAATTCGTACTCGGTGTTTTCGTTTCATTTCGTCGAGATCTTGAAGAATCAATCATCAGATAACGGATTTTCAAAAAATATATTTTATTCGTGACCTTAAGGAAGCTATATCTCCTAAACTATGCCGAAAACGGAAAATTCGTTACTCAATATTTTCGTCTCATTTCGTTTAGCTTTAAGAAGCAATCATCAGATAACGGATTTTCAAAAAATATTTTTTATTCGTGACTTTAAGGAAGCTATATCTTCTAAACTATGCCGAAAACGAAAAATTAGTACTCAGTCTTTTCGTTTAATTTTGTCGAGATCTTGAAGAATCAATCATCAGATAACGGATTTTCAATAAATATTTTTTATTCGTGACTTTAAGGAGGCTATATCTCCTACACTATGCCGAAAACGGAAAATTCGTACTCAGTATTTTCGTTTCATTTCGTCGAGATCTTGAAGAATCAATCATCAGATAACAGATTTTCAATAAATATATTTTAGTCGTGACCTTAAGGAGGCCATATCTTCTAAACTATGCCGAAAACGGAAAATTCGTTACACAGTATTTTCGTTTCATTTCGTCGAGATCTTGAAGAATCAATCATCAGATAACGGATTTTCAAAAATATATTTTTTAGTCGTGACCTTTAGGAGGCCATATCTTCTACACTATGCCGAAAACGGAAAATTCGTACTTAGTATTTTTGTTTCATTTCGTCGAGATCTTGAAGAATCAATCATCAGATTACGGGTTTTCAATAAATATTTTTTATTTGTGACCTTAAGGAGGCCATATCTTCTACACTATGCCGAAAACGGAAAATTCGTACTCAGTATTTTCGTTTCATTTCGTCGAGATCCTGAAGAATCAATCATCAGATTACAGATTTTCAATAAATATTTTTTATTCGTGACCTTAAGGAGGCCATTTCTTCTACACTATGCCGAAAATGGAAAATTCGTAATCAGTTTTTTCGTTTCATTTCGTCGAGATCTTGACGAATCAATCATCAAATAACGGATTTTCAATAAATATATGTTAGTCGTGAGTTTAAGGAGGCTTTATCTCTTAAACTATGCGGAAAATTCGCACTTAGTATTTTCGTTTCATTTCGTCGAGATCTTGAAGAATCAATCAGATAATAACGGATTTTCAATAAATATATATTTTATTCGTGAAGCTATATGTCTAAACTATGCCGAAAACGGAAAATTCGTACCCAGTATTTTCGTTTCATTTCGTCGAGATCTTGAAGAATCAATCATCAGATAACGGATTTTCAATAATAATGTATATCAACTATGCCGAAAACGGAAAATTCGTACTCAGTATTTTCGTTTCATTTCGTCGAGATCTTGAAGAATCAATCATCAGATAACGGATTTTCAATAAATATATTTTATTCGTGACCTTAGGGAGGCTATATCTCCTAAACAATGCGGAAAAATCGTACTCAGTATTTTCGTTTCATTTCGTCGAGATCTTGAAGAATCAATCATCAGATAAATTCGAATCAGTATTTTCGTTTCATTTCGTCGGGATCTTGAAGAATCAATCATCAGATAACGGATTTTCAACAAATATATTTTATTCGTGACCTTAAAGAAGCTATATCTCCTAAACTATGCCGAAAACGAAAAATTAGTACTCGGTGTTTTCGTTTCATTTTGTCGAGATCTTGAAGAATCAATCATCAGATTACGGATTTTAAATAAATATATTTTATTCGTGACTTTAAGGAGGCCATATCTTATACATTTTGCCGAAAACGGAAAATTCTTACTCAGTATTTTCGTTTCATTTCGTCGAGATCTTGAAGAATCAATCATCAGATAACGGATTTTCAATAAATATATTTTATTCGTGACCTTAGGGAGGCTATATCTCCTAAACAATGCGGTAAAATCGTACTCAGTATTTTCGTTTCATTTCGTCGAGATATTGAAGAATCAATCATCAGATAAATTCGAATCAGTATTTTCGTTTCATTTCGTCGGGATCTTGAAGAATCAATCATCAGATAACGGATTTTCCTTAGGAAGCTTAAGGAAGCTATATCTCCTAAACTATGACCTTAAGGAAGCTATATTTCCTAAACTATGCCGAAAACGGAAAATTTGTACCCAGTATTTTCGATTCATTTCGTCGAGATCTTGAAGAATCAATCATCAGATAACGCATTTTCAATAAATATATTTTATTCGTGACCTTAGGGAGGCTATATCTCCTAAACAATGCGGAAAAATCGTACTCAGTATTTTCGTTTCATTTCGTCGAGATCTTGAAGAATCAATCATCAGATAAATTCGAATCAGTATTTTCATTTCATTTCGTCGGGATCTTGAAGAATCAATCATCAGATAACGGATTTTCAACAAATATATTTTATTCGTGACCTTAGGGAGGCTATATCTCCTAAACAATGCGGAAAAATCGTACTCAGTATTTTCGTTTAATTTTGTCGAGATCTTGAAGAATCAATCATCAGATTACGGATGTTAAATAAATATTTTTTATTCGTGACTTTAAGGAGGCCATATCTTATACATTATGCCGAAAACGGAAAATTCGTACTCAGTATTTTCGTTTCATTTCGTCGAGATCTTGAAGAATCAATCATCAGATAAATTCGAATCAGTATTTTCATTTCATTTCGTCGGGATCTTGAAGAATCAATCATCAGATAACGGATTTTCAACAAATATATTTTATTCGTGACCTTAGGGACGCTATATCTCCTAAACAATGCGGAAAATTCGTACTCAGTATTTTCGTTTCATTTCGTCGAGATCTTGAAGAATCAATCATCAGATAACAGATTTTCAATTTTTATTCGTGACCTTAAGGAGGCCATATCTTCTACACTATGCCGAAAACGGAAAATTCGTACTCAGTATTTTCGTTTCATTTCGTCGAGATCTTGAAGAATCAATCATCAGATAACGGATTTTCAATAAATATTTTTTATTCGTGACCTTAAGGAGGCCATATCTTCTACACTATGCCGAAAACGGAAAATTCGTACTCAGTATTTTTGTTTCATTTCGTCGAGATCTTGAAGAATCAATCATCAGATTACGGATTTTCAATAAATATTTTGGTTTATTCTATGACGGAAAATTCGTACTCAGTATTTTCGTTTCATTTCGTCGAGATCTTGAAGAATCAATCATCAGATAACAGATTTTCAATAAATATTTTTATTCGTGACCTTAAGGAAGCCATATCTTCTACACTATGCCGAAAATGAAAATCAATCAATCATCAGATAACGGATTTTCAATAAATATATTTTATTCGTGACCTTAAGGAGGCTATATCTCCTAAACAATGCGGAAAAAATTCGTACTCAGTATTTTCGTTTCATTTCGTCGAAATCTTGAAGAATCAATCATCAGATAAATTCGAATCAGTATTTTCATTTCATTTCGTCGGGATCTTGAAGAATCAATCATCAGATAACGGATTTTCAACAAATATATTTTATTCGTGACCTTAGGGAGCGCTATATCTCCTAAACTATGCGGAAAAAAAATTCGTACTCAGTATTTTCGTTTAATTTTGTCGAGATCTTGAAGAATCAATCATCAGATTACGGATTTTAAATAAATATTTTTTATTCATGACTTTAAGGAGGCCATATCTTCTACACTATGCCGAAAACGGAAAATTCGTACTCAGTATTTTCGTTTCATTTCGTCGAGATCTTGAAGAATCAATCATCAGATAACGGATTTTCAATAAATATGTTTTATTCGTGACCTTAAGGAGGCCATATCTTCTACACTATGCCGAAAACGGAAAATTCGTATCCAGTATTTTCGATTCATTTCGTCGAGATCTTGAAGAATCAATCATCAGATAACGGATTTTCAATAAATATATATTATTCGTGACCTTAAGGAAGCTAAATCTCCTAAACTATGCCGAAAACGGAAAATTCGTACTTAGTATTTTCGTTTCATTTCGTCGAGATCTTGAAGAATCAATCATCAGATTACGGATTTTCAATAAATATTTTTTATTCATGACTTTAAGGAGGCCATATCTTCTACACTATGCCGAAAACGGAAAATTCGTACTCAGTATTTTCGTTTCATTTCGTCGAGATCTTGAAGAATCAATCATCAGATAACAGATTTTCAATAAATATTTTTTATTCGTGACCTTAAGGAGGCCATTTCTTCTACACTATGCCGAAAACGGAAAATTCGTAATCAGTTTTTTCGTTTCATTTCGTCGAGATCTTGAAGAATCAATCATCAGATAACGGATTTTCAATAAATATATGTTAGTCGTGAGTGTAAGGAGGCCATTATCTTCTTAAACTATGCCAAAACGGAAAATTCGTACTCAGTATTTTCGTTTCATTTCGTCGAGATCTTGAAGAATCAATCATCAGATAACGGATTTTCAATAAATATATTTTATTCGTGAGTTTAGCTTTATCTCCTAAACTATGCCAAAAACGGAAAATTCGTACTCAGTATTTTCGTTTCATTTCGTCGAGATCTTGAAGAATCAATCATCAGATAACGGATTTTCAATAATAATGTAAACTATGCGGAAAATTCGTACTCAGTATTTTCGTTTCATTTCGTCGAGATCTTGAAGAATCAATCAACAGATAACGGATTTTCAAAAAATATATTTTATTCGTGACCTTAAGGAGGCTATATCTCCTAAGCAATGCGGAAAATTCCTACCCAGTATTTTCGTTTCATTTCGTCGAGATCTTGAAGAATCAATCATCAGATAACGGATTTTCAATAATAATGTAAACTATGCGGAAGATTCGTATTCAGTATTTTCGTTTCATTTCGTCGGGATCTTGAAGAATCAATCATCAGATACCGGATTTTCAACAAATATATTTTATTCGTGACCTTAAGGAAGCTATATCTCCTAAGCTATGCCGAAAACGGAAAATTCGTACTCAATATTTTCGTTTCATTTCGTCGAGATCTTGAAGAATCAATCATCAGATAACGGATTTTCAAATAAATATATTTTATTCGTGACTTTAAGGAGGCCATATCTTCTACACTATGCCGAAAACGGAAAATTCGTACTCAGTATTTTCGTTTCATTTCGTCGAGATCTTGAAGAATCAATCATCAGATAACGGATTTTCAATAAATATATTTTATTCGTGACCTTAGGGAGGCTATATCTCCTAAACTATGCGGAAAAAAATCGTACTCAGTATTTTCGTTTCATTTCGTCGAGATCTTGAAGAATCAATCATCAGATAAATTCGAATCAGTATTTTCGTTTCATTTCGTCGGGATCTTGAAGAATCAATCATCAGATAACGGATTTTCCTTAAAGCAAAAGTATATTTTATTCGTGACCTTAAGGAAGCTATATCTCCTAAACTATGCTGAAAACGGAAAATTTGTACTCAGTATTTTCGATTCATTTCGTCGAGATCTTGAAGAATCAATCATCAGATAACGGATTTTCAATAAATATATTTTATTCGTGACCTTAAGGAGGCTATATCTCCTAAACAATGCGGAAAAATCGTACTCAGTATTTTCGTTTCATTTCGTCGAGATCTTGAAGAATCAATCATCAGATAAATTCGAATCAGTATTTTCGTTTCATTTCGTCGGGATCTTGAAGAATCAATCATCAGATAACGGATTTTCAACAAATATATTTTATTCGTGACCTTAGGGAAGCTATATCTCCTAAAACTATGCCGAAAACGGAAAAATTCGTACTCAGTATTTTCGTTTAATTTTGTCGAGATCTTGAAGAATCAATCATCAGATAACGGATTTTCAATAAATATTTTTTATTCGTGACCTTAAGGAGGCTATATCTCCTAAACAATGCCGAAAACGGAAAATTCGTACTCAGTATTTTCGTTTCATTTCGTCGAGATCTTGAAGAATCAATCATCAGATAACGGATTTTCAATAAATATTTTTTATTCGTGACCTTAAGGAGGCCATATCTTCTACACTATGCCGAAAACGGAAAATTCGTACTCAGTATTTTCGTTTCATTTCGTCGAGATCTTGAAGAATCAATCATCAGATACCGGAATTTCAATAAATATTTTTTATTCGTGACCTTAAGGAGGCCATTTCTTCTACACTATGCCGAAAACGGAAAATTCGTAATCAGTTTTTTCGTTTCATTTCGTCGAGATCTTGAAGAATCAATCATCAGATAACAGATTTTCAATAAATATTTTTTATTCGTGACCTTAAGGAGGCCATTTCTTCTACACTATGCCGAAAACGGAAAATTCGTAATCAGTTTTTTCGTTTCATTTCGTCGAGATCTTGAAGAATCAATCATCAGATAACGGATTTTCAATAAATATATGTTAGTCGTGAGTTTAAGGAGGCTTTATCTCTTAAACTATGCGGAAAATTCGTACTCAGTATTTTCGTTTCATTTCGTCGAGATCTTGAAGAATCAATCATCAGATAACGGATTTTCAATAAATATATTTTATCCGTGACCTTAAGGAAGCTATATCTCCTAAACTATGCCGAAAACGGAAAATTCGTACCCAGTATTTTCGTTTCATTTCGTCGAGATCTTGAAGAATCAATCATCAGATAACGGATTTTCAATAAATATATTTTATTCGTGACCTTAAGGAGGCTATATCTCCTAAACAATGCGGAAAAATCGTACTCAGTATTTTCGTTTCATTTCGTCGAGATCTTGAAGAATCAATCATCAGATAATTTTCTATAATAATTAAACTATGCGGAAGATTCGTAGTCAGTATTTTCGTTTCATTTCGTCGAGATCTTGAAGAATCAATCATCAGATAACGGATTTTCAACAAATATATTTTATTCGTGACCTTAAGGAAGCTATATCTCCTTAACTATGCGGAAAATTCGTACTCAGTGTTTTCCTTTCATTTCGTTGAGATCTTGAAGAATCAATCATCAGATAACGGATTTTCAATAAATATATTTTATTCGTGACTTTAAGGAAGCTATATCTCCTAAACTATGCGGAAAAATCGTACTCAGTATTATCGTTTCATTTCGTCGAGATCTTGAAGAATCAATCATCAGATAAATTCGAATCAGTATTTTCGTTTCATTTCGTCGAGATCTTAAAGAATCAATCATCAGATAACGGATTTTCAATAAATATATTTTATTCGTGACCTTAAGGAAGCTATATCTGCTAAACTATGCCGAAAACGGAAAATTCGTTACAAAGTATTTTCGTTTCATTTCGTTTATGATCTTGAAGAATCAATCATCAAAAAACGGATTTTCTAAGAAATATTTTTTATTCGTGACTTTAAGGAAGCTTTATCTCCTAAACTAGGCCGAAAACGGAAAATTAGTACTCGGTATTTTCGTTTCATTTTCTCGTGATCTTGAAGAATCAATCATCAGATTACCGATTTTCGATAAATATATTTTATTCGTGACTTTAAGGAGGCCATATCTCTATACATTATGCCGAAAACGGAAAATTCGTACTCAGTATTTTCGTTTCATTTCGTCGAGATCTTGAAGAATCAATCATCAGATAACGGATTTTCAATAAATATATTTTATTCGTGACCTTAAGGAGGCCATATCTCCTTGTACACTATGCCGAAAACGGAAAATTCGTACTCAGTATTTTCGTTTCATTTCGTCGAGATCTTGAAGAATCAATCATCAGATAACGGATTTTCAATAAATATTTTTTATTCGTGACCTTAAGGAGGCCATATCTTCTACACTATGCCGAAAACGGAAAATTCGTACTCAGTATTTTCGTTTCATTTCGTCGAGATCTTGAAGAATCAATCATCAGATAACGGATTTTCAATAAATATATTTTATTCGTGACCTTAAGGAGGCTTTATCTCTTAAACTATGCCGAAAACGGAAAATTCGTACTCAGTATTTTCGTTTCATTTCGTCGAGATCTTGAAGAATCAATCATCAGATAACGGATTTTCAATAAATATATTTTATTCGTGACCTTAAGGAGGCCATATCTTCTACACTATGCCTAAAGCGGAAAATTCGTACCCAGTATTTTCGTTTCATTTCGTCGAGATCTTGAAGAATCAATCATCAGATAACAGATTTTCAATAAATATTTTTTATTCGTGACCTTAAGGAGGCCATTTCTTCTACACTATGCCGAAAACGGAAAATTCGTAATCAGTTTTTTCGTTTCATTTCGTCGAGATCTTGAAGAATCAATCATCAGATAACGGATTTTCAATAAATATATGTTAGTCGTGAGTTTAAGGAGGCTTTATCTCTTAAACTATGCGGAAAATTCGTACTCAGTATTTTCGTTTCATTTCGTCGAGATCTTGAAGAATCAATCATCAGATAACGGATTTTCAATAAATATATTTTATTCGTGACCTTAAGGAAGCTATATCTCCTAAACTATGCCGAAAACGGAAAATTTGTACCCAGTATTTTCGTTTCATTTCGTCGAGATCTTGAAGAATCAATCATCAGATATTGGATTTTCAATAAATATATTTTATTCGTGACCTTAGGGAGGCTATATCTCCTAAACAATGCGGAAAAATCGTACTCAGTATTTTCGTTTCATTTCGTCGAGATCTTGAAGAATCAATCATCAGATAAAAAATTCGAATCAGTATTTTCATTTCATTTCGTCGGGATCTTGAAGAATCAATCATCAGATAACGGATTTTCAACAAATATATTTTATTCGTGACCTTAGGGAGGCTATATCTCCTAAACAATGCGGAAAAATCGTACTCAGTATTTTCGTTTAATTTTGTCGAGATCTTGAAGAATCAATCATCAGATTACGGATGTTAAATAAATATTTTTTATTCGTGACTTTAAGGAGGCCATATCTTATACATTATGCCGAAAACGGAAAATTCGTACTCAGTATTTTCGTTTCATTTCGTCGAGATCTTGAAGAATCAATCATAAGATAACAGATTTTCAATTTTTATTCGTGACCTTAAGGAGGCCATATCTTCTACACTATGCTGAAAACGGAAAATTCGTTACCAATATATTCGTCTCATTTCGTTTATGTCTTTAAGAAGCAATCATCAGAAAACGGATTTTCAAAAAAATATTTTTTTTTCGGGAATTTAAGGAAGCTATATCTCCTAAACTATGCCGAAAACGAAAAATTCGTACTCAGTATTTTCGTTTCATTTCGTCGAGATCTTGAAGAATCAATCATCAGATTACGGATTTTAAATAAATATTTTTTATTCGTGACTTTAAGGAGGCCATATCTTCTACACTATGCCGAAAACGGAAAATTCGTACTCAGTATTTTCGTTTCATTTCGTCGAGATCTTGAAGAATCAATCATCAGATTACGGATTTTCAATAAATATTTTTTATTCGTGACGGAAAATTCGTACTCAGTATTTTCGTTTCATTTCGTCGAGATCTTGAAGAATCAATCATCAGATTACAGATTTTCAATAAATATTTTTTATTCGTGACCTTAAGGAAGCCATTTCTTCTACACTATGCCGAAAATGGAAAATTCGTAATCAGTTTTTTCGTTTCATTTCGTCGAGATCTTGAAGAATCAATCATCAGATAACGGATTTTCAATAAATATATGTTAGTCGTGAGTTTAAGGAGGCTTTATCTCTTAAACTATGCGGAAAATTCGTACTTAGTATTTTCGTTTCATTTCGTCGAGATCTTGAATCATCAGATAACGGATTTTCAATAAATATATTTTATCCGTGACCTTAAGGAAGCTATATTTCCTAAACTATGCCGAAAACGGAAAATTTGTACCCAGTATTTTCGATTCATTTCGTCGAGATCTTGAAGAATCAATCATCAGATAACGCATTTTCAATAAATATATTTTATTCGTGACCTTAGGGAGGCTATATCTCCTAAACAATGCGGAAAAATCGTACTCAGTATTTTCGTTTCATTTCGTCGAGATCTTGAAGAATCAATCATCAGATAAATTCGAATCAGTATTTTCATTTCATTTCGTCGGGATCTTGAAGAATCAATCATCAGATAACGGATTTTCAATAAATATATTTTATTCGTGACCTTAGGGAGGCTATATCTCCTAAACAATGCGGAAAAATCGTACTCAGTATTTTCGTTTCATTTCGTCGAGATCTTGAAGAATCAATCATCAGATTACGGATTTTCAATAAATATTTTTTATTCGTGACTTTAAGGAGGCCATATCTTATACATTATGCCGAAAACGGAAAATTCGTACTCAGTATTTTCGTTTCATTTCGTCGAGATCTTGAAGAATCAATCATCAGATAACAGATTTTCAATTTTTATTCGTGACCTTAAGGAGGCCATATCTTCTACACTATGCCGAAAACGGAAAATTCGTACTCAGTATTTTCGTTTCATTTCGTCGAGATCTTGAAGAATCAATCATCAGATAACGGATTTTCAATAATTATTTTTTACTTTTGACCTTTAGGAGGCCATATCTTCTACACTATGCCGAAAACGGAAAATTCGTACTCAGTATTTTTGTTTCATTTCGTCGAGATCTTGAAGAATCAATCATCAGATTACAGATTTTCAATAAATATTTTTTATTCGTGACCTTAAGGAAGCCATTTCTTCTACACTATGCCGAAAATGGAAAATTCGTAATCAGTTTTTTCGTTTCATTTCGTCGAGATCTTGAAGAATCAATCATCAAATAACGGATTTTCAATAAATATATGTTAGTCGTGAGTTTAAGGAGGCTTTATCTCTTAAACTATGCGGAAAATTCGTACTCAGTATTTTCGTTTCATTTCGTCGAGATCTTGAATCATCAGATAACGGATTTTCAATAAATATATTTTATCCGTGACCTTAAGGAAGCTATATTTCCTAAACTATGCCGAAAACGGAAAATTCGTACTCAGTATTTTCGTTTCATTTCGTCGAGATCTTGAAGAATCAATCATCAGATAACGGATTTTCAATAAATATATTTTATTCGTGACCTTAAGGAGGCTATATCTCCTAAACAATGCGGAAAAATCGTACTCAGTATTTTCGTTTCATTTCGTCGAGATCTTGAAGAATCAATCATCAGATAAATTCGAGTCAGTATTTTCATTTCATTTCGTCGGGATCTTGAAGAATCAATCATCAGATAACGGATTTTCAACAAATATATTTTATTCGTGACCTTAGGGAGGCTATATCTCCTAAACAATGCGGAAAAATCGTACTCAGTATTTTCGTTTCATTTCGTCGAGATCTTGAAGAATCAATCATCAGATAACGGATTTTCAATAAATATATTTTATTCGTGACCTTAAGGAAGCTATATCTCCTAAACTATGCCGAAAACGGAAAATTCGTTACAAATATTTTCGTTTCATTTCGTTTATGATCTTTAAGAAGCAATCATCAGATAACGGATTTTCAAAAAAATATTTTTTTTTCGGGAATTTAAGGAAGCTATATCTCCTAAACTATGCCGAAAACGATAAATTAGTACTCGGTCTTTTCGTTTAATTTTGTCGAGATCTTGAAGAATCAATCATCAGATTACGAATGTTAAATAAATATTTTTTATTCGTGATTTTAAGGAGGCCATATCTTATACATTATACCGAAAACGGAAAATTCGTACTCAGTATTTTCGTTTCATTTCGTCGAGATCTTGAAGAATCAATCAGATAACAGATTTTCAATTTTTATTCGTGACCTTAAGGAGGCCATATCTTCTACACTATGCCGAAAACGGAAAATTCGTACTCAGTATTTTCGTTTCATTTCGTCGAGATCTTGAAGAATCAATCATCAGATAACGGATTTTCAATAATTATTTTTTATTTTTGACCTTTAGGAGGCCATATCTTCTACACTATGCCGAAAATGGAAAATTCGTAATCAGTTTTTTCGTTTCATTTCGTCGAGATCTTGAAGAATCAATCATCAGATTACGGATTTTCAATAAATATATGTTAGTCGTGAGTTTAAGGAGGCTTTATCTCTTAAACTATGCGGAAAATTCGTACTTAGTATTTTCGTTTCATTTCGTCGAGATCTTGAAGAATCAATCATCAGATTACGAATGTTAAATAAATATTTTTTATTCGTGATTTTAAGGGGGCCATATCTTATACATTATACCGAAAACGGAAAATTCGTACTCAGTATTTTCGTTTCATTTCGTCGAAATCTTGAAGAATCAATCATCAGATAACAGATTTTCAATTTTTATTCGTGACCTTAAGGAGGCCATATCTTCTACACTATGCCGAAAACGGAAAATTCGTACTCAGTATTTTCGTTTCATTTCGTCGAGATCTTGAAGAATCAATCATCAGATAACGGATTTTCAATAATTATTTTTTATTCGTGACCTTTAGGAGGCCATATCTTCTACACTATGCCGAAAATGGAAAATTCGTAATCAGTTTTTTCGTTTCATTTCGTCGAGATCTTGAAGAATCAATCATCAGATAACGGATTTTCAATAAATATATGTTAGTCGTGAGTTTAAGGAGGCTTTATCTCTTAAACTATGCGGAAAATTCGTACTTAGTATTTTCGTTTCATTTCGTCGAGATCTTGAATCATCAGATAACGGATTTTCAATAAATATATTTTATTCGTGACCTTAAGGAAGCTATATCTTCTAAACTATGCCGAAAACGGAAAATTCGTACTCAGTATTTTCGTTTCATTTCGTCGAGATCTTGAAGAATCAATCATCAGATAACAGATTTTCAATAAATATTTTTTATTCGTGACCTTAAGGAGGCCATTTCTTCTACACTATGCCGAAAACGGAAAATTCGTAATCAGTTTTTTCGTTTCATTTCGTCGAGATCTTGAAGAATCAATTATCAGATAACGGATTTTTAATAAATATATGTTAGTCGTGAGTTTAAGGAGGCTTTATCTCTTAAACTATGCTGAAAATTCGTACTCAGTATTTTCGTTTCATTTCGTCGAGATCTTTAAGAATCAATCATCAGATAACGGATTTTCAAAAAATATATTTTATTCGTGACCTTAAGGAAGCTAAATCTCCTAAACTATGCCGAAAACGGAAAATTTGTACCCAGTATTTTCGATTCATTTCGTCGAGATCTTGAAGAATCAATCATCAGATAACGGATTTTCAATAAATATATTTTATTCGTACACAGTATTTTCGTTTCATTTCGTCGAGATCTTGAAGAATCAATCATCAGATAACAGATTTTCAATAAATATTTTTTATTCGTGACCTTAAGGAGGCCCTTTCTTCTACACTATGCCGAAAACGGAAAATTCGTAATCAGTTTTTTCGTTTCATTTCGTCGAGATCTTGAAGAATCAATCATCAGATAACGGATTTTCAATAAATATATGTTATTCGTGAGTTTAAGGAGGCTTTATCTCTTAAACTATGCGGAAAATTCGTACTTAGTATTTTCGTTTCATTTCGTCGAGATCTTGAATCATCAGATAACGGATTTTCAATAAATATATTTTATCCGTGACCTTAAGGAAGCTATATTTCCTAAACTATGCCGAAAACGGAAAATTTGTACCCAGTATTTTCGATTCATTTCGTCGAGATCTTGAAGAATCAATCATCAGATAACGGATTTTCAATAATTATTTTTTACTTTTGACCTTTAGGAGGCCATATCTTCTACACTATGCCGAAAACGGAAAATTCGTACTCAGTATTTTTGTTTCATTTCGTCGAGATCTTGAAGAATCAATCATCAGATAACAGATTTTCAATTTTTATTCGTGACCTTAAGGAGGCCATATCTTCTACACTATGCCGAAAACGGAAAATTCGTACTCAGTATTTTCGTTTCATTTCGTCGAGATCTTGAAGAATCAATCATCAGATAACGGATTTTCAATAATTATTTTTTACTTTTGACCTTTAGGAGGCCATATCTTTTACACTATGCCGAAAACGGAAAATTCGTACTCAGTATTTTTGTTTCATTTCGTCGAGATCTTGAAGAATCAATCATCAGATTACGGATTTTCAACAAATATATTTTATTCGTGACCTTAGGGAGGCTATATCTCCTAAACAATGCGGAAAAATCGTACTCAGTATTTTCGTTTAATTTTGTCGAGATCTTGAAGAATCAATCATCAGATTACGGATGTTAAATAAATATTTTTTATTCGTGACTTTAAGGAGGCCATATCTTATACATTATGCCGAAAACGGAAAATTCGTACTCAGTATTTTCGTTTCATTTCGTCGAGATCTTGAAGAATCAATCATCAGATAACAGATTTTCAATTTTTATTCGTGACCTTAAGGAGGCCATATCTTCTACACTATGCCGAAAACGGAAAATTCGTACTCAGTATTTTCGTTTCATTTCGTCGAGATCTTGAAGAATCAATCATCAGATAACGGATTTTCAATAATTATTTTTTACTTTTGACCTTTAGGAGGCCATATCTTCTACACTATGCCGAAAACGGAAAATTCGTACTCAGTATTTTTGTTTCATTTCGTCGAGATCTTGAAGAATCAATCATCAGATTACGGATTTTCAATAAATATTTTTTATTCGTGACGGAAAATTCGCACACTGTTTTTTTTAGTTTCATTTCGTCGAGATCTTGAAGAATCAATCATCAGATTACAGATTTTCAATAAATATTTTTTATTCGTGACCTTAAGGAAGCCATTTCTTCTACACTATGCCGAAAATGGAAAATTCGTAATCAGTTTTTTCGTTTCATTTCGTCGAGATCTTGAAGAATCAATCATCAAATAACGGATTTTCAATAAATATATGTTAGTCGTGAGTTTAAGGAGGCTTTATCTCTTAAACTATGCGGAAAATTCGTACTTAGTATTTTCGTTTCATTTCGTCGAGATCTTGAATCATCAGATAACGGATTTTCAATAAATATATTTTATTCGTGACCTTAAGGAAGCTATATCTCCTAAACTATGCCGAAAACGGAAAATTAGTACTCGGTATTTTCGTTTCATTTCGTCGGAATCTTAAAGAATCAATCATCAGATAATGCATTTTCAATAAATATATTTTATTCGTGACCTTAAGGAGGCTATATCTCCTAAACTATGCGGAAAAATTCGTACTCAGTATTTTCGTTTCATTTCGTCGAGATCTTGAAGAATCAATCATCAGATAAATTCGAGTCAGTATTTTCATTTCATTTCGTCGGGATCTTGAAGAATCAATCATCAGATAACGGATTTTCAACAAATATATTTTATTCGTGACCTTAGGGAGGCTATATCTCCTAAACAATGCGGAAAAATCGTACTCAGTATTTTCGTTTCATTTCGTCGAGATCTTGAAGAATCAATCATCAGATAACGGATTTTCAATAAATATATTTTATTCGTGACCTTAGGGAGGCTATATCTCCTAAACAATGCGGAAAAATCGTACTCAGTATTTTCGTTTCATTTCGTCGAGATCTTGAAGAATCAATCATCAGATAAATTCGAATCAGTATTTTCGTTTCATTTCGTCGAGATCTTGAAGAATCAATCATCAGATAACGGATTTTCAATAAATATATTTTATTCGTGACCTTAAGGAAGCTATATCTCCTAAACTATGCCGAAAACGGAAAATTCGTTACAAATATATTCGTCTCATTTCGTTTATGTCTTTAAGAAGCAATCATCAGAAAACGGATTTTCAAAAAAATATTTTTTTTTCGGGAATTTAAGGAAGCTATATCTCCTAAACTATGCCGAAAACGATAAATTAGTACTCGGTCTTTTCGTTTAATTTTGTCGAGATCTTGAAGAATCAATCATCAGATTACGGATGTTAAATAAATATTTTTTATTCGTGATTTTAAGGAGGCCATATCTTATACATTATACCGAAAACGGAAAATTCGTACTCAGTATTTTCGTTTCATTTCGTCGAAATCTTGAAGAATCAATCATCAGATAACAGATTTTCAATTTTTATTCGTGACCTTAAGGAGGCCATATCTTCTACACTATGCCGAAAACGGAAAATTCGTACTCAGTATTTTCGTTTCATTTCGTCGAGATCTTGAAGAATCAATCATCAGATAACGGATTTTCAATAATTATTTTTTATTTTTGACCTTTAGGAGGCCATATCTTCTACACTATGCCGAAAATGGAAAATTCGTAATCAGTTTTTTCGTTTCATTTCGTCGAGATCTTGAAGAATCAATCATCAAATAACGGATTTTCAATAAATATATGTTAGTCGTGAGTTTAAGGAGGCTTTATCTCTTAAACTATGCGGAAAATTCGTACTCAGTATTTTCGTTTCATTTCGTCGAGATCTTGAAGAATCAATCATCAGATAACGGATTTTCAATAAATATTTTTTATTCGTGACCTTAAGGAGGCTATATTTCCTAAACTATGCCAAAAACGGAAAATTCGTACCCAGTATTTTCGTTTCATTTCGTCGAGATCTTGAAGAATCAATCATCAGATAACAGATTTTCAATAAATATTTTTTATTCGTGACCTTAAGGAGGCCATTTCTTCTACACTATGCCGAAAATGGAAAATTCGTAATCAGTTTTTTCGTTTCATTTCGTCGAGATCTTGAAGAATCAATCATCAAATAACGGATTTTCAATAAATATATGTTAGTCGTGAGTTTAAGGAGGCTTTATCTCTTAAACTATGCGGAAAATTCGTACTCAGTATTTTCGTTTCATTTCGTCGAGATCTTGAAGAATCAATCATCAGATAACGGATTTTCAATAAATATATTTTATTCGTGACCTTAAGGAAGCTATATTTCCTAAACTATGCCGAAAACGGAAAATTTGTACCCAGTATTTTCGATTCATTTCGTCGAGATCTTGAAGAATCAATCATCAGATTACAGATTTTCAATAAATATATTTTATTTGTGACGGAAAATTCGTACTCAGTATTTTCGTTTCATTTCGTCGAGATCTTGAAGAATCAATCATCAGATTACAGATTTTCAATAAATATTTTTTATTCGTGACCTTAAGGAAGCCATTTCTTCTACACTATGCCGAAAATGGAAAATTCGTAATCAGTTTTTTCGTTTCATTTCGTCGAGATCTTGAAGAATCAATCATCAAATAACGGATTTTCAATAAATATATGTTTTCGTGAGTTTAAGGAGGCTTTATCTCTTAAACTATGCGGAAAATTCGTACTTAGTATTTTCGTTTCATTTCGTCGAGATCTTGAATCATCAGATAACGGATTTTCAATAAATATATTTTATCCGTGACCTTAAGGAAGCTATATTTCCTAAACTATGCCGAAAACGGAAAATTTGTACCCAGTATTTTCGATTCATTTCGTCGAGATCTTGAAGAATCAATCATCAGATAACGGATTTTCAATAAATAATGTTTTTTTTTTTTTAAGGGGTTTTTTTTTTACACTTTGCGAAAACTATGCGGAAAATTCGTACTCAGTATTTTCGTTTCATTTCGTCGAGATCTTGAAGAATCAATCATCAGATAACGGATTTTCAATAAATATATTTTATTCGTGACCTTAAGGAGGCTATATCTCCTAAACAATGCGGAAAAATCGTACTCAGTATTTTCGTTTCATTTCGTCGAGATCTTGAAGAATCAATCATCAGATAAATTCGAATCAGTATTTTCGTTTCATTTCGTCGGGATCTTGAAGAATCAATCATCAGATAACGGATTTTCAACAAATATATTTTATTCGTGACCTTAAGGAAGCTATATCTCCTAAACTATGCCGAAAACGAAAAATTAGTACTCGGTGTTTTCGTTTCATTTTGTCGAGATCTTGAAGAATCAATCATCAGATTACGGATTTTAAATTAATATTTTTTATTCGTGACTTTAAGGAGGCCATATCTTATACATTATGCCGAAAACGGAAAATTCGTACTCAGTATTTTCGTTTCATTTCGTCGAGATCTTGAAGAATCAATCATCAGATTACGGATTTTCAATAAATATTTTTTATTCGTGACCTTAAGGCCATTTTTTCTACACTATGCCGAAAACGGAATATTCGTAATCTGATTTTTCGTTTCATTTCGTCGAGATCTTGAAGAATCAATCATCAGATAACGGATTTTCAATAAAAATATTTTATTCGTGATTTTAAGGAATCTATATCTCCTAAACTATGCCGAAAACGAAAAATTAGTACTCGGTGTTTTCGTTTCATTTTGTCGAGATCTTGAAGAATCAATCATCAGATTACGGATTTTCAATAAATATATTTTATTCGTGACATTAAGGAAGCTATATCTCCTAAACTATGCCGAGAACGGAAAATTCGTTACATATATTTTCGTCTCATTTCGTTTATGTCTTTAAGAAGCAATCATCAGAGAACGGATTTTCAAAAAAATATTTTTTATTTGGGAATTTAAGGAAGCTATATCTCCTAAACTATGCCGAAAACGAAAAATTAGAACTCGGTATTTTTGTTTAATTTCGTCGAGATCTTGAAGAATCAATCATCAGATTACGGATTTTCAATAAATATTTTTTATTCGTGACTTTAAGGAGGCCATTTTTTCTACACTATGCCGAAAACGGAATATTCGTAATCTGATTTTTCGTTTCATTTCGTCGAGATCTTGAAGAATCAATCATCAGATAACAGATTTTCAATTTTTATTCGTGATCTTAAGGAGGCCATATCTTCTACACTATGCCGAAAACGGAAAATTCGTACTCAGTATTTTCGTTTCATTTCGTCGAGATCTTGAAGAATCAATCATCAGATAACGGATTTTCAATAATTATTTTTTATTTTTGACCTTTAGGAGGCCATATCTTCTACACTATGCCGAAAACGGAAAATTCGTACTCAGTATTTTCGTTTCATTTCGTCGAGATCTTGAAGAATCAATCATCAGATAACGGATTTTCAATAATTATTTTTTATTTTTGACCTTTAGGAGGCCATATCTTCTACACTATGCCGAAAACGGAAAATTCGTACTCAGTTTTTTCGTTTCATTTCGTCGAGATCTTGAAGAATCAATCATCAAATAACGGATTTTCAATAAATATATGTTAGTCGTGAGTTTAAGGAGGCTTTATCTCTTAAACTATGCGGAAAATTCGTACTTAGTATTTTCGTTTCATTTCGTCGAGATCTTGAAGAATCAATCATCAGATAACGGATATTCAATAAATATATTTTATTCGTGACCTTAAGGAAGCTATATTTCCTAAACTATGCCGAAAACGGAAAATTTGTACCCAGTATTTTCGATTAATTTCGTTGAGATCTTGAAGAATCAATCATCAGATAACGCATTTTCAATAATAATGTAAACTATGCGGAAAATTCGTACTCAGTATTTTCGTTTCATTTCGTCGAGATCTTGAAGAATCAATTATCAGATAACGGATTTTCAATAAATATATTTTATTCGTGACCTAAGGGAGGCTATATCTCCTAAACAATGCGGAAAAATCGTACTCAGTATTTTCGTTTCATTTCGTCGATATCTTGAAGAATCAATCATCAGATAAATTCGAATCAGTATTTTCGTTTCATTTCGTCGGGATCTTGAAGAATCAATCATCAGATAACGGATTTTCAACAAATATATTTTATTCGTGACCTTAAGGAGGCCATATCTTCTACACTATGCCGAAAACGGAAAATTCGTACTCAGTATTTTCGTTTCATTTCGTCGAGATCTTGAAGAATCAATCATCAGATAACGGATTTTCAATAAATATTTTTTATTCGTGACCTTAAGGAGGCCATATCTTCTACACTATGCCGAAAACGGAAAATTCGTACTCAGTATTTTCGTTTCATTTCGTCGAGATCTTGAAGAATCAATCATCAGATAACGGATTTTCAATAATTATTTTTTATTTTTGACCTTTAGGAGGCCATATCTTCTACACTATGCCGAAAACGGAAAATTCGTACTCAGTATTTTCGTTTCATTTCGTCGAGATCTTGAAGAATCAATCATCAGATTACGGATTTTCAATAAATATTTTTTATTCGTGACCTTAAGGAGGCCATATCTTCTACACTATGCCGAAAACGGAAAATTCGTACTCAGTATTTTCGTTTCATTTCGTCGAGATCTTGAAGAATCAATCATCAGATAACGGATTTTCAATAAATATATGTTAGTCGTGAGTTTAAGGAGGCTTTATCTCTTAAACTATGCGGAAAATTCGTACTCAGTATTTTCGTTTCATTTCGTCGAGATCTTGAAGAATCAATCATCAGATAAATTCGAATCAGTATTTTCGTTTCATTTCGTCGGGATCTTGAAGAATTAATCATCAGATAACGGATTTTCAACAAATATATTTTATTCGTGACCTTAAGGAAGCTATATCTCCTAAACTATGCCGAAAACGGAAAATTCGTACTCAGTATTTTCGTTTCATTTCGTCGAGATCTTGAAGAATCAATCATCAGATTACGGATTTTCAATAAATATTTTTTATTCGTGACTTTAAGGAGGCCATATCTTCTACACTATGCCGAAAACGGAAAATTCGTACTCAGTATTTTCGTTTCATTTCGTCGAGATCTTGAAGAATCAATCATCAGATAACAGATTTTCAATAAATATTTTTTATTCGTGACCTTAAGGAGGCCATATCTTCTACACTATGCCGAAAACGGAAAATTCGTACTCAGTATTTTCGTTTCATTTCGTCGAGATCTTGAAGAATCAATCATCAGATAACGGATTTTCAAAAAATATTTTTTATTTGTGACCTTAAGGAGGCCATATCTTCTACACTATGCCGAAAACGGAAAATTCGTACTCAGTATTTTCGTTTCATTTCGTCGAGATCTTGAAGAATCAATCATCAGATAACGGATTTTCAATAAATATTTTTTATTCGTGACCTTAAGGAGGCCTTTTCTCCTAAACTATGCCGAAAACGGAAAATTCGTACTCAGTATTTTCGTTTCATTTCGTCGAGATCTTGAAGAATCAATCATCAGATAACGGATTTTCAATAAAAATATTTTATTCGTGACCTTAAGGAGGCTATATCTCCTAAACTATGCCGAAAACGAAAAATTCGTACTCAGTATTTTCGTTTCATTTCGTCGAGATCTTGAAGAATCAATCATCAGATTACGGATTTTCAATAAATATATTTTATTCGTGACATTAAGGAAGCTATATCTCCTAAACTATGCCGAAAACGGAAAATTCGTTACAAATATTTTCGTCTCATTTCGTTTATGTCTTTAAGAAGCAATCATCAGAAAACGGATTTTCAAAAAATATTTTTTATTCGGGAATTTAAGGAAGCTATATCTCCTAAACTATGCCGAAAACGAAAAATTAGTACTCAGTATTTTCGTTTCATTTTGTCGAGATCTTGAAGAATCAATCATCAGATTACGGATTTTCAATAAATATTTTTTATTCGTGACTTTAAGGAGGCCATATCTTCTACACTATGCCGAAAACGGAAAATTCGTACTCAGTATTTTCGTTTCATTTCGTCGAGATCTTGAAGAATCAATCATCAGATAACAGATTTTCAATAAATATTTTTTATTCGTGACCTTAAGGAGGCCATTTCTTCTACACTATGCCGAAAACGGAAAATTCGTAATCAGATTTTTCGTTTCATTTCGTCGAGATCTTGAAGAATCAATCATCAGATAACGGATTTTCAATAAATATATTTTAGTCGTGAGTTTAAGGAGGCTTTATCTCCTAAACTATGCGGAAAATTCGTACTCAGTATTTTCGTTTCATTTCGTCGAGATCTTGAAGAATCAATCATCAGATAACGGATTTTCAATGGAAATATTTTTTATTCGTGAACTTAAGGAGGCTATATCTCCTAAACTATAAAATTCGTACTCAGTATTTTCGTTTCATTTTGTCGAGATCTTGAAGAATCAATCATCAGATAACGGATTTTCAATAAATATATTTTATTCGTGACCTTAAGGAGGCCATATCTTCCTAAACTATGCCGAAAACGGAAAATTCGTTACAAAGTATTTTCGTTTCATTTCGTCGAGATCTTGAAGAATCAATCATCAGATAACGGATTTTCAAAAAAATATTTTTTATTGTTGAATTTAAGGAGGCTATATCTCCTAAACTATGCCGAAAACGGAAAATTAGCACTCGGTATTTTCGTTTCATTTCGTCAGGATCTTGAAGAATCAATTATCAGATAACGGATTTTCAATAAATATATTTTATTCGTGACTTTAAGGAGGCTATATCTTCTACACTATGCCGAAAACGGAAAATTCGTACTCAGTATTTTCGTTTCATTTCGTCAGGATCTTGAAGAATGAATTATCAGCTAACGGATTTTCAATAAATATATTTTATTCGTGACATTAAGGAGGCCATATCTTCTACACTATGCCGAAAACGGAAAATTAGCACTCGGTATTTTCGTTTCATTTCGTCAGGATCTTGAAGAATCAATCATCAGATAACGGATTTTCAATAAATATATTTTATTCGTGACTTTAAGGAGGCCATATCTTCTACACTATTCCGAAAATGGAAAATTCGTTCTTAGTATTTTCGTTTCATTTCGTCAGGATCTTGAAGAATCAATCATCAGATAACGGATTTTCAATAAATATATTTTGTTCGTGACATTAAGGAGGCCATTTCTTCTACACTATGCCGAAAACGGAAAATTCGTAATCAGTCTTTTTGTTTCACTTCGTCGAGACCTTGAAGTATCAATCATCAGATAACGGATTTTCAATAAATATATGTTAGTCGTGACTTTAAGGAGGCTTTATCTCTCTAAACTATGCCGAAAACGGAAAATTCGTACTCAGTATTTTCGTTTAATTTTGTCGAGATCTTGAAGAATCAATCATCAGATTACGGATTTTCAATAAATATTTTTTATTCGTGACTTTAAGGAGGCCATATCTTCTACACTATGCCGAAAACGGAAAATTCGTACTCAGTATTTTCGTTTCATTTCGTCGAGATCTTGAAGAATCAATCATCAGATAACGGATTTTCAATAAATATATTTTATTCGTGACATTAAGGAGGCCATTTTTTCTACACTATGCCGAAAACGGAAAATTCGTACTCAGATTTTTCGTTTCATTTCGTCGAGATCTTGAAGAATCAATCATCAGATAACGGATTTTCAATAAATATTTTTGTTAGTCGTGAGTTTAAGGAGGCCATATCTTCTATACTATGCCGAAAACGGAAAATTCGTACTCAGTATTTTCGTTTCATTTCGTCGAGATCTTGAAGAATCAATCATCAGATAACGGATTTTCAATAAATATATGTTAGTCGTGAGTTTAAGGAGGCTTTATCTCTAAACTATGCCAAAACGGAAAATTCGTACTCAGTATTTTCGTTTCATTTCGTCGAGATCTTGAAGAATCAATCATCAGATAACGGATTTTCAATAAATATATTTTATTCGTGACCTTAAGGAGGCTTTATCTCCTAAACTATGCGGAAAATTCGTACTCAGTATTTTCGTTTCATTTCGTCGAGATCTTGAAGAATCAATCATCAGATAAATTCGAATCAGTATTTTCGTTTCATTTCGTCGGGATCTTGAAGAATTAATCATCAGATAACGGATTTTCAACAAATATATTTTATTCGTGACTTTAAGGAAGCTATATCTCCTAAACTATGCCGAAAACGAAAAATTAGTACTCGGTATTTTCGTTTCATTTTGTCGAGATCTTGAAGAATCAATCATCAGATAACGGATTTTCAATAAATATATTTTATTCGTGACTTTAAGGAAGCTATATCTCCTAAACTATGCCGAAAACGGAAAATTCGTTACAAATATTTTCGTCTCATTTTGTTTATGTCTTTAAGAAGCAATCATCAGAAAACGGATTTTCAAAAAAATATTTTACTATATCGGATTTTCAACAAATATATTTTATTCGTGACTTTAAGGAAGCTATATCTCCAAAACTATGCCGAAAACGAAAAATTAGCACTCGGTATTTTCGTTTCATTTTGTCAAGGTTTTGAAGAATCAATCATCAGATTACGGATTTTCAATAAATATATTTTATTCGTGACCTTAAGGAAGCTATATCTCCTAAACTATGCCGAAAACGGAAAATTCGTTACAAATATTTTCGTCTCATTTTGTTTATGTCTTTAAGAAGCAGTCATCAGAAAACGGATTTTCAAAAAATATATTTTTATTCGGGAATTTAAGGAAGCTATATCTCCTAAACTATGCCGAAAACGAAAAATTAATACTCGGTATTTTCGTTTAATTTTGTCGAGATCTTGAAGAATCAATCATCAGATTACGGATTTTCAATAAATATTTTTTATTCGTGACCTTAAGGAGGCCATTTCTTCTACACTATGCCGAAAACGGAAAATTCGTAATCAGTCTTTTCATTTCATTTCGTCGAGATCTTGAAGAATCAATCATCAGATAACGGATTTTCAATAAATACTTTTTATTCGTGACTTTAAGGAGGCCATATCTTCTACACTATGCCGAAAACGGAAAATTCGTACTCAGTATTTTCGTTTCATTTCGTCGAGATCTTGAAGAATCAATCATCAGATAACGGATTTTCAATAAATATTTTTTATTCGTGACCTTAAGGAGGCCATATCTTCTACACTATGCCGAAAACGGAAAATTCGTACTCAGTATTTTCGTTTCATTTCGTCGAGATCTTGAAGAATCAATCATCAGATAACAGATTTTCAATAAATATTTTTTATTCGTGACCTTTAAGGAGGCCATTTCTTCTACACTATGCCGAAAACGGAAAATTCGTAATCAGTATTTTCGTTTCATTTCGTCGAGATCTTGAAGAATCAATCATCAGATAACAGATTTTCAATAAATATTTTTTATTCGTGACCTTAAGGAGGCCATTTCTTCTACACTATGCCGAAAACGGAAAATTCGTAATCAGTTTTTTCGTTTCATTTCGTCGAGATCTTGAAGAATCAATCATCAGATAACGGATTTTCAATAAATATATGTTAGTCGTGAGTTTAAGGAGGCTTTATCTCCTAAACTATGCGGAAAATTCGTACTCAGTATTTTCGTTTCATTTCGTCGAGATCTTGAAGAATCAATCATCAGATAACGGATTTTCAATAATTATTTTTTACTCGTGACCTTTAGGAGGCCATATCTTCTATACTATGCCGAAAACGGAAAATTCGTACTCAGTATTTTCGTTTCATTTCGTCGAGATCTTGAAGAATCAATCATCAGATAACGGATTTTCAATAATTATTTTTTATTCGTGACCTTTAGGAGGCCATATCTTCTACACTATGCCGAAAACGGAAAATTCGTACTCAGTATTTTCGTTTCATTTCGTCGAGATCTTGAAGAATCAATCATCAGATAACGGATTTTCAATAAATATTTTTTATTCGTGACTTTAAGGAGGCCATATCTTCTACACTATGCCGAAAACGGAAAATTCGTACTCAGTATTTTCGTTTCATTTCGTCGAGATCTTGAAGAATCAATCATCAGATTACGGATTTTCAATAAATATTTTTTATTCGTGACTTTAAGGAGGCCATATCTTCTACACTATGCCGAAAACGGAAAATTCGTACTCAGTATTTTCGTTTCATTTCGTCGAGATCTTGAAGAATCAATCATCAGATAATAGATTTTCAATAAATATTTTTTATTCGTGACTTTAAGGAGGCCATTTCTTCTACACTATGCCGAAAACGGAAAATTCGTAATCAGTCTTTTTGTTTCACTTCGTCGAGACCTTGAAGTATCAATCATCAGATAACGGATTTTCAATAAATATATGTTAGTCGTGAGCTTAAGGAGGCTTTATCTCTTAAACTATGCCGAAAACGAAAAATTAGTACTCGGTATTTTCGTTTAATTTTGTCGAGATCTTGAAGAATCAATCATCAGATAATAGATTTTCAATAAATATTTTTTATTCGTGAGCTTAAGGAGGCCATTTTTTCTACTCTGTGCCGAAAACGGAAAATTCGTAATCAGATTTTTCGTTTCATTTCGTCGAGATCTTGAAGAATCAATCATCAGATAACGGATTTTCAATAAAAAATTTTTATTCGTGACTTTAAGGAGGCCATATCTTCTACACTATGCCGAAAACGGAAAATTCGTACTCAGTATTTTCGTTTCATTTCGTCGAGATCTTGAAGAATCAATCATCAGATAACGGATTTTCAATAAATATATTATATGTTAGTCGTGAGTTTAAGGAGGCTTTATCTCCTAAACTATGCGGAAAATTCGTACTCAGTATTTTCGTTTCATTTCGTCGAGATCTTGAAGAATCAATCATCAGATTACGGATTTTCAATAAATATATGTTAGTCGTGAGTTTAAGGAGGCTTTATCTCCTAAACTATGCGGAAAATTCGTACTCAGTATTTTCGTTTCATTTCGTCGAGATCTTGAAGAATCAATCATCAGATAACGGATTTTCAATAAATATATTTTATTCGTGACCTTAAGGAGGCTATATCTCTTAAACTATGCGGAAAATTCGTACTCAGTATTTTCGTTTCATTTCGTCGAGATCTTGAAGAATCAATCATCAGATAAATTCGAATCAGTATTTTCGTTTCATTTCGTCGGGATCTTGAAGAATTAATCATCAGATAACGGATTTTCAACAAATATATTTTATTCGTGACCTTAAGGAAGCTATATCTCCTAAACTATGCCGAAAACGAAAAATTAGTACTCGGTATTTTCGTTTCATTTTGTCGAGATCTTGAAGAATCAATCATCAGATTACGGATTTTCAATAAATATATTTTATTCGTGACCTTAAGGAAGCTATATCTCCTAAACTATGCCGAAAACGGAAAATTCGTTACAAATATTTTCGTCTCATTTTGTTTATGTCTTTAAGAAGCAGTCATCAGAAAACGGATTTTCAAAGAAATATTTTTTATTCGGGAATTTAAGGAATCTATATCTCCTAAACTATGCCGAAAACGAAAAATTAGTACTCGGTATTCTCGTTTAATTTTGTCGAGGTCTTGAAGAATCAATCATCAGATTACGGATTTTCAATAAATATTTTTTATTCGTGACTTTAAGGAGGCCATATCTTCTACACTATGCCGAAAACGGAAAATTCGTACTCAGTATTTTCGTTTCATTTCGTCGAGATCTTGAAGAATCAATCATCAGATAACAGATTTTCAATAAATATTTTTTATTCGTGAGCTTAAGGAGGCCATTTTTTCTACACTATGCCGAAAACGGAAAATTCGTAATCAGATTTTTCGTTTCATTTCGTCGAGATCTTGAAAAATCAATCATCAGATAACGGATTTTCAATAACAATGTAAACTATGCGGAAAATTCGTACTCAGTATTTTCGTTTCATTTCGTCGAGATCTTGAAGAATCAATCATCAGATAACGGATTTTCAAAAAATATATTATATGTTAGTCGTGAGTTTAAGGAGGCTTTATCTCCTAAACTATGCGGAAAATTCGTACTCAGTATTTTCGTTTCATTTCGTCGAGATCTTGAAGTATCAATCATCAGATAACGGATTTTCAATAAATATATGTTAGTCGTGAGTTTAAGGAGGCTTTATCTCCCAAACTATGCGGAAAATTCGTACTCAGTATTTTCGTTTCATTTCGTCGAGATCTTGAAGAATCAATCATCAGATAACGGATTTACAATAAATATATTTTATTCGTGACCTTAAGGAGGCTATATATCCTAAACAATGCGGAAAAATCGTACTCAGTATTTTCGTTTCATTTCGTCGAGATCTTGAAGAATCAATCATCAGATAAATTCGAATCAGTATTTTCGTTTCATTTCGTCGGGATCTTGAAGAATTAATCATCAGATATCGGATTTTCAACAAATATATTTTATTCGTGACTTTAAGGAAGCTATATCTCCAAAACTATGCCGAAAACGAAAAATTAGCACTCGGTATTTTCGTTTCATTTTGTCAAGATTTTGAAGAATCAATCATCAGATTACGGATTTTCAATAAATATATTTTATTCGTGACCTTAAGGAAGCTATATCTCCTAAACTATGCCGAAAACGGAAAATTCGTTACAAATATTTTCGTCTCATTTTGTTTATGTCTTTAAGAAGCAATCATCAGAAAACGGATTTTCAAAAAAATATTTTTTATTCGGGAATTTAAGGAAGCTATATCTCCTAAACTATGCCGAAAACGAAAAATTAATACTCGGTATTTTCGTTTAATTTTGTCGAGGTCTTGAAGAATCAATCATCAGATTACGGATTTTCAATAAATATTTTTTATTCGTGACTTTAAGGAGGCCATATCTTCTACACTATGCCGAAAACGGAAAATTCGTACTCAGTATTTTCGTTTCATTTCGTCGAGATCTTGAAGAATCAATCATCAGATAACAGATTTTCAATAAATATTTTTTATTCGTGAGCTTAAGGAGGCCATTTTTTCTACTCTGTGCCGAAAACGGAAAATTCGTACTCAGTATTTTCGTTTCATTTCGTCGAGATCTTGAAGAATCAATCATCAGATAACGGATTTTCAATAAATATATGTTAGTCGTGAGTTTAAGGAGGCTTTATCTCCTAAACTATGCGGAAAATTCGTACTCAGTATTTTCGTTTCATTTCGTCGAGATCTTGAAAAATCAATCATCAGATAACGGATTTTCAATAAATATATGTTAGTCGTGACCTTAAGGAAGCTATATCTCCTAAACTATGCTGAAAACGGAAAATTCGTTACAAATATT
Source organism: Zaprionus ornatus (assembly GCA_018904035.1). NCBI lineage: Eukaryota > Metazoa > Arthropoda > Insecta > Diptera > Drosophilidae > Zaprionus > Zaprionus ornatus. The sequence goes on along the minus strand of JAEIFZ010000241.1, from coordinate 288,950 downwards.
TTCGTTTCATTTAGTTTATGTTTTTAAAAAGCAATCATCACAAAACGGATTTTCAAAAAAATTTTTTTATTCGTGACCTTAAGGAAGCCATATATCCTAAACAATGCCGAAAACGGAAAATTTCTTCCCAGTATTTTCGATTCATTTCGTCGAGATCTTGAAGAATCAATCATCAGATAACGGATTTTCAATAATTATTTTTTATTCGTGACCTTTAGGAGGCCATATCTTCTACACTATGCCGAAAACGGAAAATTCGTACTCAGTATTTTCGTTTCATTTCGTCGAGATCTTGAAGAATCAATCATCAGATAACGGATTTTCAATAAATATATTTTATTCGTGACATTAAGGAGGCCATATCTTCTACACTATGCCGAAAACGGAAAATTCGTACTCAGTATTTTCGTTTCATTTCGTCGAGATCTTGAAGAATCAATCATCAGATAACAGATTTTCAATAAATATTTTTTATTCGTGACCTTAAGGAGGCCATTTCTTCTACACTATGCCGAAAACGGAAAATTTGTAATCAGTTTTTTCTTTTCATTTCGTCGAGATCTTGAAGAATCAATCATCAGATAACAGATTTTCAATAAATATTTTTTATTCGTGACCTTAAGGAGGCCATTTCTTCTACACTATGCCGAAAACGGAAAATTCGTAATCAGTTTTTTCGTTTCATTTCGTCGAGATCTTGAAGAATCAATCATCAGATAACGGATTTTCAATAAATATATGTTAGTCGTGAGTTTAAGGAGGCTTTATCTCCTAAACTATGCGGAAAATTCGTACTCAGTATTTTCGTTTCATTTCGTCGAGATCTTAAAAAATCAATCATCAGAAAACGGATTTTCAAAAAATATTTTTTATTCGGGACTTTAAGGAGGCTATATCTCCTAAACTATGCCGAAAACGAAAAATTAGTACTCAGTATTTTCGTTTAATTTTGTCGAGATCTTGAAGAATCAATCATCAGATTACAGATTTTCAATAAATATTTTTTATTCGTGACTTTAAGGAGGCCATATCTTCTACACTATGCCGAAAACGGAAAATTCGTACTCAGTATTTTCGTTTCATTTCGTCGAGATCTTGAATCAATCATCAGATAACAGATTTTCAATAAATATTTTTTATTCGTGACCTTAAGGAGGCCATATCCTCTACACTATGACGAAAACGGAAAATTCGTACTCAGTATTTTCGTTTCATTTCGTCGAGATCTTGAAGAATCAATCATCAGATAACGGATTTTCAATAAAAATATTTTATTCGTGACCTTAAGGAGGCTATATCTCCCAAACTATGCAAACGGAAAATTCGTATTCAGTATTTTCGTTTCATTTCGTCGAGATCTTGAAGAATCAATCATCAGATAACGGATTTTCAATAAATATATTTTATTCGTGACCTTAAGGAAGCTATATCTCCCAAACTATGCCGAAAACGGAAAATTCGTAACAAATATTTTCGTCTCATTTCGTTTATGTCTTTAAGAAGCAATCATCAGAAAACGGATTTTCAAAAAAATATTTTTTATTCGGGAATTTAAGGAAGCTATATCTCCTAAACTATGCCGAAAACGAAAAATTAGTACTGGGTATTTTCGTTTAATTTTGTTGAGATCTTGAAGAATCAATCATCAGATTACGGATTTCCCATAAATATAATTTATTTGTGACATTAAGGAAGCCATATCTCCTAAACTATGCCGAAAACGGAAAATTCGTTACATATATTTTCGTCTCATTTCGTTTATGTCTTTAAGAAGCAATCATCAGAAAGCGGATTTTCAAAAAAAATATTTTTTATTCGGGAATTTAAGGAAGCTATATCTCATAAACTATGCCGAAAACGAAAAATTAGTACTCTGTATTTTCGTTTAATTTTGTCGAGATCTTGAAGAATCAATCATCAGATAACGGATTTTCAATAAATATATTTTATTCGTGACCTTAAGGAGGCTATATCTCCTAAACAATGCGGAAAAATCGTACTCAGTATTTTCGTTTCATTTCGTCGAGATCTTGAAGAATCAATCATCAGATAAATTCGAATCAGTATTTTCGTTTCATTTCGTCGGGATCTTGAAGAATCAATCATCAGATAACGGATTTTCAACAAATATATTTTATTCGTGACCTTAAAGAAGCTATATCTCCTAAACTATGCCGAAAACGAAAAATTAGTACTGGGTATTTTCGTTTAATTTTGTTGAGATCTTGAAGAATCAATCATCAGATTACGGATTTCCCATAAATATAATTTATTTGTGACATTAAGGAAGCCATATCTCCTAAACTATGCCGAAAACGGAAAATTCGTTACATATATTTTCGTCTCATTTCGTTTATGTCTTTAAGAAGCAATCATCAGAAAGCGGATTTTCAAAAAAATATATTTTTATTCGGGAATTTAAGGAAGCTATATCTCATAAACTATGCCGAAAACGAAAAATTAGTACTCTGTATTTTCGTTTAATTTTGTCGAGATCTTGAAGAATCAATCATCAGATAACGGATTTTCAATAAATATATTTTATTCGTGACCTTAAGGAGGCTATATCTCCTAAACAATGCGGAAAAATCGTACTCAGTATTTTCGTTTCATTTCGTCGAGATCTTGAAGAATCAATCATCAGATAAATTCGAATCAGTATTTTCGTTTCATTTCGTCGGGATCTTGAAGAATCAATCATCAGATAACGGATTTTCAACAAATATATTTTATTCGTGACCTTAAAGAAGCTATATCTCCTAAACTATGCCGAAAACGAAAAATTAGTACTCGGTATTTTCGTTTAATTTTGTCGAGATCTTGAAGAATCAATCATCAGATAACGGATTTTCAATAAATATATTTTATTCGTGACCTTAAGGAGGCTATATCTCCTAAACAATGCGGAAAAATCGTACTCAGTATTTTCGTTTCATTTCGTCGAGATCTTGAAGAATCAATCATCAGATAAATTCGAATCAGTATTTTCGTTTCATTTCGTCGGGATCTTGAAGAATCAATCATCAGATAACGGATTTTCAACAAATATATTTTATTCGTGACCTTAAAGAAGCTATATCTCCTAAACTATGCCGAAAAATTAGTACTCGGTGTTTTCGTTTCATTTTGTCGAGATATTGAAGAATCAATCATCAGATTACGGATTTTCAATAAATATATTTTATTCGTGAAAACGAAAAATTAGTACTCGCTATTTTCGTTTAATTTTGTCGAGATCTTGAAGAATCAATCATCAGATAACGGATTTTCAATAAATATATTTTATTCGTGACCTTAAGGAGGCTATATCTCCTAAACAATGCGGAAAAATCGTACTCAGTATTTTCGTTTTATTTCGTCGAGATCTTGAAGAATGAATCATCAGATAAATTCGAATCAGTATTTTCGTTTCATTTCGTCGGGATCTTGAAGAATCAATCATCAGATAACGGATTTTCAATAAATATTTTTTATTCGTGACCTTAAGGAAGCCATATCTCCTAAACTATGCCGAAAAATTAGTACTCGGTGTTTTCGTTTCATTTTGTCGAGATATTGAAGAATCAATCATCAGATTACGGATTTTCAATAAATATATTTTATTCGTGAAAACGAAAAATTAGTACTCGCTATTTTCGTTTAATTTTGTCGAGATCTTGAAGAATCAATCATCAGATTACGGATTTTCAATAAATATTTTTTATTCGTGACTGTAAGGAGGCCATATCTTCTACACTATGCCGAAAACGGAAAATTCATACTCACTATTTTCGTTTCATTTCGTCGAGATCTTGAAGAATCAATCATCAGATAACAGATTTTCAATAAATATTTTTTATTCGTGAGCATAAGGAGGCCATTTTTTCTACTCTGTGCCGAAAACGGAAAATTCGTAATCAGATTTTTCGTTTCATTTCGTCGAGATCTTGAAAAATCAATCATCAGATAACGGATTTTCAATAAATATATTATATGTTAGTGGTGAGTTTAAGGAGGCTTTATCTCCTAAACTATGCGGAAAATTCGTACTCAGTATTTTCGTTTCATTTCGTCGAGATCTTGAAGTATCAATCATCAGATAACGGATTTTGAATAAATATATGTTAGTCGTGAGTTTAAGGAGACTTTATCTCCTAAACTATGCGGAAAATTCGTACTCAGTATTTTCGTTTCATTTCGTCGAGATCTTGAAAAATCAATCATCAGATAACGGATTTTCAATAAATATATGTTAGTCGTGACCTTAAGGAAGCTATATCTCCTAAACTATGCTGAAAACGGAAAATTCGTTACAAATATTTTCGTCTCATTTCGTTTATGTTTTTAAAAAGCAATCATCACAAAACGGATTTTCAAAAAAATTTTTTTATTCGTGACCTTAAGGAAGCCATATATCCTAAACAATGCCGAAAACCCAGTATTTTCGATTCATTTCGTCGAGATCTTGAAGAATCAATCATCAGATAACGGATTTTCAATAATTATTTTTTATTCGTGACCTTTAGGAGGCCATATCTTCTACACTATGCCGAAAACGGAAAATTCGTACTCAGTAGTTTCGTTTCATTTCGTCGAGATCTTGAAGAATCTATCAACAGATAACGGATTTTCAATAAATATTTTTTATTCGTGACATTAAGGAGGCCATATCTTCTACACTATGCCGAAAACGGAAAATTCGTACTCAGTAGTTTCGTTTCATTTCGTCGAGATCTTGAAGAATCAATCATCAGATAACAGATTTTCAATAAATATTTTTTATTCGTGACCTTAAGGAGGCCATTTCTTCTACACTATGCCGAAAACGGAAAATTTGTAATCAGTTTTTTCTTTTCATTTCGTCGATATCTTGAAGTATCAATCATCAGATAACAGATTTTCAATAAATATTTTTTATTCGTGACCTTAAGGAGGCCATTTCTTCTACACTATGCCGAAAACGGAAAATTCGTAATCAGTTTTTTCGTTTCATTTCGTCGAGATCTTGAAGAATCAATCATCAGATAACGGATTTTCAATAAATATATGTTAGTCGTGAGTTTAAGGAGGCTTTATCTCCTAGACTATGCGGAAAATTCGTACTCAGTATTTTCGTTTCATTTCGTCGAGATCTTGAAAAATCAATCATCAGAAAACGGATTTTCAAAAAAATATTTTTTATTCGGGAATTTAAGGAAGCTATATCTCCTAAACTATGCCGAAAACGAAAAATTAGTACTCGGTATTTTCGTTTAATTTTGTCGAGATCTTGAAGAATCAATCATCAGATTACAGATTTTAAATAAATATTTTTTATTCGTGACTTTAAGGAGGCCATATCTTCTACATTATGCCGAAAACGGAAAATTCGTACTCAGTATTTTCGTTTCATTTCGTCGAGATCTTGAATCAATCATCAGATAACAGATTTTCAATAAATATTTTTTATTCGTGACCTTAAGGAGGCCATATCCTCTACACTATGCCGAAAACGGAAAATTCGTACTCAGTATTTTCGTTTCATTTCGTCGAGATCTTGAAGAATCAATCATCAGATAACGGATTTTCAATAAAAATATTTTATTCGTGACCTTAAGGAAGCTATATCTCCCAAACTATGCGGAAAATTCGTATTCAGTATTTTCGTTTCATTTCGTCGAGATCTTGAAGAATCAATCATCAGATAACGGATTTTCAATAAAAATATTTTATTCGTGACCTTAAGGAAGCTATATCTCCCAAACTATGCCGAAAACGGAAAATTCGTTACAAATATTTTCGTCTCATTTCGTTTATGTCTTTAAGAAGCAATCATCAGAAAACGGATTTTCAAAAAAATATTTTTTATTCGGGAATTTAAGGAAGCTATATCTCCTAAACTATGCCGAAAACGAAAAATTAGTACTGGGTATTTTCGTTTAATTTTGTTGAGATCTTGAAGAATCAATCATCAGATTACGGATTTCCCATAAATATAATTTATTTGTGACATTAAGGAAGCCATATCTCCTAAACTATGCCGAAAACGGAAAATTCGTTACATATATTTTCGTCTCATTTCGTTTATGTCTTTAAGAAGCAATCATCAGAAAACGGATTTTCAAAAAAAATATTTTTTATTCGGGAATTTAAGGAAGCTATATCTCCTAAACTATGCCGAAAACGAAAAATTAGTACTCGGTATTTTCGTTTAATTTTGTCGAGATCATGAAGAATCAATCATCAGATAACGGATTTTCAATAAATATATTTTATTCGTGACCTTAAGGAGGCTATATCTCCTAAACAATGCGGAAAAATCGTACTCAGTATTTTCGTTTCATTTCGTCGAGATCTTGAAGAATCAATCATCAGATAAATTCGAATCAGTATTTTCGTTTCATTTCGTCGGGATCTTGAAGAATCAATCATCAGATAACGGATTTTCAACAAATATATTTTATTCGTGACCTTAAAGAAGCTATATCTCCTAAACTATGCCGAAAACGAAAAATTAGTACTCGGTGTTTTCGTTTCATTTTGTCGAGATATTGAAGAATAAATCATCAGATTACGGATTTTCAATAAATATATTTTATTCGTGACCTTAAGGAAGCTATATCTCCCAAACTATGCGGAAAATTCGTATTCAGTATTTTCGTTTCATTTCGTCGAGATCTTGAAGAATCAATCATCAGATAACGGATTTTCAATAAAAATATTTTATTCGTGACCTTAAGGAAGCTATATCTCCCAAACTATGCCGAAAACGGAAAATTCGTTACAAATATTTTCGTCTCATTTCGTTTATGTCTTTAAGAAGCAATCATCAGAAAACGGATTTTCAAAAAAATATTTTTTATTCGGGAATTTAAGGAAGCTATATCTCCTAAACTATGCCGAAAACGAAAAATTAGTACTGGGTATTTTCGTTTAATTTTGTTGAGATCTTGAAGAATCAATCATCAGATTACGGATTTCCCATAAATATAATTTATTTGTGACATTAAGGAAGCCATATCTCCTAAACTATGCCGAAAACGGAAAATTCGTTACATATATTTTCGTCTCATTTCGTTTATGTCTTTAAGAAGCAATCATCAGAAAACGGATTTTCAAAAAAATATTTTTATTCGGGAATTTAAGGAAGCTATATCTCCTAAACTATGCCGAAAACGAAAAATTAGTACTCGGTATTTTCGTTTAATTTTGTCGAGATCTTGAAGAATCAATCATCAGATAACGGATTTTCAATAAATATATTTTATTCGTGACCTTAAGGAGGCTATATCTCCTAAACAATGCGGAAAAATCGTACTCAGTATTTTCGTTTCATTTCGTCGAGATCTTGAAGAATCAATCATCAGATAAATTCGAATCAGTATTTTCGTTTCATTTCGTCGGGATCTTGAAGAATCAATCATCAGATAACGGATTTTCAACAAATATATTTTATTCGTGACCTTAAAGAAGCTATATCTCCTAAACTATGCCGAAAACGAAAAATTAGTACTCGGTGTTTTCGTTTCATTTTGTCGAGATATTGAAGAATAAATCATCAGATTACGGATTTTCAATAAATATATTTTATTCGTGACCTTAAGGAAGCTATATCTCCTAAACTATGCCGAAAATGGAAAATTCGTTTCAAATATTTTCGTCTCATTTCGTTTATGTCTTTAAGAAGCAATCATCAGAAAACGGATTTTCAAAAAAATATTTTTTATTCGGGAATTTAAGGAAGCTATATCTCCTAAACTATGCCGAAAACGAAAAATTAGTACTCGGTCTTTTCGTTTAATTTTGTCGAGATCTTGAAGAATCAATCATCAGATAACGGATTTTCAATAAATATATTTTATTCGTGACCTTAAGGAGGCTATATCTCCTAAACAATGCGGAAAAATCGTACTCAGTATTTTCGTTTCATTTCGTCGAGATCTTGAAGAATCAATCATCAGAATAATTCGAATCAGTATTTTCGTTTCATTTCGTCGGGATCTTCAAGAATCAATCATCAGATAACGGATTTTCAACAAATATATTTTATTCGTGACCTTAAAGAAGCTATATCTCCTAAACTATGCCGAAAAATTAGTACTCGGTGTTTTCGTTTCATTTTGTCGAGATATTGAAGAATCAATCATCAGATTACGGATTTTCAATAAATATATTTTATTCGTGAAAACGAAAAATTAGTACTCGGTCTTTTCGTTTAATTTTGTCGAGATCTTGAAGAATCAATCATCAGATAACGGATTTTCAATAAATATATTTTATTCGTGACCTTAAGGAGGCTATATCTCCTAAACAATGCGGAAAAATCGTACTCAGTATTTTCGTTTTATTTCGTCGAGATCTTGAAGAATGAATCATCAGATAAATTCGAATCAGTATTTTCGTTTCATTTCGTCGGAATCTTGAAGAATCAATCATCAGATAACGGATTTTCAATAAATATTTTTTATTCGTGACCTTAAGGAAGCCATATCTCCTAAACTATGCCGAAAACGGAAAATTCGTTACAAATATTTTCGTCTCATTTCGTTTATGTCTTTAAGAAGCAATCATCAGAAAACGTATTTTCAAAAAAATATTTTTTATCCGGGAATTTAAGGAAGCTATATCTCCTAAACTATGCCGAAAACGAAAAATTAGTACTCGGTATTTTCGTTTAATTTTGTCGAGATCTTGAAGAATCAATCATCAGATAACGGATTTTCAATAAATATATTTTATTCGTGACCTTAAGGAGGCTATATCTCCTAAACAATGCGGAAAAATCGTACTCAGTATTTTCGTTTCATTTCGTCGAGATCTTGAAGAATCAATCATCAGATAACAGATTTTCAATAAATATTTTTTATTCGTGACCTTAACGAAGCCATATCTCCTAAACTATGCCGAAAACGGAAAATTCGTTACAAATATTTTCGTCTCATTTCGTTTATGTCTTTAAGAAGCAATCATCAGAAAACGTATTTTCAAAAAAATATTTTTTATCCGGGAATTTAAGGAAGCTATATCTCCTAAACTATGCCGAAAACGAAAAATTAGCACTCGGCATTTTCGTTTAATTTTGTCGAGATCTTGAAGAATCAATCATCAGATAACGGATTTTCAATAAATATATTTTATTCGTGACCTTAAGGAGGCTATATCTCCTAAACAATGCGGAAAAATCGTACTCAGTATTTTCGTTTTATTTCGTCGAGATCTTGAAGAATCAATCATCAGATTACGGATTTTCAATAAATATATTTTATTCGTGAAAACGAAAAATTAGTACTCGCTATTTTCGTTTAATTTTGTCGAGATCTTGAAGAATCAATCATCAGATAACGGATTTTCAATAAATATATTTTATTCGTGACCTTAAGGAGACTATATCTCCTAAACAATGCGGAAAAATCGTACTCAGTATTTTCGTTTTATTTCGTCGAGATCTTGAAGAATGAATCATCAGATAAATTCGAATCAGTATTTTCGTTTCATTTCGTCGGGATCTTGAAGAATCAATCATCAGATAACGGATTTTCAATAAATATATTTTATTCGTGACCTTACGGAGGCTATATCTCCTAAACAATGCGGAAAAATCGTACTCAGTATTTTCGTTTCATTTCGTCGGGATCTTGAAGAATCAATCATCAGATTACGGATTTTCAATAAATATATTTTATTCGTGACCTTAAGGACGCTATATCTCCTAAACTATGCCGAAAACGGAAAATTCGTTTCAAATATTTTCGTCTCATTTCGTTTATGTCTTTAAGAAGCAATCATCACAAAACGGATTTTCAAAAAAATATTTTTTATTCGGGAATTTAAGGAAGCTATATCTCCTAAACTATGCCGAAAACGAAAAATTAGCACTCGGTATTTTCGTTTAATTTTGTCGAGATCTTGAAGAATCAATCATCAGATAACGGATTTTCAATAAATATATTTTATTCATGACCTTAAGGAGGCTATATCTCCTAAACAATGCGGAAAAATCGTACTCAGTATTTTCGTTTTATTTCGTCGAGATCTTGAAGAATGAATCATCAGATAAATTCGAATCAGTATTTTCGTTTCATTTCGTCGGGATCTTGAAGAATCAATCATCAGATAACGGATTTTCAATAAATATATTTTATTCGTGACCTTAAGGAGGCTATATCTCCTAAACAATGCGGAAAAATCGTACTCAGTATTTTCGTTTCATTTCGTCGGGATCTTGAAGAATCAATCATCAGATTACGGATTTTCAATAAATATATTTTATTCGTGACCTTAAGGAGGCTATATCTCCTAAACAATGCGGAAAAATCGTACTCAGTATTTTCGTTTCATTTCGTCGAGATCTTGAAGAATCAATCATCAGAATAATTCGAATCAGTATTTTCGTTTCATTTCGTCGGGTTCTTGAAGAATCAATCATCAGATAACGGATTTTCAACAAATATATTTTATTCGTGACCTTAAAGAAGCTATATCTCCTAAACTATGCCGAAAAATTAGTGCTCGGTGTTTTCGTTTCATTTTGTCGAGATATTGAAGAATCAATCATCAGATTACGGATTTTCAATAAATATATTTTATTCGTGAAAACGAAAAATTAGTACTCGCTATTTTCGTTTAATTTTGTCGAGATCTTGAAGAATCAATCATCAGATAACGGATTTTCAATAAATATATTTTATTCGTGACCTTAAGGAGGCTATATCTCCTAAACAATGCGGAAAAATCGTACTCAGTATTTTCGTTTTATTTCGTCGAGATCTTGAAGAATGAATCATCAGATAAATTCGAATCAGTATTTTCGTTTCATTTCGTCGGGATCTTGAAGAATCAATCATCAGATAACGGATTTTCAATAAATATATTTTATTTGTGACCTTAAGGAGGCTATATCTCCTAAACAATGCGGAAAAATCGTACTCAGTATTTTCGTTTCATTTCGTCGGGATCTTGAAGAATCAATCATCAGATTACGGATTTTCAATAAATATATTTTATTCGTGACCTTAAGGACGCTATATCTCCTAAACTATGCCGAAAACGGAAAATTCGTTTCAAATATTTTCGTCTCATTTCGTTTATGTCTTTAAGAAGCAATCATCACAAAACGGATTTTCAAAAAAATATTTTTTATTCGGGAATTTAAGGAAGCTATATCTCCTAAACTATGCCGAAAGCGAAAAATTAGCACTCGGTATTTTCGTTTAATTTTGTCGAGATCTTGAAGAATCAATCATCAGATTACGGATTTTAAATAAATATATTTTATTCGTGACCTTAAGGAGGCTATATCTCCTAAACAATGCGGAAAAATCGTACTCAGTATTTTCGTTTTATTTCGTCGAGATCTTGAAGAATGAATCATCAGATAAATTCGAATCAGTATTTTCGTTTCATTTCGTCGGGATCTTGAAGAATCAATCATCAGATAACGGATTTTCAATAAATATATTTTATTCGTGACCTTAAGGAGGCTATATCTCCTAAACAATGCTGAAAAATCGTACTCAGTATTTTCGTTTCATTTCGTCGGGATCTTGAAGAATCAATCATCAGATTACGGATTTTCAATAAATATATTTTATTCGTGACCTTAAGGAGGCTATATCTCCTAAACAATGCGGAAAAATCGTACTCAGTATTTTCGTTTCATTTCGTCGAGATCTTGAAGAATCAATCATCAGAATAATTCGAATCAGTATTTTCGTTTCATTTCGTCGGGATCTTGAAGAATCAATCATCAGATAACGGATTTTCAACAAATATATTTTATTCGTGACCTTAAAGAAGCTATATCTCCTAAACTATGCCGAAAAATTAGTACTCGGTGTTTTCGTTTCATTTTGTCGAGATATTGAAGAATCAATCATCAAATTACGGATTTTCAATAAATATATTTTATTCGTGAAAACGAAAAATTAGTACTCGCTATTTTCGTTTAATTTTGTCGAGATCTTGAAGAATCAATCATCAGATAACGGATTTTCAATAAATATATTTTATTTGTGACCTTAAGGAGGCTATATCTCCTAAACAATGCGGAAAAATCGTACTCAGTATTTTCGTTTCATTTCGTCGGGATCTTGAAGAATCAATCATCAGATTACGGATTTTCAATAAATATATTTTATTCGTGACCTTAAGGACGCTATATCTCCTAAACTATGCCGAAAACGGAAAATTCGTTTCAAATATTTTCGTCTCATTTCGTTTATGTCTTTAAGAAGCAATCATCACAAAACGGATTTTCAAAAAAATATTTTTTATTCGGGAATTTAAGGAAGCTATATCTTCTAAACTATGCCGAAAACGAAAAATTAGCACTCGGTATTTTCGTTTAATTTTGTCGAGATCTTGAAGAATCAATCATCAGATTACGGATTTTAAATAAATATTTTTTATTCGTGACATTAAGGAGGCCATATCGTCTACATTATGCCGAAAACGGAAAATTCGTACTCAGTATTTTCGTTTCATTTCGTCGAGATCTCGAAGAATCAATCATCAGATAACAGATTTTCAATAATTATTTTTTATTTTTGACATTAAGGAGGCCATATCTTCTACTCTATGCCGAAAACGGAAAATTCGTATTCAGTATTTTCGTTTCATTTCGTCGAGATCTTGAAGAATCAATCATCAGAATACGGATTTTCAATAAATATTTTTTATTCGTGACTTTAAGGAGGCCATATCTTCTACACTATCAATCATCAGATAACAGATTTTCAATAAAAATATTTTATTCGTGAAATTAAGGAATCTATATCTTCTAAACTATGCCGAAAACGGAAAATTAGTTACAAATATTTTCGTCTCATTTCGTTTATGTCTTTAAGAAGCAATCATCAGAAAACGGATTTTCAAAAAAATATTTTTTATTCGGGAATTTAAGGAAGCTATATCTCCTAAACTATGCCGAAAACGAAAAATTAGTACTGGGTATTTTCGTTTAATTTTGTTGAGATCTTGAAGAATCAATCATCAGATTACGGATTTCCCATAAATATAATTTATTTGTGACATTAAGGAAGCCAAATCTCCTAAACTATGCCGAAAACGGAAAATTCGTACCCAGTATTTTCGATTCAATTCGTCGAGATCTTGAAGAATCAATCATCAGATTACGGATTTTAAATAAATATTTTTTATTCGTGACTTTAAGGAGGCCATATCTTCTACATTATGCCGAAAACGGAAAATTCGTACTCAGTATTTTCGTTTCATTTCGTCGAGATCTTGAAGAATCAATCATCAGATAACAGATTTTCAATAAATATTTTTTATTCGTGACCTTAAGGCCATTTTTTCTACACTATGCCGAAAACGGAATATTCGTAATCGGATTTTTCGTTTCGTTTCGTCGAGATCTTGAAGAATCAATAATCAGATAACGGATTTTCAATAAATATATGTTAGTCGTGAGTTTAAGGAGGCTTTATCTCCTAATCTATGCGGAAAATTCGTACTCAGTATTTTCGTTTCATTTCGTCGAGATCTTGAAGAATCAATCATCAGATAACGGATTTTCAATAAAAATATTTTATTCGTGAAATTAAGGAATCTATATCTTCTAAACTTTGCCGAAAACGGAAAATTAGTTACAAATATTTTCGTCTCATTTCGTTTATGTCTTTAAGAAGCAATCATCAGAAAACGGATTTTCAAAAAAATATTTTTTATTCGGGAATTTAAGGAAGCTATATCTCCTAAACTATGCCGAAAACGAAAAATTAGTACTCGGTATTTTCGTTTAATTTTGTCGAGATCTTGAAGAATCAATCATCAGATTACGGATTTTCTATAAATATATTTTATTCCTGACCTTAAGGAAGCCAAATCTCCTAAACTATGCCGAAAACGGAAAATTCGTACCCAGTATTTTCGATTCAATTCGTCGAGATCTTGAAGAATCAATCATAAGATAATAGATTTTCAATAAATATTTTTTATTCGTGACCTTAAGGCCATTTCTTCTACACTATGCCGAAAACCGAAAATTCGTAATCAGTCTTTTCGTTTCATTTCGTCGAGACCTTGAAGAATCAATCATCAGATAACGGATTTTCAATAAATATATGTTAGTCGTGACCTTAAGGAAGCTATATCTCCTAACCTATGCCGAAAACGGAAAATTCGTTTCAAATATTTTCGTCTCATTTTGTTTATGTCTTTAAGAAGCAATCATCAGAAAACGGATTTTCAAAAAAATATTTTTTATTCGGGAATTTAAGGAAGCTATATCTCCTAAACTATGTCGAATACGAAAAATTAGTACTCGGTATTTTCGTTTAATTTTGTCGAGATCTTGAAGAATCAATCACCAGATTACGGATTTTCAATAAATATTTTTTATTCGTGAGCTTAAGGAGGCCATTTTTTCTACTCTGTGCCGAAAACGGAAAATTCGTAATCAGATTTTTCGTTTCATTTCGTCGAGACCTTGAAGAATCAATCATCAGATAATGGATTTTCAATAAATATATTATAAGTTAGTTGTGAGTTTAAGGAGGCTTTATCTCCTAAACTATGCGGAAAATTCGTACTCAGTATTTTCGTTTCATTTCGTCGAGATCTTGAAGTATCAATCATCAGATAACGGATTTTCAATAAATATAGTTAGTCGTGAGTTTAAGGAGGCTTTATCTCCTAAACTATGCGGAAAATTCGTACTCAGTATTTTCGTTTCATTTCGTCGAGATCTTGAAGAATCAATCATCAGATAACGGATTTTCAATAAAAATATTTTATTCGTGAAATTAAGGAATCTATATCTTCTAAACTATGCCGAAAACGGAAAATTAGTTACAAATATTTTTGTCTCATTTCGTTTATGTTTTTAAGAGGCAATCATCAGAAAACGGATTTTCAAAAAAATATTTTTTATTCAGGAATTTAAGGAAGCTATATCTCCTAAACTATGCCGAAAACGAAAAATTAGTACTTGGTATTTTCGGTTAATTTTGTCGAGATCTTGAAGAATCAATCATCAGATTACGGATTTTCTATAAATATATTTTATTCCTGACCTTAAGGAATCCAAATCTCCTAAACTATGCCGAAAACGGAGAATTCGTACTGAGTATTTTCGTTTCGTTTCGTCGAGATCTTGAAGAATCAATCATCAGATAACGGATTTTCAATAATTATTTTTTATTCGTGACCTTTAGGAGGCCATATCTTCTACACTATGCCGAAAACGGAAAATTCGTACTCAGTATTTTCGTTTCATTTCGTCGAGATCTTGAAGAATCAATCATCAGATTACAGATTTTCAATAAATATTTTTTATTCGTGACTTTGAGGAGGCCATATCTTCTACACTATGCCGAAAACAGAAAATTCGTACTGAGTATTTTCGTTTCATTTCGTCGAGATCTTGAAGAATCAATCATCAGATAATAGATTTTCAATAAATATTTTTTATTCGTGACCTTAAGGAGGCCATTTCTTCTACTCTGTGCCGAAAACGGAAAATTCGTAATCAGATTTTTCGTTTCATTTCGTCGAGATCTTGAAGAATCAATCATCAGATAACGGATTTTCAATAAATATTATATGTTAGTCGTGAGTTTGAGGAGGCTTTATCTCCTAAACTATGCGGAAAATTCGTACTCAGTATTTTCGTTTCATTTTGTCGAGATCTTGAAGAATCAATCATCAGATATTCGTGACCTTAAGGAAGCTATATCTCCTAAACTATGCCGAAAACGAAAAATTAGTACTTGGTGTTTTCGTTTCATTTTGTCGAGATCTTGAAGAATCAGTCATCAGATTACGGATTTTCAATAAATATATTTTATTCGTGACCTTAAGGAAGCTATATCTCCTAAACTATGCCGAAAACGGAAAATTCGCTACAAATATTTTCGTCTCATTTTGTTTATGTCTTTAAGAAGCAATCATCAGAAAACGAATTTCAAAAAAATATTTTTTATTCGGAAATTACGGAAGCTATATCTCCTAAACTATGCCGAAAACGAAAAATTAGTACTCGGTATTTTCGTTTAATTTTGTCGAGATCTTGAAGAATCAATCATCAGATTACGGATTGTCAATAAATATTTTTTATTCGTGGCTTTAAGGAGGCCATATCTTCTACACTATGCCGAAAACGGAAAATTCGTAATCAGTTTTTTCGCTTCGTCGAGATCTTGAAGAATCAATCATCAGATAACAGATTTTCAATAAATATTTTATATTCGTGACCTTAAGGAGGCCATTTCTTCTACACTATGCCAAAACGGAAAATTCGTAATCAGTTTTTTCGTTTCATTTCGTCGAGATCTTGAAGAATCAATCATCAGATAACAGATTTTCAATAAATATATGTTAGTCGTGAGTTTAAGGATGCTTTATCTCCTAAACTATGCGGAAAATTCGTACTCAGTATTTTCGTTTCATTTTGTCGAGATCTTGAAGAATCAATCATCAGATTACGGATTTTCAATAAATATATTTTATTCGTGACCTTAAGGAAGCTATATCTCCTAAACTATGCCGAAAAGGGAAAATTTGTATCCAGTATTTTCGATTCATTTCGTCGAGATCTTGAAGAATCAATCATCAGATAACGGATTTGCAATAAATATATTTTATTCTTGACCTTAAGGAGGCTATATCTCCTAAACAATGCGGAAAAATCGTACTCAGTATTTTCGTTTCATTTCGTCGAGATCTTGTAGAATCAATCATCAGATAAATTCGAATCAGTATTTTCGTTTCATTTCGTCGAGATCTTGAAGAATCAATTATCAGATAACGGATTTTCAATAAATATATTTTATTCGTGACCTTAAGGAAGCTATATCTGCTAAGCAATGCCGAATACGGAAAATTCTTTCCAAATATTTTCGTCGAGATCTTGAAGAATCAATCATCAGATAACAGATTTTCAATAAATATTTTTTATTCGTGAGCTTAAGGAGGCCATTTTTTCTACTCTGTGCCGAAAACGGAAAATTCGTAATCAGATTTTTCGTTTCATTTCGTCGAGATCGTGAAGAATCAATCATCAGATAACGGATTTTCAATAAATATTATATGTTAGTCGTGAGTTTGAGGAGGCTTTATCTCCTAAACTATGCGGAAAATTCGTACTCAGTATTTTCGTTTCATTTCGTCGAGATCTTGAAGTATCAATCATCAGATAACGGATTTTCAATAAATATAGTTAGTCGTGAGTTTAAGGAGGCCATATCTTCTACACTATGCCGAAAACGGAAAATTCGTACTCAGTATTTGGTTTCATTTCGTCGAGATCTTGAAGAATCAATCATCAGATAACAGATTTTCAATAAATATTTTTTATTCGTGACCTTAAGGAGGCCATTTCTTCTACGCTATGCCGAAAACGGAAAATTCGTAATCAGTTTTTTCGCTTCGTCGAGATCTTGAAGAATCAATCATCAGATAACAGATTTTCAATAAATATTTTTTATTCGTGACCTTAAGGAGGCCATTTCTTCTACACTATGCCAAAAACGGAAAATTCGTAATAAGTTTTTTCGTTTCATTTCGTCGAGATCTTGAAGAATCAATCATCAGATAACGGATTTTCAATAAATATATTTTATTCGTGACCTTAAGGAAGCTATATCTCCTAAACTATGCCGAAAACGGAAAATTTGTACCCAGTATTTTCGATTCATTTCGTCGAGATCTTGAAGAATCAATCATCAGATAATGCATTTTTAATAATAATGTAAACTATGCGGAAAATTCGTACTCAGTATTTTCGTTTCATTTCGTCGAGATCTTGAAGAATCAATCATCAGATAACGGATTTGCAATAAATATATTTTATTCTTGAGCTTAAGGAGGCTATATCTCCTAAACAATGCGGAAAAATCGTACTCAGTATTTTCGTTTCATTTCGTCGAGATCTTGTAGAATCAATCATCAGATAAATTCGAATCAGTATTTTCGTTTCATTTCGTCGAGATCTTGAAGAATCAATCATCAGATAACGGATTTTTAATAAATATATTTTATTCGTGACCTTAAGGAAGCTATATCTCCTAAGCTATGCCGAAAACGGAAAATTCTTTCCAAATATTTTCGTCTCATTTCGTTTATGTCCTTAAGAAGCAATCATCAGAAAACGGATTTTCAAAAAAATATTTTTTATTCGTGAGTTTAAGGAGGCTTTATCTCCTAAACTATGCGGAAAATTCGTACTCAGTTTTTTCGTTTCATTTCGTCGAGATCTTTAAGAATCAATCATCAGATAACGGATTTTCAATAAATATATGTTAGTCGTGAGTTTAAGGAGGCTTTATCTCCTAAACTATGCGGAAAATTCGTACTCAGTATTTTCGTTTCATTTCGTCGAGATCTTGAAGAATCAATCATCAGATAACGGATTTTCAATAAATATATGTTAGTCGTGACCTTAAGGAAGCTATATCTCCTAAACTATGCTGAAAACGGAAAATTCGTTACAATTATTTTCGTCTCATTTCGTTTATGTTTTTAAGAAGCAATCATCAGAAAACGGATTTTCAAAAAAATATTTTTTATTCGTGACCTTAAGGAAGCCATATCTCCTAAACTATGCCGAAAACGGAAAATTCCTACCCAGTATTTTCGATTCATTTCGTCGAGATCTTGAAGAATCAATCATCAGATAACGGGTTTTCAATAAATATTTTTTATTCGTGACCTTTAGGAGGCCATATCTTCTACACTATGCCGAAAACGGAAAATTCGTACTCAGTATTTTCGTTTCATTTCGTCGAGATCTTGAAGAATCAATCATCAGATAACGGATTTTCAATAAATATTTTTTATTCGTGACTTTAAGGAGGCCATATCTTCTACACTATGCCGAAAACGGAAAATTCGTACTCAGTATTTTCGTTGCATTTCGTCGAGATCTTGAAGAATCAATCATCAGATAACAGATTTTCAATATATATTTTTTATTCGTGACCTTAAGGAGGCCATTTCTTCTACACTATGCCAAAAACGGAAAATTCGTAATCAGTTTTTTCGTTTCATTTCGTCGAGATCTTGAAGAATCAATCATCAGATAACGGATTTGCAATAAATATATTTTATTCTTGACCTTAAGGAGGCTAATCTCCTAAACAATGCGGAAAAATCTTACTCAGTATTTTCGTTTCATTTTGTCGAGATCTTGTAGAATCAATCATCAGATAAAGGATTTTCAATAAATATATTTTATTCGTGACCTTAAGGAAGCTATATCTCCTAAGCTATGCGGAAAACGGAAAATTTGTACCCAGTATTTTCGTTTCATTTCGTCGAGATCTTGAAGAATCAATCATCAGATAACGGATTTTCAATAAATATTTTTTATTCGTGACCTTAAGGAGGCCATTTCTTCTACACTATGCCAAAAACGGAAAATTCGTAATCAGTTTTTTCGTCTCATTTCGTTTCTGTCCTTAAGAAGCAATCATCAGAAAACGGATTTTCAAAAAAATATTTTTTATTCGTGAGTTTAAGGAGGCTTTATCTCCAAAACTATGCGGAAAATTCGTACTCAGTTTTTTCGTTTCATTTCGTCGAGATCTTTAAGTATCAATCATCAGATAACGGATTTTCAATAAATATATTTTAGTCGTGACCTTAAGGAAGCTATATCTCCTAAACTATGCTAAAAACGGAAAATTCGTTACAAATATTTTCGTCTCATTTCGTTTATGTTTTTAAGAAGCAATCATCAGAAAACGGATTTTCAAAAAATATATTTTTATTCGTGACCTTAAGGAAGCCATATCTCCTAAACTATGCCGAAAACGGAAAATTCCTACCCAGTATTTTCGATTCATTTCGTCGAGATCTTGAAGAATCAATCATCAGATAACGGATTTTCAATAATTATTTTTTATTCGTGACCTTTAGGAGGCCATATCTTCTACACTATGCCGAAAACGGAAAATTCGTACTCAGTATTTTCGTTTCATTTCGTCGAGATCTTGAAGAATCAATCATCAGATAACGGATTTTCAATAAATATTTTTTATTCGTGACCTTAAGGAGGCCATTTCTTCTACACTATGCCGAAAACGGAAAATTCGTAATCAGTTTTTTCGTTTCATTTCGTCGAGATCTTGAAGAATCAATCATCAGATAACGGATTTTCAATAAATATTTTTTATTCGTGACTTTAAGGAAGCTATATCTCCTAAACTATGCCAAAAACGGAAAATTCGTACTCAGTATTTTCGTTTCATTTCGTCGAGATCTTGAAGAATCAATCATCAGATAACGGATTTTCAATAAATATATTTTAGTCGTGAGTTTAAGGAGGCTTTATCTCCTAAACTATGCGGAAAATTCGTACTCAGTATTTTCGTTTCATTTCGTCGAGATCTTGAAGAATCAATCATCAGATAACGGATTTTCAATAAATATATTTTATTCGTGACCTTAAGGAGGCTATATCTCCTAAACTATGCGGAAAACGGAAAATTCGTACCCAGTATTTTCGTTTCATTTCGTCGAGATCTTGAAGAATCAATCATCAGATAACGGATTTTCAATAAATATTTTTTATTCGTGACCTTAAGGAGGCCATTTCTTCTACACTATGCCAAAAACGGAAAATTCGTAATCAGTTTTTTCGTTTCATTTCGTCGAGATCTTGAAGAATCAATCATCAGATAACGGATTTTCAATAAATATATGTTAGTCGTGAGTTTAAGGAGGCTTTATCTCCTAAACTATGCGGAAAATTCGTACTCAGTATTTTCGTTTCATTTCGTCGAGATCTTGAAGAATCAATCATCAGATAACGGATTTTCAATAAATATATTTTATTCGTGACCTTAAGGAGGCTATATCTCCTAAACAATGCGGAAAAATCGTACTCGGTATTTTCGTTTCATTTCGTCGAGATTTTGTAGAATCAATCATCAGATAAATTCGAATCAGTATTTTCGTTTCATTTCGTCGAGATCTTGAAGAATCAATCATCAGATAACGGATTTTCAATAAATATATTTTATTCGTGACCTTAAGGAAGCTATATCTCCTAAGCTATGCCGAAAACGGAAAATTCTTTCCAAATATTTTCGTCTCATTTCGTTTATGTCCTTAAGAAGCAATCATCAGAAAAC
The DNA here is from genome assembly GCA_018904035.1 of Zaprionus ornatus. Classification (NCBI taxonomy): domain Eukaryota; kingdom Metazoa; phylum Arthropoda; class Insecta; order Diptera; family Drosophilidae; genus Zaprionus; species Zaprionus ornatus. The sequence continues at coordinate 267,897 of JAEIFZ010000241.1, read as the reverse complement.
GGATTTTCAAAAAAATATTTTTTATTCGTGAATTTAAGGAGGCTATATCTCCTAAACTATGCCGAAAACGGAAAATTCGTACTCAGTATTTTCGTTTCATTTCGTCGAGATCTTGAAGAATCAATCATCAGATAACGGATTTTCAATAAATATATGTTAGTCGTGAGTTTAAGGAGGCTTTATCTCCTAAACTATGCGGAAAATTCGTACTCAGTATTTTCGTTTCATTTCGTCGAGATCTTGAAGAATCAATCATCAGATAACGGATTTTCAATAAATATATGTTAGTCGTGACCTTAAGGAAGCTATATCTCCTAAACTATGCTGAAAACGGAAAATTCGTTACAATTATTTTCGTCTCATTTCGTTTATGTTTTTAAGAAGCAATCATCAGAAAACGGATTTTCAAAAAAATATTTTTTTTTCGCGACCTTAAGGAAGCCTAAACTATGCCGAAAACGGAAAATTCCTACCCAGTATTTTCGATTCATTTCGTCGAGATCTTGAAGAATCAGTCATCAGATAACGGGTTTTCAATAATTATTTTTTATTCGTGACCTTTAGGAGGCCATATCTTCTACACTATGCCGAAAACGGAAAATTCGTACTCAGTATTTTCGTTTCATTTCGTCGAGATCTTGAAGAATCAATCATCAGATAACGGATTTTCAATAAATATTTTTTATTCGTGACTTTAAGGAGGCCATATATTCTACACTATGCCGAAAACGGAAAATTCGTACTCAGTATTTTCGTTTCATTTCGTCGAGATCTTGAAGAATCAATCATCAGATAACGGATTTTCAATAAATATTTTTTATTCGTGACCTTAAGGAGGCCATTTCTTCTACACTATGCCGAAAACGGAAAATTCGTACTCAGTATTTTCGTTTCATTTCGTCGAGATCTTGAAGAATCAATCATCAGATAACGGATTTTCAATAAATATTTTTTATTCGTGACCTTAAGGAGGCCATTTCTTCTACACTATGCCGAAAACGGAAAATTCGTAATTAGTTTTTTCGTTTCATTTCATCGAGATCATGAAGAATCAATTATCAGATAACGGATTTTCAATAAATATATGTTAGTCGGGAGTTTAAGGAGGCTTTATCTCCTAAACTATGCGGAAAATTCGTACTCAGTATTTTCGTTTCATTTCGTCGAGATCTTGAAGAATCAATCATCAGATAACGGATTTTCAATAAATATATTTTATTCGTGACCTTAAGGAGGCTATATCTCCTAAACAATGCGGAAAAATCGTACTCGGTATTTTCGTTTCATTTCGTCGAAATCTTGAAGAATCAATCATCAGATAAATTCGAATCAGTATTTTCGTTTCATTTCGTCGAGATCTTGAAGAATCAATCATCAGATAACGGATTTTCAATAAATATATTTTATTCGTGACCTTAAGGAAGCTATATCTCCTAAGCTATGCCGAAAACGGAAAATTCTTTCCAAATATTTTCGTCTCATTTCGTTTATGTCCTTAAGAAGCAATCATCAGAAAACGGATTTTCAAAAAATATATTTTATTCGTGACTTTAAGGAGGCTTTATCTCCTAAACTATGCCGAAAACGGAAAATTCGTACTCAGTATTTTCGTTTCATTTCGTCGAGATCTTGAAGAATCAATCATCAGATAACGGATTTTCAATAAATATATTTTAGTCGTGAGTTTAAGGAGGCTTTATCTCCTAAACTATGCCGAAAACGGAAAATTCGTACTCAGTATTTTCGTTTCATTTCGTCGAGATCTTGAAGAATCAATCATCAGATAACGGATTTTCAATAAATATATTTTATTCGTGACCTTAAGGAAGCTATATCTCCTAAACTATGCCGAAAACGGAAAATTCGTTACAAATATTTTCGTCTCATTTCGTTTATGTCTTTAAGAAGCAATCATCAGAAAACGGATTTTCAAAAAAATATTTTTTATTCGTGAGTTTAAGGAGGCTTTATCTCCTAAACTATGCCGAAAACGGAAAATTCGTACTCAGTATTTTCGTTTCATTTCGTCGAGATCTTGAAGAATCAATCATCAGATAACGGATTTTCAATAAATATATGTTAGTCGTGACCTTAAGGAAGCTATATCTCCTAAACTATGCTGAAAACGGAAAATTCGTTACAATTATTTTCGTCTCATTTCGTTTATGTTTTTAAGAAGCAATCATCAGAAAACGGATTTTCAAAAAAATATTTTTTATTCGTGACCTTAAGGAAGCCATATCTCCTAAACTATGCCGAAAACGGAAAATTCCTACCCAGTATTTTCGTTTCATTTCGTCGAGATCTTGAAGAATCAATCATCAGATAACGGATTTTCAATAATTATATTTTATTCGTGACCTTTAGGAGGCCATATCTTCTACACTATGCCGAAAACGGAAAATTCGTACTCAGTATTTTCGTTTCATTTCGTCGAGATCTTGAAGAATCAATCATCAGATAACGGATTTTCAATAAATATTTTTTATTCGTGACTTTAAGGAGGCCATATCTTCTACACTATGCCGAAAACGGAAAATTCGTACTCAGTATTTTCGTTTCATTTCGTCGAGATCTTGAAGAATCAATCATCAGATAACAGATTTTCAATAAATATTTTTTATTCGTGACCTTAAGGAGGCCATTTCTTCTACACTATGCCGAAAACGGAAAATTCGTAATCAGTTTTTTCGTTTCATTTCGTCGAGATCTTGAAGAATCAATCATCAGATAACGGATTTTCAATAAATATATTTTATTCGTGACCTTAAGGAAGCTATATCTCCTAAACTATGCCGAAAAATCGTACTCAGTATTTTCGTTTCATTTCGTCGAGATCTTGAAGAATCAATCATCAGATAAATTCGAATCAGTATTTTCGTTTCATTTCGTCGAGATCTTGAAGAATCAATCATCAGATAACGGATTTTCAATAAATATATTTTATTCGTGACCTTAAGGAAGCTATGCCGAAAACGGAAAATTCTTTCCAAATATTTTCGTCTCATTTCGTTTTTGTCCTTAAGAAACAATCATTAGATAACGGATTTTCAAAAAATATTTTTTATTCGTGAGTTTAAGGAGGCTTTATCTCCTAAACTATGCCGAAAACGGAAAATTCGTACTCAGTATTTTCGTTTCATTTCGTCGAGATCTTGAAGAATCAATCATCAGATAACGGATTTTCAATAAATATATGTTAGTCGTGAGTTTAAGGAGGCTTTATCTCCTAAACTATGCGGAAAATTCGTACTCAGTATTTTCGTTTCATTTCGTCGAGATCTTGAAGAATCAATCATCAGATAACGGATTTTCAATAAATATATGTTAGTCGTGACCTTAAGGAAGCTATATCTCCTAAACTATGCTGAAAACGGAAAATTCGTTACAAATATTTTCGTCTCATTTCGTTTATGTTTTTAAGAAGCAATCATCAGAAAACGGATTTTCAAAAAAATATTTTTTATTCGTGACCTTAAGGAAGCCATATCTCCTAAACTATGCCGAAAACGGAAAATTCCTACCCAGTATTTTCGATTCATTTCGTCGAGATCTTGAAGAATCAATCATCAGATAACGGATTTTCAATAAATATTTTTTATTCGTGACCTTTAGGAGGCCATATCTTCTAAACTATGCCGAAAACGGAAAATTCGTACTCAGTATTTTCGTTTCATTTCGTCGAGATCTTGAAGAATCAATCATCAGATAACGGATTTTCAATAAATATTTTTTATTCGTGACTTTAAGGAGGCCATATCTTCTACACTATGCCGAAAACGGAAAATTCGTACTCAGTATTTTCGTTTCATTTCGTCGAGATCTTGAAGAATCAATCATCAGATAACGGATTTTCAATAAATATATTTTTTATTCGTGACCTTAAGGAGGCCATATCTTCTACACTATGCCGAAAACGGAAAATTCGTACTCAGTATTTTCGTTTCATTTCGTCGAGATCTTGAAGAATCAATCATCAGATAACAGATTTTCAATAAATATTTTTTATTCGTGACCTTAAGGAGGCCATTTCTTCTACACTATGCCGAAAACGGAAAATTCGTAATTAGTTTTTTCGTTTCATTTCATCGAGATCATGAAGAATCAATTATCAGATAACGGATTTTCAATAAATATATGTTAGTCGGGAGTTTAAGGAGGCTTTATCTCCTAAACTATGCGGAAAAATTCGTACTCAGTATTTTCGTTTCATTTCGTCGAGATCTTGAAGAATCAATCATCAGATAACGGATTTTCAATAATAATGTAAACTATGCGGAAAATTCGTACTCAGTATTTTCGTTTCATTTCGTCGAGATCTTGAAGACTCAATCATCAGATAAATTCGAATCCAAGTATTTTCGTTTCATTTCGTCGGGATCTTGAAGAATCAATCATCAGATAACGGATTTTCAATAAATATATTTTATTCGTGACCTTAAGGAAGCTATATCTCCTAAACTATGCCGAAAACGGAAAATTCGTACTCAGTATTTTCGTTTCATTTCGTCGAGATCTTGAAGAATCAATCATCAGATAACGGATTTTCAATAAATATATTTTATTCGTGACCTTAAGGAGGCTATATCTTCTAAACTATGCCGAAAACGGAAAATTGGTACTCAGTATTTTCGTTTCATTTCGTCGAAATCTTGAAGAATCAATCATCAGATAACGGATTTTCAATAAATATATGTTAGTCGTGAGTTTAAGGAGGCTTTATCTCCTAAACTATGCGGAAAATTCGTACTCAGTATTTTCGTTTCATTTCGTCGAGATCTTGAAGAATCAATCATCAGATAACGGATTTTCAATAAATATATGTTAGTCGTGACCTTAAGGAAGCTATATCTCCTAAACTATGCTGAAAACGGAAAATTCGTTACAAATATTTTCGTCTCATTTCATCATTTCATCAGAAAACGGATTTTCAAAAAAATATATTTTAGTCGTGACCTTAAGGAAGCCATATCTCCTAAACTATGCCGAAAACGGAAAATTCCTACCCAGTATTTTCGATTCATTTCGTCGAGATCTTGAAGAATCAATCATCAGATAACAGATTTTCAATAAATATTTTTTATTCGTGACCTTAAGGAGGCCATATCTTCTACACTATGCCGAAAACGGAAAATTCGTACTCAGTATTTTCGTTTCATTTCGTCGAGATCTTGAAGAATCAATCATCAGATAACGGATTTTCAATAATTATTTTTTATTCGTGACCTTTAGGAGGCCATATCTTCTACACTATGCCGAAAACGGAAAATTCGTACTCAGTATTTTCGTTGCATTTCGTCGAGATCAATCATCAGATAACAGATTTTCAATAAATATCTTTTATTCGTGACCTTAAGGAGGCCATTTCTTCTACACTATGCCGAAAACGGAAAATTCGTAATCAGTTTTTTCGTTTCATTTCGTCGAGATCTTGAAGAATCAATCATCAGATAACGGATTTTCAATAAATATATGTTAGTCGTGAGTTTAAGGAGGCTTTATCTCCTAAACTATGCGGAAAATTCGTACTCAGTATTTTCGTTTCATTTCGTCGAGATCTTGAAGAATCAATCATCAGATAACGGATTTTCAGTAAATATATTTTAGTCGTGACCTTAAGGAAGCTATATCTCCTAAACTATGCTGAAAACGGAAAATTCGTTACAAATATTTTCGTCTCATTTCATCATTTCATCAGAAAACGGATTTTCAAAAAAATATATTTTAGTCGTGACCTTAAGGAAGCCATATCTCCTAAACTATGCCGAAAACGGAAAATTCGTACTCAGTATTTTCGTTTCATTTCGTCGAGATCTTGAAGAATCAATCATCAGATAACAGATTTTCAATAAATATTTTTTATTCGTGACCTTAAGGAGGCCATTTCTTCTACACTATGCCGAAAACGGAAAATTCGTACTCAGTATTTTCGTTTCATTTCGTCGAGATCTTGAAGAATCAATCATCAGATAACGGATTTTCAATAATTATTTTTTATTCGTGACCTTTAGGAGGCATATCTTCTACACTATGCCGAAAACGGAAAATTCGTAATCAGTTTTTTCGTTTCATTTCGTCGAGATCTTGAAGAATCAATCATCAGATAACGGATTTTCAATAAATATTTTTTATTCGTGACTTTAAGGAGGCCATATCTTCTACACTATGCCGAAAACGGAAAATTCGTACTCAGTATTTTCGTTTCATTTCGTCGAGATCTTGAAGAATCAATCATCAGATAACGGATTTTCAATAAATATTTTTTATTCGTGACCTTAAGGAGGCCATATCTTCTACACTATGCCGAAAACGGAAAATTCGTAATCAGTTTTTTCGTTTCATTTCGTCGAGATCTTGAAGAACCAATCATCAGATAACAGATTTTCAATAAATATTTTTTATTCGTGACCTTAAGGAGGCCATTTCTTCTACACTATGCCGAAAACGGAAAATTCGTACTCAGTATTTTCGTTTCATTTCGTCGAGATCTTGAAGAATCAATCATCAGATAACGGATTTTCAATAAATATATGTTAGTCGTGAGTTTAAGGAGGCTTTATCTCCTAAACTATGCGGAAAATTCGTACTCAGTATTTTCGTTTCATTTCGTCGAGATCTTGAAGAATCAATCATCAGATAACGGATTTTCAATAATAATGTAAACTATGCGGAAAATTCGCACTCAGTATTTTCGTTTCATTTCGTCGAGATCTTGAAGAATCAATCATCAGATAAATTCGAATCAGTATTTTCGTTTCATTTCGTCGGGATCTTGAAGAATCAATCATCAGATAACGGATTTTCAACAAATATATTTTATTCGTGACCTTAAGGAAGCTATATCTCCTAAACTATGCCGAAAACGGAAAATTCGTACTCAGTATTTTTGTTTCATTTCATCGAGATCTTGAAGAATCAATCATCAGATAACGGATTTTCAATAAATATATTTTATTCGTGACCTTAAGGAGGTCTTATCTTCAATACTATGCCGAAAACGGAAAATTGGTACTCAGTATTTTCGTTTCATTTCTTCGAAATCTTGAAGAATCAATCATCAGATAACGGATTTTCAATAAATATATGTTAGTCGTGAGTTTAAGGAGGCTTTATCTCCTAAACTATGCGGAAAATTCGTACTCAGTATTTTCGTTTCATTTCGTCGAGATCTTGAAGAATCAATCATCAGATAACGGATTTTCAATAAATATATGTTAGTCGTGACCTTAAGGAAGCTATATCTCCTAAACTATGCTGAAAACGGAAAATTCTTTACAAATATTTTCGTCTCATTTCGTTTATGTTTTTAAGAGGCAATCATCAAAAAACGGATTTTCAAAAAAATATTTTTTATTCGTGACCTTAAGGAAGCCATATCTCCTAAACTATGCCGAAAACGAAAAATTCCTACCCAGTATTTTCGATTCATTTCGTCGAGATCTTGAAGAATCAATTATCAGATAACGGATATTTAATAAAAATATGTTAGTCGTGACCTTTAGGAAGCTGTATCTCCTAAACAATGCCGAAAACGGAAAATTTTTGATTCATTTCGTCGAGATCTTGAAGAATCAATCATCAGATAACGGATTTTCAATAATAATGTAAACTATGCGGAAAATTCGTACTCAGTATTTCCGTTTCATTTCGTCGAGATCTTGAAGAAACAATCATCAGATAAATTCGAATCAGTATTTTCGTTTCATTTCGTCGGGATCTTGAAGAATCAATCATCAGATAACGGATTTTCAACAAATATATTTTATTCGTGACATTAAGGAAGCTATATCTCCTAAACTATGCCGAAAGCGGAAAATTCGTACTCAGTATTTTTGTTTCATTTCATCGAGATCTTGAAGAATCAATCATCAGATAACGGATTTTCAATAAATATATTTTATTCGTGACCTTAAGGAGGTCTTATCTTCAATACTATGCCGAAAACGGAAAATTGGTACACATTATTTTCGTTTCATTTCTTCGAAATCTTGAAGAATCAATCATCAGATAACGGATTTTCAATAAATATATGTTAGTCGTGAGTTTAAGGAGGCTTTATCTCCTAAACTATGCGGAAAATTCGTACTCAGTATTTTCGTTTCATTTCGTCGAGATCTTGAAGAATCAATCATCAGATAACGGATTTTCAATAAATATATGTTAGTCGTGACCTTAAGGAAGCTATATCTCCTAAACTATGCTGAAAACGGAAAATTCGTTACAAATATTTTCGTCTCATTTCGTTTATGTTTTTAAGAGGCAATCATCAAAAAACGGATTTTCAATAAATATTTTTTATTCGTGACTTTAAGGAGGCCATATCTTCTACACTATGCCGAAAACGGAAAATTCGTACTCAGTATTTTCGTTGCATTTCGTCGAGATCTTGAAGAATCAATCATCAGATAACAGATTTTCAATATATATTTTTTATTCGTGACCTTAAGGAGGCCATTTCTTCTACACTATGCCGAAAACGGAAAATTCGTAATCAGTTTTTTTGTTTCATTTCGTCGAGATCTTGAAGAATCAGTCATCAGATAACGGGTTTTCAATAATTATTTTTTATTCGTGACCTTTAGGAAGCTATATCTCCTAAACAATGCCGAAAACGGAAAATTTTTGATTCATTTCGTCGAGATCTTGAAGAATCAATCATCAGATAACGGATTTTCAATAAATATATTTTATTCGTGACCTTTAGGAAGCTATATCTCCTAAACAATGCCGAAAACGGAAAATTTTTGATTCATTTCGTCGAGATCTTGAAGAATCAATCATCAGATAACGGATTTTCAATAATAATGTAAACTATGCGGAAAATTCGTACTCAGTATTTCCGTTTCATTTCGTCGAGATCTTGAAGAAACAATCATCAGATAACGGATTTTCAATAAATATATTTTATTCGTAAGGAGGCTATATCTCCTAAACAATGCAGAGAAATCGTACTCAGTATTTTCGTTTCATTTCGTCGAGATCTTGAAGAATCAATCATCAGATAAATTCGAGTCAGTATTTTCGTTTCATTTTGTCGAGATCTTGAAGAATCAATCATCAGATAACGGATTTTCAATAAATATATGTTAGTCGTGAGTTTAAGGAGGGTTTATCTCCTAAACTATGCGGAAAATTCGTACTCAGTATTTTCGTTTCATTTCGTCGAGATCTTGAAGAATCAATCATCAGATAACGGATTTTCAATAAATATATTTTATTCATTAATTAATAAATATATTTTATTCGTGACCTTAAGGAGGCTATATCTCCTAAACAATGCGGAAAAATCGTACTGAGTATTTTCGTTTCATTTCGTCGAGATCTTGAAGAATCAACCATCAGATAAATTCGAATCAGTATTTTCGTTTCATTTCGTCGAGATCTTGAAGAATCAATCATCAGATAACGGATTTTCAATAAATATATGTTAGTCGTGAGTTTAAGGAGGGTTTATCTCCTAAACTATGCGGAAAATTCGTACTCAGTATTTTCGTTTCATTTCGTCGAGATCTTGAAGAATTAATCATCAGATAACGGATTTTCAATAAATATATTTTATTCGTGACCTTAAGGAAGCTATATCTCCTAAACTATGCCGAAAACGGAAAATTCCTACCCAGTATTTTCGATTCATTTCGTCGAGATCTTGAAGAATCAATCATCAGATAACGGATTTTCAATGATAATGTAAACTATGCGGAAAATTTGTACTCAGTATTTTCGTTTCATTTCGTCGAGATCTTGAAGAATTAATCATCAGATAACGGATTTTCAATAAATATATTTTATTCGTGACCTAAAGGAGGCTATATCTCCTAAACAATGCGGAAAAATCGTACTCAGTATTTTCGTTTCATTTCGTCGAGATCTTGAAGAATCAATCATCAGATAAATTCGAATCAGTATTTTCGTTTCATTTCGGTCGGGATCTTGAAGAATCAATCATCAGATAACGGATTTTCAACAAATATATTTTATTCGTGACCTTATGGAAGCTATATCTCCTAAACTATGCCGAAAACTAAAAATTAGTACTCGGTATTTTCGTTTCTTTTCATCGAGATCTTGAAGAATCAACCATCAGATAAATTCGAATCAGTATTTTCGTTTCATTTTGTCGAGATCTTGAAGAATCAATCATCAGATTACGGATTTTCAATAAATATATTTTATTCGTGACCTTAAGGAAGCTATATCTCCTAAGCTATGCCGAAAACGGAAAATTCTTTCCAAATATTTTCGTCTCATTTCGTTTATGTCATTAAGAAGCAATCATCAGAAAACGGATTTTCAAAAAAATATTTTTTATTCGTGAGTTTAAGGAGACTATATCTCCTTAACTATGCCGAAATCGGAAAATTGGTACTCAGTATTTTCGTTTCATTTCGTCGAGATCTTGAAGAATCAATCATCAGATAACGGATTTTCAATAAATATATGTTAGTCGTGACCTTAAGGAAGCTATATCTCCTAAGCTATGCCGAAAACGGAAAATTCTTTCCAAATATTTTCGTCTCATTTCGTTTATGTCATTAAGAATCAATCATCAGAAAACGGATTTTCAAAAAAATATTTTTTATTCGTGACCTTAAGGAAGTTATATCTCCTAAACTATGCCGAAAACGGAAAATTCCTGCCCAGTATTTTCGATTCATTTCGTCGAGATCTTGAAGAATCAATCATCAGATAACGGATTTTCAATAATTATTTTTTATTCGTGACCTTTAGGAGGCCATATCTTCTACACTCTATACTATGCCGAAAACGGAAAATTGGTGCTCAGTTTTTTCGTTTCATTTCGTCGAGATCTTGAAGAATCAATTATCAGATAACGGATTTTTAATAAATATATGTTAGTCGTGAGTTTAAGGAGGCTTTATCTCCTAAACTATGCGGAAAATTCGTACTCAGTATTTTCGTTTCATTTCGTCGAGATCTTGAAGAATCAATCATCAGATAACGGATTTTCAATAAATATATTTTATTCGTGACCTTTAGGAAGCTATATCTCCTAAACTATGCCGAAAACGGAAAATTTTCGATTAATTTCGTCGAGATCTTGAAGAATCAATCATCAGATAACGGATTTTCAACAATAATGTAAACTATGCGGAAAATTCGTACTCAGTATTTTCGTTTCATTTCGTCGAGATCTTGAAGAATCAATAATCAGATAACGGATTTTCAATAAATATATTTTGTTCGTAAGGAGGCTATATCTCCTAAACAATGCGGAGAAATCGTACTCAGTATTTTCGTTTCATTTCGTCGAGATCTTGAAGAATCAATCATCAGATAAATTCGAATCAGTATTTTCGTTTCATTTTTTCGAGATCTTGAAGAATCAATCATCAGATAACGGATTTTCAATAAATATATGTAAGATGGTATACTTTGATGCAGGTTGGCAACCCCAGCATTTGCGCAAAGTTGGCAATCTCGCAGACTGAAGAGTGTTGCCAGAAGACGGATGAGAAAGAGAGTCGTAGTTGGTCGTCGAGCGTAAAAAGTTGACAGTTGAACTCGCGTAGATCGATCGCTATTAAGTTGTAAAAGTTGCCCGGTATTAAGTTGTCTAAAACACAGAAGTTGTAACGCCATATTTTTTGTAATTAACTAACTTACTGAATTGATTTGAACCATTATAATAAACTCTTTTTAATAATAACCTTACATTTGGGGGCTCGTGCCGGTTTTCGATTCATGTCAGTTAACACACTGAAAAGTGGATAAAGTTGAACAGTTGTATGAAAGTGAAGATTGGTCAAGAATTGAACAGTCGTGAAAAGTCAAAAGACTTTTTGTTTTTCTCGTCTGAACAGTCGTCATAAATTTTTTTTGTTTTACCGTTACTGAACGTCGAAAATTTTAATACGCATATACATTCACAGAAGCAAACGCGAGAAATGCCGAAAACGAGAAGTGCACATGCGGTAGCACAGAAAATGAACAGTACAAGAAACGAGGATCAGTATATAGACGAAAGCGAAGAAGAAACGATAATGGAGCAAGAAAACGCGAAAATAGACTTAACCGCCGCGAACAATTATGATGTTAATGCCAAAATGCATCAGCTTATTCAGTTGTTGACACTCAAAGTTGAGGTGGATGAACAGCGCGACAATCAAGTGAAAATAATAGCGAACAATTTTGAAAAAGTGGTAAACGACTTTGATGGTGTTTCAATGCCAGTTGTTAAGTGGTTCAAAATTTTTGAACACAATGCCGAAGTCTATGGGCTAAATGAAAAACAGAAATACGTGCAAGCTAGAGGTAGAATGTGTGGTACCGCGAAACTCTTCTTAGAATCAGAATATATAAACAATTACAGAGAATTGAAAGAAAAATTAATTGACGAATTTCGATGCAGCTGGAATAGTGCTGATATTCATCAAAAGCTGCAAGATCGAAAAAAAAAGGAAACCGAATCCTTTCACGAGTACATGCTCAACATGAAAAAAGTTCGCCACATTGTCAACGGATTGCAGATCAAAAGCGAATTCAAATTTGCCTTGTATCGGTGCAAAACGTACAAGCAGCTGAAAGAGGAATACGAAACATTCGAGCTAGTTCACAGAACCGATAATTATCCGATAAATGATAATAATCAAAGGAACGAGAATAATCAAAAGAACGAAAAGAAGTAGCAGTTGAATCAAAACAAGATAGACGCTGAAAAACCGAAAAAGAAAGAATATTGTTTCAATTGCGGCGCGTCAGAACATAAAAAGAAAGAGTGCACATCAGCTACAAAATGCTTCCGCTGCAACGAAGAAGGGCATATTTCACGCAGTTGTCCAGCAAACGTTGATCGAGTTCGAGTTATTTCCAATAGTAATCGACTCAAGATAATTCTTTTAAACGGCTTGCAGGTCGAATGTTTAGTAGATACCGGCTCCGATGTGACCATTGTTAAGCAGAATATCGCAGACCAGTTAAATGTGGAAATTTTTAAAACCGCATCAACGCTACGTGGGCTGGGCAACACCAGCACAAAACCAATTGGATATTTTAACGCCGAAGTGGAAGTCGACACTCTGATTTCAAAGCACAAATTCTTAGTTGTGTCAAAATGCAAGATGGACTGCAATGCGATTCTTGGTTACGACTTTATAAAGAAATTTGAATTCACAGCTGATTCGAATGGGTTTTTATTTCAACGTATAATTAACGAACATACTTCTACAGATGAGTATGCAATGGATGTATACAGCGTTTTTGAAGACATTAACGAAATTACTGCACCCAAAAATTACCAGAAGGACGTCAAAGATATTATTAAAGCTGCGTTTCAGTTGCAAGAGGAGGATCATGAGCAATGTCCGATCATGCTGAACATTGTTCCAGATGGTAACATTGTACCGTTTCGACAAGCACCTAGTCGACTTTCACCGAACGAAGCAGAAGCTGTAAAGAGACAGGTCAATGAATGGCTGCAGAAGGGTATTGTACGCGAATCATTTTCAAATGTAGCGAGTCGAGTAGTCGTGGTCAAGAAGAAGGATCAAACATTGAGGGTATGCGTCGATTACCGTAAACTGAACAGCATGGCTCTTCAGGATTTGTTCCCTGTACCACTTATTGAAGATGTTCTCGACAAACTACAAGCAGCGAAATTTTTCACAGTTATGGATTTAGAAAACGGGTTTTTTCACGTGCCAATCGAGGAAAAGAGCAGACACCTAACGGCTTTCATCACACGAGAAGGACTTTTTGAATTTAACAGGGCTCCTTTTGGATTTAAAAATTCGCCAGCTGCGTTCATCAGATATGTCAACCATGTTTTTCAGAAACTTATTAACGCAGAAGTAATGCAGCTTTATATGGACGACATTGTTATCTTCGCAGAGTCCGGAGACGTATGCATGCAGAAGAGTAAGAAAGTTTTGGAAACAGCAGCTAGGTATGGATTGAGGATCAAATGGAAAAAGTGCAGTTTCCTACAGCAGAGTATAAACTTTCTGGGTCATACAGTGGCAAGCGGACGAGTTTGGCCTGGAGCAGACAAAACATCAGCAGTAAGACGATTTCCTTATCCTAAGAATATAAAAGGCGTCCAATCGTTTCTGGGTTTGACTGGATTTTTTCGAAAGTTTATTCCGCGTTATTCAGAGATAGCGCGCCCGTTAACGAATTTGTTAAGGAAGAACTCTGCATTTATAATTGGTGAAGCAGAAAAGGAAGCAATTAAAAATTAAAAGATCTGTTAACAAGTGAACCAGTCTTGCACATATACTCTAGGGAGGCGCAGACAGAGCTACATACTGACGCTTCCAAGGACGGATTAGGAGCTGTGTTGCTGCAGCGCTTTGAAGGAAATATGCACCCCGTGTATTTCTGGAGCAAAAGACGAGTGAAGCTGAGGCCAAAAAGCACAGTTATATCTTGGAGATTAAGGCTGCATACCTTGCTCTTAAGAAATTTCGACATTTTTTGTTGGGATCTCGCTTCAAGTTGGTAACGGATTGTGCAGCATTTAAGCAGACGACAAATAAAGATGACATACCCCGTGATGTGGAGGAATGGGTACTCTACATTAAAAGCTTCGCCCCAGATATGGAACATCGAGCAGGTGCAAAGATGAAACACGTCGATCATCTCAGTCGCTACCCACAGGATGTTTTTATGATTACAACTGAGTTGTCAGCACGATTACGAAAAGCGCAGCAAGAAGACGATAACGTTAAAGCAGTAGTGCAGTTGCTTCAGAATGGACCTTTTGAGAATTTCAAACTGAAGGGTGGACTACTCTTTAAGGAAGTTGATGGTTGTGAACTCTTAGTTGTTCCCAAGATGATGGAGCGTGACGTCATTAAAAACGCTCACGACTCTGGTCATTTCGCCGCACGTAAAACAATGCATGACATAAAGCAGCAATACTTTATCTCGCATTTAGAGGGTAAAGTATCGAAGTACATTTCTAACTGTATTGTTTGTATAAAACACAGCAAAAAATTGGGCAAACAAGAAGGACGTTTACATTGCATAGGAAAAGGTGATGCTCCTTTGCAAACACTGCATGTAGACCATCTTGGACCGATGGATATAACTTCTAAGATGTACAAGTACATTTTTGCAGTAGTCGATGGATTCTCCAAATTCGTGTGGCTGTATGCTGTAAAGTCGACAGGACAAGATGAAGTTGTAAAGAAACTAAGCGAATGGGCAAGTGTATTCGGATTTCCTGCCCGTATAATAAGTGACAGAGGATCAGCATTTACATCAAACGCTTATAAAGAGTTTCTGGAGGTCAACATGGTCGAGCAGATTTACTCAACAACAGGAGTTGCAAGAGGCAATGGTCAAGTCGAGAGGGTCAATCGCTGCATTATTGAAATTCTTGCGAAGCTGTCTTCAAATGAACCTGCTAAGTGGTATAAGTATGTGCCACGTGTACAGATGGCAATTAACTCGCATGTACATTCGTCAACACTGTCAACGCCGTTCGAGATTATGTTTGGTACAAGGATGTGTAAGAAGGTGGATGATCGTTTGTTAGACATGCTGCAGCAGGAGTTTGTTGAAAAGTTCAACGAGGAGCGGCAGCAGCTGCGCATAGAGGCAAAGCATAACATTGAAGAGGCACAGAAGAATTATAAGATGCACTACGACAAGAAGCGTCGTACGGAGCAGATATACAAGTTGGGTGACTTGGTCGCTATAAAGAGGACTCAGTTTGTTGCAGGCCGAAAGCTGGCTAGCGAATATCTTGGACCATATGCTGTCATTAAGGTCAAGAGAAACGGTCGATATGATGTGAAGAAGGCATCAATAAACGCCGAGGGACCAAATATTACGGCTACTAGCTGCGATAATATGAAGCTATGGAAATATGTAGCCGTGAACGAGGATATTTTGTCATCCGGGACGGATGAGGAAGATCAGGAGGGCCGAATGTAAGATGGTATACTTTGATGCAGGTTGGCAACCCCAGCATTTGCGCAAAGTTGGCAATCTCGCAGACTGAAGAGTGTTGCCAGAAGACGGATGAGAAAGAGAGTCGTAGTTGGTCGTCGAGCGTAAAAAGTTGACAGTTGAACTCGCGTAGATCGATCGCTATTAAGTTGTAAAAGTTGCCCGGTATTAAGTTGTCTAAAACACAGAAGTTGTAACGCCATATTTTTTGTAATTAACTAACTTACTGAATTGATTTCAACCATTATAATAAACTCTTTTTAATAATAACCTTACATATATGTTAGTCGTGAGTTTAAGGAGGGTTTATCTCCTAAACTATGCGGAAAATTCGTACTCAGTATTTTCGTTTCATTTCGTCGAGATCTTGAAGAATCAATCATCAGATAACGGATTTTCAATAAATATATTTTATTCGTGACCTTAAGGAAGCTATATCTCCTAAACTATGCCGAAAACGGAAAATTCGTACCCAGTATTTTCGGTTCATTTCGTCGAGATCTTGAGAATCAATCATCAGATAACGGATTTTCAATAACAATGTAAACTATGCGGAAATTTCGTACTCAGTATTTTCGTTTCATTTCGTCGAGATCTTGAAGAATTAATCATCAGATAACGGATTTTCAATAAATATATTTTATTCGTGACCTAAAGGAGGCTATATCTCCTAAACAATGCGGAAAAATCGTACTCAGTATTTTAGTTTCATTTCGTCGAGATCTTGAAGAATCAATCATCAGATAAATTCGAATCAGTATTTTCGTTTCATTTCGTCGGGATCTTGAAGAATCAATCATCAGATAACGGATTTTCAACAAATATATTTTATTCCTGACCTTAAGGAAGCTATATCTCCTAAACTATGCCGAAAACGAAAAATTAGTACTCGGTATTTTCGTTTCATTTCGTCGGGATCTTGAAGAATCAATCATCAGATAACGGATTTTTAACAAATATATTTTATTCCTGACCTTAAGGAAGCTATATCTCCTAAGCTATGCCGAAAACGGAAAATTCTTTCCAAATATTTTCGTCTCATTTCGTTTATGTCCTTAAGAAGCAATCATCAGAAAACGGATTTTCAAAAAAATATTTTTTATTCGTGAATTTAAGGAGACTATATCTCCTTAACTATGCCGAAAGCGAAAAATTCGTACTCAGTATTTTGGTTTCATTTCATCGAGATCTTGAAGAATCAATCATCAGATAACGGATTTTCAATAAATATATTTTATTCGTGACCTTAAGGAGGCCATATCTTCTATACTATGCCGAAAACGGAAAATTCGTTACAAATATTTTCGACTCATTTCGTTTATGTTTTTAAGAATCAATCATCAGATAACGGATTTTCAATAAATATATTTTATTTGTGACCTTAAGGAGGCTATATCTTCTTCACTATGCCGAAAACGGCAAATTCGAATCAGTATTCAATCAGTATTTTGTCGAGATCTTGAAGAATCAATCATCAGACAACGGATTTTCAATAAATATATTTTATTCGTGACATTAAGGAAGCTATATCTCCTAAACTATGCCGAAAACGGAAAATTCGTACCCAGTATTTTCGATTCATTTCGTCGAGATCTTGAAGAATCAATCATCAGATAACGGATTTTCAATAATAATGTAAACTATGCGGAAAATTCGTACTTAGTATTTTCGTTTCATTTCGTCGAGATCTTGAAGAATTAATTATCAGATATCGGATTTTTAATAAATATATGTTAGTCGTGAGTTTAAGGAGGCTTTATCTCCTAAACTATGCGGAAAATTCGTACTCAGTATTTTCGTTTCATTTCGTCGAGATCTTGAAGAATCAATCATCAGATAACGGATTTTCAATAAATTTATTTTATTCGTGACCTTTAGGAAGCTATATCTCCTAAACTATGCCGAAAGCGGAAAATTTGTACCCAGTATTTTCGATTCATTTCGTCGCGATCTTAAAGAATCAATCATCAGATAACGGATTTTCAATAACAATGTAAACTATGCGGAAAATTCGTACTCAGTATTTTCTTTTCATTTCGTCGAGATCTTGAAGAATCAATCATCAGATAACGGATTTTCTATAAATATATTTTATTCGTGACCTTAAGGAGGCTATATCTCCTAAACAATGCGGAAAAATCGTACTCAGTATTTTCGTTTCATTTCGTCGAGATCTTGAAGAATCAATCATCAGATAAATTCGAATCAGTATTTTCGTTTCATTTCGTCGAGATCTTGAAGAATCAATCATCAGACAACGGATTTTCAATAAATATATGTTAGTCGTGAGTTTAAGGAGGGTTTATCTCCTAAACTATGCGGAAAATTCGTACTCAGTATTTTCGTTTCATTTCGTCGAGATCTTGAAGAATCAATCATCAGATAACGGATTTTCAATAAATATATTTTATTCGTGACCTTAAGGAAGCTATATCTCCTAAACTATGCCGAAAACGGAAAATTCGTACCCAGTATTTTCGATTCATTTCGTCGAGATCTTGAGAATCAATCATCAGATAACGGATTTTCAATAACAATGTAAACTATGCGGAAATTTCGTACTCAGTATTTTCGTTTCATTTCGTCGAGATCTTGAAGAATTAATCATCAGATAACGGATTTTCAATAAATATATTTTATTCGTGACCTAAGGGAGGCTATATCTCCTAAACAATGCGGAAAAATCGTACTCAGTATTTTCGTTTCATTTCGTCGAGATCTTGAAGAATCAATCATCAGATAAATTCGAATCAGTATTTTCGTTTCATTTCGTCGGGATCTTGAAGAATCAATCATCAGATAACGGATTTTCAACAAATATATTTTATTCGTGACCTTAAGGAAGCTATATCTCCTAAACTATGCCGAAAACGAAAAATTAGTACTCGGTATTTTCGTTTCATTTCGTCGAGATCTTGAAGAATCAATCATCAGATTACGGATTTTCAATAAATATATTTTATTCGTGACCTTAAGGAAGCTATATCTCCTAAGCTATGCCGAAAACGGAAAATTCTTTCCAAATATTTTCGTCTCATTTCGTTTATGTCCTTAAGAAGCAATCATCAGAAAACGGATTTTCAAAAAAATATTTTTTATTCGTGAATTTAAGGAGACTATATCTCCTTAACTATGCCGAAAGCGAAAAATTCGTACTCAGTATTTTGGTTTCATTTCATCGAGATCTTGAAGAATCAATCATCAGATAACGGATTTTCAATAAATATATTTTATTCGTGACCTTAAGGAGGCCATATCTTCTATACTATGCCGAAAACGGAAAATTCGTTACAAATATTTTCGACTCATTTCGTTTATGTTTTTAAGAATCAATCATCAGATAACGGATTTTCAATAAATATATTTTATTCGTGACCTTAAGGAGGCTATATCTTCTTCACTATGCCGAAAACGGCAAATTCGAATCAGTATTCAATCAGTATTTTGTCGAGATCTTGAAGAATCAATCATCAGACAACGGATTTTCAATAAATATATTTTATTCGTGACATTAAGGAAGCTATATCTCCTAAACTATGCCGAAAACGGAAAATTCGTACCCAGTATTTTCGATTCATTTCGTCGAGATCTTGAAGAATCAATCATCAGATAACGGATTTTCAATAATAATGTAAACTATGCGGAAAATTCGTACTTAGTATTTTCGTTTCATTTCGTCGAGATCTTGAAGAATTAATTATCAGATATCGGATTTTTAATAAATATATGTTAGTCGTGAGTTTAAGGAGGCTTTATCTCCTAAACTATGCGGAAAATTCGTACTCAGTATTTTCGTTTCATTTCGTCGAGATCTTGAAGAATCAATCATCAGATAACGGATTTTCAATAAATTTATTTTATTCGTGACCTTTAGGAAGCTATATCTCCTAAACTATGCCGAAAGCGGAAAATTTGTACCCAGTATTTTCGATTCATTTCGTCGCGATCTTGAAGAATCAATCATCAGATAACGGATTTTCAATAACAATGTAAACTATGCGGAAAATTCGTACTCAGTATTTTCGTTTCATTTCGTCGAGATCTTGAAGAATCAATCATCAGATAACGGATTTTCAATAAATATATTTTATTCGTGACCTTAAGGAGGCTATATCTCCTAAACAATGCGGAAAAATCGTACTCAGTATTTTCGTTTCATTTCGTCGAGATCTTGAAGAATCAATCATCAGATAAATTCGAATCAGTATTTTCGTTTCATTTCGTCGAGATCTTGAAGAATCAATCATCAGATAACGGATTTTCAATAAATATATTTTAGTCGTGAGTTTAAGGAGGCTTTATCTCCTAAACTATGCGGAAAATTCGTACTCAGTATTTTCGTTTCATTTCGTCGAGATCTTGAAGAATCAATCATCAGATAACGGATTTTCAATAAATATATTTTATTCGTGACCTTAAGGAAGCTAAATCTCCTAAACTATGCCGAAAACGGAAAATTTGTACCCAGTATTTTCGATTCATTTCGTCGAGATCTTGAAGAATCAATCATCAGATAACGGATTTTCAATAACAATGTAAACTATGCGGAAAATTCGTACTCAGTATTTTCGTTTCATTTCGTCGAGATCTTGAAGAATTAATCATCAGATAACGGATTTTCAATAAATATATTTTATTCGTGACCTTAAGGAGGCTATATCTCCTAAACAATGCGGAAAAATCGTACTCAGTATTTTCGTTTCATTTCGTCGAGATCTTGAAGAATCAATCATCAGATAAATTCGAATCAGTATTTTCGTTTCATTTCGTCGGGATCTTGAAGAATCAATCATCAGATAACGGATTTTCAACAAATATATTTTATTCCTGACCTTAAGGAAGCTATATCTCCTAAACTATGCCGAAAACGAAAAATTAGTACTCGGTATTTTCGTTTCATTTCGTCGAGATCTTGAAGAATCAATCATCAGATTACGGATTTTCAATAAATATATTTTATTCGTGACCTTAAGGAAGCTATATCTCCTAAGCTATGCCGAAAACGGAAAATTCTTTCCAAATATTTTCGTCTCATTTCGTTTATGTCCTTAAGAAGCAATCATCAGAAAACGGATTTTCAAAAAAATATTTTTATTCGTGAATTTAAGGAGGCTATATCTCCTAAACTATGCCGAAAGCGAAAAATTCGTACCCAGTATTTTCGTTTCATTTCATCGAGATCTTGAAGAATCAATCATCAGATAACGGATTTTCAATAAATATATTTTATTCGTGACCTTAAGGAGGCCATATCTTCTATACTATGCCGAAAACGGAAAATTCGTTACAAATATTTTCGTTTCATTTCGTCTATGTTTTTGAAGAATCAATCATCAGATAACGGATTTTCAATAAATATATTTTATTCGTGACCTTAAGGAGGCTATATCTTCTTCACTATGCCGAAAACGGCAAATTCGAATCAGTATTTAATCAGTATATTTGTCGAGATCTTGAAGAATCAATCATCAGACAACGGATTTTCAATAAATATATTTTATTCGTGACCTTAAGGAAGCTATATCTCCTAAACTATGCCGAAAACGGAAAATTCGTACCCAGTATTTTCGATTCATTTCGTCGAGATCTTGAAGAATCAATCATCAGATAACGGATTTTCAATAATAATGTAAACTATTCGGAAAATTCGTACTCAGTATTTTCGTTTCATTTCGTCGAGATCTTGAAGAATCAATTATCAGATAACGGATTTTTAATAAATATATGTTAGTCGTGAGTTTAAGGAGGCTTTATCTCCTAAACTATGCGGAAAATTCGTACTCAGTATTTTCGTTTCATTTCGTCGAGATCTTGAAGAATCAATCATCAGATAACGGATTTTCAATAAATTTATTTTATTCGTGACCTTTAGGAAGCTATATCTCCTAAACTATGCCGAAAGCGGAAAATTTGTACCCAGTATTTTCGATTCATTTCGTCGCGATCTTAAAGAATCAATCATCAGATAACGGATTTTCAATAAATATATTTTATTCGTGACCTTAAGGAGGCTATATCTCCTAAACAATGCGGAAAAATCGTACTCAGTATTTTCGTTTCATTTCGTCGAGATCTTGAAGAATCAATCATCAGATAAATTCGAATCAGTATTTTCGTTTCATTTCGTCGAGATCTTGAAGAATCAATCATCAGATAACGGATTTTCAATAAATATATGTTAGTCGTGAGTTTAAGGAGGCTTTATCTCCTAAACTATGCGGAAAATTCGTACTCAGTATTTTCGTTTCATTTCGTCGAGATCTTGAAGAATCAATCATCAGATAACGGATTTTCAATAAATATATTTTATTCGTGACCTTAAGGAAGCTATATCTCCTAAACTATGCCGAAAACGGAAAATTTGTACCCAGTATTTTCGATTCATTTCGTCGAGATCTTGAAGAATCAATCATCAGATAACGGATTTTCAATAATCAATGTAAACTATGCGGAAAATTCGTACTCAGTATTTTCGTTTCATTTCGTCGAGATCTTGAAGAATCAATCATCAGATAACGGATTTTCAATAAATATATTTTATTCGTGACCTTAAGGAGGCTATATCTCCTAAACAATGCGGAAAAATCGTACTCAGTATTTTCGTTTCATTTCGTCGAGATCTTGAAGAATCAATCATCAGATAAATTCGAATCAGTATTTTCGTTTTATTTCGTCGGGATCTTGAAGAATCAATCATCAGATAACGGATTTTCAACAAATATATTTTATTCCTGGCCTTAAGGAAGCTATATCTCCTAAACTATGCCGAAAACGAAAAATTAGTACTCGGTATTTTCGTTTCATTTCGTCGAGATCTTGAAGAATCAATCATCAGATTACGGATTTTCAATAAATATATTTTATTCGTGACCTTAAGGAAGCTATATCTCCTAAGCTATGCCGAAAACGGAAAATTCTTTCCAAATATTTTCGTCTCATTTCATTTATGTCCTTAAGAAGCAATCATCAGAAAACGGATTTTCAAAAAAATATTTTTTATTCGTGAATTTAAGGAGACTATATCTCCTAAACTATGCCGAAAGCGAAAAATTCGTACTCAGTATTTTCGTTTCATTTCATCGAGATCTTGAAGAATCAATCATCAGATAACGGATTTTCAATAAATATATTTTATTCGTGACCTTAAAGAGGCCATATCTTCTATACTATGCCGAAAACGGAAAATTCGTTACAAATATTTTCGTTTCATTTCGTCTATGTTCTTGAAGAATCAATCATCAGATAACGGATTTTCAATAAATATATTTTATTCGTGACCTTAAGGAGGCTATATCTTCTTCACTATGCCGAAAACGGCAAATTCGAATCAGTATTTTCGTTTTATTTTGTCGAGATCTTGAAGAATCAATCATCAGACAACGGATTTTCAATAAATATATTTTATTCGTGACATTAAGGAAGCTATATCTCCTAAACTATGCCGAAAACGGAAAATTCGTACCCAGTATTTTCGATTCATTTCGTCGAGATCTTGAAGAATCAATCATCAGATAACGGATTTTCAATAATAATGTAAACTATGCGGAAAATTCGTACTCAGTATTTTCGTTTCATTTCGTCGAGATCTTCAAGAATCAATCATCAGATAACGGATTTTCAATGATAATGTAAACTATGCGGAAAATTCGTACTCAGTATTTTCGTTTCATTTCGTCGAGATCTTGAAGAATCAATCATCAGATAACGGATTTTCAATAAATATATTTTATTCGTGACCTTAAGGAGGCTATATCTCCTAAAAAATGAGGAAAAATCGTACTCAGTATTTTCGTTTCATTTCGTCGAGATCTTGAAGAATCAATAATCAGATAAATTCGAATCAGTATTTTCGTTTCATTTCGTCGGGATCTTGAAGAATCAATCATCGCGACCTTTAGGAAGCTATATCTCCTAAACTATGCCGAAAACGAAAAATTAGTACTCGGTATTTTCGTTTCATCTCATCGAGATCTTGAAGAATCAATCATCAGATAAATTCGAATCAGTATTTTCGTTTCATTTTGTCGAGATCTTGAAGTATCAATCATCAGATTACGGATTTTCAATAAATATATTTTATTCGTGACCTTAATGCAGCTATATCTCCTAAGCTATGCCGAAAACGGAAAATTCTTTCCAAATATTTTCGTCTCATTTCGTTTATGTCCTTAAGAAGCAATCATCACAAAACGGATTTTCAACAAAATATTTTTTATTCGTGAATTTAAGGAGACTATATCTCTTTAACTATGCCGAAAGCGGAAAATTCGTACTCAGTATTTTCGTTTCATTTCATCGAGATCTTGAAGAATCAATCATCAGATAACGAAATTTCAATAAATATATTTTATTCGTGACCTTAAGGAGGCCATATCTTCTATACTATGCCGAAAACGGAAAATTGGTACTCAGTATTTTCGTTTCATTTCGTCGAGATCTTGAAGAATCAATCATCAGATAACGGATTTTCAATAAATATATGTTAGTCGTGACCTTAAGGAAGCTATATCTCCTAAACTATGCTGAAAACGGAAAATTCGTTACAAATATTTTCGTCTCATTTCGTTTATGTTTTTAAGAAGCAATCATCAGAAAACGGATTTTCAATATATATATTTTATTCGTGACCTTAAGGAGGCTATATCTTCTTCACTATGCCGAAAAGGAATTCGGAATCAGTATTTTCGTTTCATTTTGTCGAGATCTTGAAGAATCAATCATCAGATAACGGATTTTCAATAAATATATTTTATTCGTGACATTAAGGAAGCTATATCTCCTAAACTATGCCGAAAACGGAAAACTCGTACCCAGTGTTTTCGATACATTTCGTCGAGATCTTGAAGAATCAATCATCAGATAACGGATTTTCAATAATAATGTAAACTATGCGGAAAATTCGTACTCAGTATTTTCGTTTCATTTCGTCGAGATCTTGAAGAATTAATCATCAGATAACGGATTTTCAATAAATATATTTTATTCGTGACCTTAAGGAGGCTCTTTCTCCTAAACAATGCGGAAAAATAGTACTCAGTATTTTCGTTTCATTTCGTCGAGATCTTGAAAAACCAATCATCAGATAAATTCGAATCAGTATTTTCGTTTCATTTCGTCGAGATCTTGAAGAATCAATCATCAGAAAACGGATTTTCAAAAAAATTATTTTTTTTTTCGTGAATTTAAGGAGACTATATCTCCTAAACTATGCCGAAAGCGAAAAATTCGAACTCAGTATTTTGGTTTCATTTCATCGAGATCTTGAAGAATCAATCATCAGATAACGGATTTTCAATAAATATATTTTATTCGTGACTTTAAGGAGCCCATATTTTTTATACTATGCCGAAAACGGAAAATTCGTTACAAATATTTTCGACTCATTTCGTGTATGTTTTTAAGAATCAATCATCAGATAACGGATTTTCAATAAATATATTTTATTCGTGACCTTAAGGAGGCTATATCTTCTTCACTATGCCGAAAACGGCAAATTCGAATCAGTATTTTCGTTTCATTTTGTCGAGATCTTGAAGAATCAATCATCAGACAACGGATTTTCAATAAATATATTTTATTCGTGACATTAAGGAAGCTATATCTCCTAAACTATGCCGAAAACGGAAAATTCGTACCCAGTATTTTCGATTCATTTCGTCGAGATCTTGAAGAATCAATTATCAGATAACGGATTTTTAATAAATATATGTTAGTCGTGAGTTTAAGGAGGCTTTATCTCCTAAACTATGCGGAAAATTCGTACTCAGTATTTTCGTTTCATTTCGTCGAGATCTTGAAGAATTAATTATCAGATAACGGATTTTTAATAAATATATGTTAGTGGTGAGTTTAAGGAGGCTTTATCTCCTAATCTATGCGGAAAATTCGTACTCAGTATTTTTGTTTCATTTCGTCGAGATCTTGAAGAATCAATCATCAGATAACGGATTTTCAATAAAAATATTTTATTCGTGACCTTTAGGAAGCTATATCTCCTAAACTATGCCGAAAACGGAAAATTTGTACCCAGTATTTTCGATTCATTTCGTCGAGATCTTGAAGAATCAATCATCAGATAACGGATTTTCAATAAATAATTTTACGTAACACTATGCGGAAAATTCGTAATAAGTATTTTCTTTTCATTTCGTCGAGATCTTGAAGAATCAATCATCAGATAACGGATTTTCAATAAATATATTTTATTCGTGACCTTAAGGAGGCTATATCTCCTAAACAATGCGGAAAAATCGTACTCAGTATTTTCGTTTCATTTCGTCGAGATCTTGAAGAATCAATCATCAGATAAATTCGAATCAGTATTTTCGTTTCATTTCGTCGAGATCTTGAAGAATCAATCATCAGATAAATTCGAATCAGTATTTTCGTTTCATTTTGTCGAGATCTTGAAGAATCAATCATCAGATTACGGATTTTCAATAAATATATTTTATTCGTGACCTTAAGGAAGCTATATCTCCTAAGCTATGCCGAAAACGGAAAATTCTTTCCAAATATTTTCGTCTCATTTCGTTTATGTCCTTAAGAAGCAATCATCAGAAAACGGATTTTCAAAAAAATATTTTTTATTCGTGAATTTAAGGAGACTATATCTCCTAAACTATGCCGAAAGCGGAAAATTCGTACTCAAAATTTTCGTTTCATTTCATCGAGATCTTGAAGAATCAATCATCAGATAACGGATTTTCAATAAATATATTTTATTCGTGACCTTAAGGAGGCCATATCTTCTATACTATGCCGAAAACGGAAGATTGGTACTCAGTATTTTCGTTTCATTTCGTCGAGATCTTGAAGAATCAATCATCAGATAACGGATTTTCAATAAATATATGTTAGTCGGGACCTTAAGGAAGCTATATCTCCTAAACTATGCTGAAAACGGAAAATTCGTTACAAATATTTTCGACTCATTTCGTTTATGTTTTTAAGAATCAATCATCAGATAACGGATTTTCAATAAATATATTTTATTCGTGACCTTAAGGAGGCTATATCTTCTTCACTATGCCGAAAACGGCAAATTCGAATCAGTATTTTCGTTTCATTTTGTCGAGATCTTGAAGAATCAATCATCAGATAACGGATTTTCAATAAATATATTTTATTCGTGACATTAAGGAAGCTATATCTCCTAAACTATGCCGAAAACGGAAAATTCCTTCCCAGTATTTTCGATACATTTCATCGAGATCTTGAAGAATCAATCATCAGATAACGGATTTTCAATAATAATGTAAACTATGCCGAAAATTCGTACTCCATATTTTCGTTTCATTACGTCGAGATCTTGAAGAATTAATCATCAGATAACGGATTTTCAATAAATATATTTTATTCGTGACCTTAAGGAGACTCTATCTCCTAAACAATGCGGAAAAATCGTACTCAGTATTTTCGTTTCATTTCGTCGAGATCTTGAAGAATCAATCATCAGATAAATTCGAATCAGTATTTTCGTTTCATTTCGTCGAGATCTTGAAGAATCAATTATCAGAAAACGGATTTTCAAAAAAATTATTTTTTTTTTCGTGAATTTAAGGAGACTATATCTCCTAAACTATGCCGAAAGCGGAAAATTCGTACTCAGTATTTTAGTTTCATTTTATCGAGATCTTGAAGAATCAATCATCAGATAAAGGATTTTCAATAAATATATGTTAGTCGTGAGTTTAAGGAGGCGTTATCTCCTAAACTATGCGGAAAATTCGTACTCAGTATTTTCGTTTCATTTCGTCGAGATCTTGAAGAATCAATCATCAGATAACGGATTTTCAATAAATATATTTTATTCTTGACCTTAAGGAAGCTAAATCTCCTAAACTATGCCGAAAACGGAAAATTTGTATCCAGTATTTTCGATTCATTTCGTGGAGATCTTGAAGAATCAATCATCAGATAACGGATTTTTAATAAATATATTATATTCGTGATCTTAAGGAGGCTATATCTCCTAAACAATGCGGAAAAAACGTACTCAGTATTTTCGTTTCATTTCGTCGAGATCTTGAAGAATCAATAATCAGATAAATTCGAATCAGTATTTTCGTTTCATTTCGTCGAGATCTTGAAGAAACAATCATCAGATAACGGATTTTCAATAAATATATGTTAGTCGTGAGTTTAAGGAGGGTTTATCTCCTAAACTATGCCGAAAGCGGAAAATTCGTACTCAGTATTTTCGTTTCATTTCGTCGAGATCTTGAAGAATCAATCATCAGATAACGGATTTTCAATAAAAATATTTTATTCGTGACCTTTAGGAAGCTATGTCTCCTAAACTATGCCGAAAACGGATAATTTGTACCCAGTATTTTCGATTCATTTCGTCGAGATCTTGAAGAATCAATCATCAGATAACGGATTTTCAATAATAATGTAAACTATGCGGAAAATTCGTAATCAGTATTTTCGTTTCATTTCGTCGAGATCTTGAAGAATCAATCATCAGATAACGGATTTTCAATAAATATATTTTATTCGTGACCTTAAGGAGGCTATATCTCCTAAACAATGCGGAAAAATCGTAATCAGTATTTTCGTTTCATTTCGTCGAGATCTTGAAGAATCAATCATCAGATAAATTCGAATCAGTATTTTCGTTTCATTTCGTCGGGATCTTGAAGAATCAATCATCAGATAACGGATTTTCAATAAATATATTTTATTCGTGACCTTAAGGAAGCTATATCTCCTAAACTATGCCGACAACGAAAAATTAGTACTCGGTATTTTCGTTTCATTCCATTGAGATCTTGAAGAATCAATCATCAGATAAATTCGAATCAGTATTTTCGTTTCATTTTGTCGAGATCTTGAAGAATCAATCATCAGATTACGGATTTTCAATAAATATATTTTATTCGTGACCTTAAGGAAGCTATATCTCCTAAGCTATGCCGAAAACGGAAAATTCTTTCCAAATATTTTCGTCTCATTTCGTTTATGTCCTTAAGAAGCAATCATCAGAAAACGGATTTTCAAAAAAATATTTTTTATTCGTGAATTTAAGGAGACTATATCTCCTAAACTATGCCGAAAGCGGAAAATTCGTACTCAGTATTTTCGTTTCATTTCATCGAGATCTTGAAGAATCAATCATCAGATAACGGATTTTCAATAAATATATTTTATTCGTGACCTTAAGGAGGCCATATCTTCTATACTATGCCGAAAACGGAAAATTGGTACTCAGTATTTTCGTTTCATTTCGTCGAGATCTTGAAGAATCAATCATCAGATAACGGATTTTCAATAATTATATGTTAGTGGGGACCTTAAGGAAGCTATATCTCCTAAACTATGCTGAAAACGGAAAATTCGTTACAAATATTTTCGACTCATTTCGTTTATGTTTTTAAGAATCAATCATCAGATAACGGATTTTCAATAAATATATTTTATTCGTGACCTTAAGGAGGCTATATCTTCTTCACTATGCCGAAAACGGCAAATTCGAATCAGTATTTTCGTTTCATTTTGTCGAGATCTTGAAGAATCAATCATCAGATAACGGATTTTCAATAAATATATTTTATTCGTGACATTAAGGAAGCTATATCTCCTAAACTATTCCGAAAACGGAAAATTCGTACCCGGTATTTTCGATACATTTCATCGAGATCTTGAAGAATCAATCATCAGATAACGGATTTTCAATAATAATGTAAACTATGCCGAAAATTCGTACTCAGTATTTTCGTTTCATTTCGTCGAGATCGTGAAGAATTAATCATCAGATAACGGATTTTCAATAAATATATTTTATTCGTGACCTTAAGGAGACTCTATCTCCTAAACAATGCGGAAAAATCGTACTCAGTATTTTCGTTTCATTTCGTCGAGATCTTGAAGAATCAATCATCAGATAAATTCGTACTCAGTATTTTAGTTTCATTTTATCGAGATCTTGAAGAATCAATCATCAGATAAAGGATTTTCAATAAATATATGTTAGTCGTGAGTTTAAGGAGGCGTTATCTCCTAAACTATGCGGAAAATTCGTACTGAGTATTTTCGTTTCATTTCGTCGAGATCTTAAAGAATCAATCATCAGATAACGGATTTTCAATAAATATATTTTATTCTTGACCTTAAGGAAGCTAAATCTCCTAAACTATGCCGAAAACGGAAAATTTGTATACAGTATTTTCGATTCATTTCGTCGAGATCTTGAAGAATCAATCATCAGATAAATTCGAATCAGTATTTTCGTTTCATTTTGTCGAGATCTTGAAGAATCATTCATCAGATTACGGATTTTCAATAAATATATTTTATTCGTGACCTTAAGGAAGCTATATCTCCTAAGCTATGCCGAAAACGGAAAATTCTTTCCAACTATTTTCGTCTCATTTCGTTTATGTCCTTAAGAAGCAATCATCAGAAAACGGATTTTCAAAAAAATATTTTTTATTCGTGAATTTAAGGAGACTATATCTCCTTAACTATGCCGAAAGCGGAAAATTCGTACTCAAAATTTTCGTTTCATTTCATCGAGATCTTGAAGAATCAATCATCAGATAACGAATTTTCAATAAATATATTTTATTCGTGACCTTAAGGAGGCCATATCTTCTATACTATGCCGAAAACGGAAAATTCTTTCCAAATATTTTCGTCTCATTTCGTTTATGTCCTTAAGAAGCAATCATCAGAAAACGGATTTTCAAAAAATATTTTTTATTCGTGAATTTAAGGAGACTAAATCTCCTTAACTATGCCGAAAGCGGAAAATTCGTACTCAAAATTTTCGTTTCATTTCATCGAGATCTTGAAGAATCAATCATCAGATAACGAATTTTAAATAAATATATTTTATTCGTGACCTTAAGGAGGCCATATCTTCTATACTATGCCGAAAACGGAAAATTGGTACTCAGTATTTTCGTTTCATTTCGTCGAGATCTTGAAGAATCAATCATCAGATAACGGATTTTCAATAATTATATGTTAGTGGGGACCTTAAGGAAGCTATATCTCCTAAACTATGCTGAAAATGGAAAATTCGTTACAAATATTTTCGACTCATTTCGTTTATGTTTTTAAGAATCAATTATCAGATAACGGATTTTCAATAAATATATTTTATTCGTGACCTTAAGGAGGCTATATCTTCTTCACTATGCCGAAAACGGCAAATTCGAATCAGTATTTTCGTTTCATTTTGTCGAGATCTTGAAGAATCAATCATCAGATAACGGATTTTCAATAAATATATTTTATTCGTGACATTAAGGAAGCTATAACTCCTAAACTATGCCGAAAACGGAAAATTCGTACCCAGTATTTTCGATACATTTCATCGAGATCTTGAAGAATCAATCATCAGATAACGGATTTTCAATAATAATGTTTTTTTTAAGCTTTTTCTAAACTATGCCGAAAAATTCGTACTCAGTATTTTCGTTTCATTTCGTCGAGATCGTGAAGAATTAATCATCAGATAACGGATTTTCAATAAATATATTTTATTCGTGACCTTAAGGAGACTCTATCTCCTAAACAATGCGGAAAAATCGTACTCAGTATTTTCGTTTCATTTCGTCGAGATCTTGAAGAATCAATCATCAGATAAATTCGTACTCAGTATTTTAGTTTCATTTTATCGAGATCTTGAAGAATCAATCATCAGATAAAGGATTTTCAATAAATATATGTTAGTCGTGAGTTTAAGGAGGCGTTATCTCCTAAACTATGCGGAAAATTCGTACTCAGTATTTTCGTTTCATTTCGTCGAGATCTTAAAGAATCAATCATCAGATAACGGATTTTGAATAAATATATTTTATTCTTGACCTTAAGGAAGCTAAATCTCCTAAACTATGCCGAAAACGGAAAATTTGTATACAGTATTTTCGATTCATTTCGTCGAGATCTTGAAGAATCAATCATCAGAAAACGGATTTTCAATAATAATGTAAACTATGCGAAAAATTCGTACTCAGTATTTTCGTTTCATTTCGTCGAGATCTTGAAGAATCAATCATCAGATAACGGATTTTCAATAAATATATTTTATTCGTGACCTTAAGGAGGCTATATCTCCTAAACAATGCGGAAAAATCGTACTCAGTATTTTCGTTTCATTTCGTCGAGATCTTGAAGAATCAATCAGCAGATAAATTCGAATCAGTATTTTCGTTTCATTTCGTCGGGATCTTGAAGAATCAATCATCAGAAAACGGATTTTCAAAAAAATATTTTTTATTCGTGAATTTAAGGAGACTATATCTCCTAAACTATGCCGAAAGCGGAAAATTCGTACTCAGTATTTTCGTTTCATTTTATCGAGATCTTGAAGTATCAATCATCAGATAAAGGATTTTCAATAAATATATTTTATTCGTGACCTTAAGGAGGCCATATCTTCTATACTATGCCGAAAACGGAAAATTCGTATTTAATATTTTCGTTTCATTTCGTCGAGATCTTGAAGAATCAATCATCAGATAACGGATTTTCAATAATTATTCGTTAGTGGGGACCTTAAGGAAGCTATATCTCCTAAACTATGCTGAAAACGGAAAATTCGTTACAAATATTTTCGACTCATTTCGTTTATGTTTTTAAGAATCAATCATCAGATAACGGATTTTCAATAAATATATTTTATTCGTGACCTTAAGGAGGCTATATCTTCTTCACTATGCCGAAAACGGCAAATTCGAATCAGTATTTTCGTTTCATTTTGTCGAGATCTTGAAGAATCAATCATCAGAAAACGGATTTTCAAAAAAATATTTTTTATTCGTGAATTTAAGGAGACTATATCTCCTAAACTATGCCGAAAGCGGAAAATTCGTACTCAGTATTTTCGTTTCATTTTATCGAGATCTTGAAGAATCAATCATCAGATAAAGGATTTTCAATAAATATATTTTATTCGTGACCTTAAGGAGGCCATATCTTCTATACTATGCCGAAAACGGAAAATTCGTATTTAATATTTTCGTTTCATTTCGTCGAGATCTTGAAGAATCAATCATCAGATAACGGATTTTCAATAATTATATGTTAGTGGGGACCTTAAGGAAGCTATATCTCCTAAACTATGCTGAAAACGGAAAATTCGTTACAAATATTTTTGACTCATTTCGTTTATGTTTTTAAGAATCAATCATCAGATAACGGATTTTCAATAAATATATTTTATTCGTGACCTTAAGGAGGCTATATCTTCTTCACTATGCCGAAAACGGCAAATTCGAATCAGTATTTTCGTTTCATTTCGTCGAGATCTTGAAGAATCAATCATCAGATAACGGATTTTCAATAAATATATTTTATTCGTGACATTAAGGAAGCTATATCTCCTAAACTATGCCGAAAACGGAAAATTCGTACCCAGTATTTTCGATACATTTCATCGAGATCTTGAAGAATCAATCATCAGATAACGGATTTTCAATAATAATGTAAACTATGCCGAAAATTCGTACTCAGTATTTTCGTTTCATTTCGTCGAGATCGTGAAGAATTAATCATCAGATAACGGATTTTCAATAAATATATTTTATTCGTGACCTTAAGGAGACTCTATCTCCTAAACAATGCGGAAAAATCGTACTCAGTATTTTCGTTTCATTTCGTCGAGATCTTGAAGAATCAATCATCAGATAAATTCGTACTCAGTATTTCAGTTTCATTTTATCGAGATCTTGAAGAATCAATCATCAGATAACGGATTTTCAATAAATATATTTTATTCGTGACATTAAGGAAGCTAAATCTCCTAAACTATGCCGAAAACGGAAAATTTGTATACAGTATTTTCGATTCATTTCGTCGAGATCTTGAAGAATCAATCATCAGAAAACGGATCATTTCGTCGAGATCTTGAAGAATCAATCATCAGATAACGGATTTGCAATAAATATATTTTATTCGTGACCTTAAGGAGGCTATATCTCCTAAACAATGCGGAAAAATCGTACTCAGTATTTTCGTTTCATTTCGTCGAGATCTTGAAGAATCAATCAGCAGATAAATTCGAATCAGTATTTTCGTTTCATTTCGTCGAGATCTTGAAGAATCAATCATCAGAAAACGGATTTTCAATAATAATGTAAACTATGCGAAAAATTCGTACTCAGTATTTTCGTTTCATTTCGTCGAGATCTTGAAGAATCAATCATCAGAAAACGGATTTTCAAAAAAATATTTTTTATTCGTGAATTTAAGGAGACTATATCTCCTAAACTATGCCGAAAGCGGAAAATTCGTACTCAGTATTTTCGTTTCATTTTATCGAGATCTTGAAGTATCAATCATCAGATAAAGGATTTACAATAAATATATTTTATTCGTGACCTTAAGGAGGCCATATCTTCTATACTATGCCGAAAACGGAAAATTCGTATTTAATATTTTCGTTTCATTTCGTCGAAATCTTGAAGAATCAATCATCAGATAACAGATTTTCAATAAATATTTTTTATTCGTTAGCTTAAGGAGCCCATTTTTTCTACTCTATGCCGAAAACGAAAAATTCGTAATCAGATTTTTCGTTTCATTTCGTCGAGATCTTGAAGAATCAATCATCAGATAACGGATTTTCAATAAATATATTATATGTTAGTCGTGAGTTTAAGGAGGCTTTATCTCCTAAACTATGTCGAAAATTCGTACTCAGAATTTTCGTTTCATTTCGTCGAGATCTTGAAGTATCAAGCATAAGATAACGGATTTTCAATAAATATATTTTATTCGTGACCTTAAGGAGGCCATATCTTCTATACTATGCCGAAAACGGAAAATTCGTATTTAATATTTTCGTTTCATTTCGTCGAAATCTTGAAGAATCAATCATCAGATAACAGATTTTCAAAAAAATATTTTTTATTCGTTAGCTTAAGGAGCCCATTTTTTCTACTCTATGCCGAAAACGAAAAATTCGTAATCAGATTTTTCGTTTCATTTCGTCGAGATCTTCAAGAATCAATCATCAGATAACGGAATTTCAATAATTATTATTTATTCGTGACCTTAAGGAGGCTATATCTCCTAAACAATGCGGAGAAATCGTACTCAGTATTTTCGTTTCATTTCGTCGAGCTCTTGAAGAATCAATCATCAGATAAATTCGATTCAGTATTTTCGTTTCATTTTGTCGAGATCTTGAAGAATCAATCATCAGATTACGGATTTTCAATAAATATATGTTAGTCGTGAGTTTAAGGAGGCTTTATCTCCTAAACAATGCGGAAAAATCGTACTCAGTATTTTCGTTTCATTTCGTCGAGATCTTGAAGAATCAATCATCAGATAACGGATTTTCAATAAATATATGTTAGTCGTGACTTTAAGGAAGCCATATCTTCTACACTATGCCGAAAACGGAAAATTCGTACTGAGTATTTTCGTTTCATTTCGTCGAAATCTTGAAGAATCAATCATCAGATAACAGATTTTCAATAAATATTTTTTATTCGTTAGCTTAAGGAGCCCATTTTTTCTACTCTATGCCGAAAACGAAAAATTCGTAATCAGATTTTTCGTTTCATTTCGTCGAGATCTTGAAGAATCAATCATAAGATAACGGATTTTCAATAAATATATTATATGTTAGTCGTGAGTTTAAGGAGGCTTTATCTCCTAAACTATGTCGAAAATTCGTACTCAGTATTTTCGTTTCATTTCGTCGAGATCTTGAAGTATCAAGCATAAGATAACGGATTTTCAATAAATATATTTTATTCGTGACATTAAGGAAGCTATATCTTCTAAACTATACCGAAAACGGAAAATTCGTTACAAATATTTTCGTCTCATTTCGTTCATGTTTTTAAGAAGCAATCATCAGAAAACGGATTTTCAAAAAAATATTTTTTATTCGGGAATTTAAGGAAGCTATATCTCCTAAACTATGCCGAAAACGGAAAATTCCTACCCAGTATTTTCGATTCATTTCGTAGAGATCTTGAAGAATCAATCATCAGATAACGGATTTTCAATAATTATTTTTTATTCGTGACATTTAGGAGGCCATATCTTCTACACTATGCCGAAAACTGAAAATTCGTACTCTGTATTTTCGTTTCATTTCGTCGAGATCTTGAAGAATCAATCATCAGATAACGGATTTTCAATAAATATTTTTTATTCGTGACTTTTAGGAGGCCATATCTTCTACACTATGCCGAAAACAGAAAATTCCTACCCAGTATTTTCGATTCATTTCGTCGAGATCTTGAAGAATCAATCATCAGATAACAGATTTTCAATAAATATTTTGTATTCGTGACCTTAAGGAGGCCATTTCTTCTACACTATGCCGAAAACGGAAAATTCGAATCAGTATTTTCGTTTCATTTTGTCGAGATCTTGAAGAATTAATCATCAGATAACGGATTTTCAATAAATATATTTTATTCGTGACCTTAAGGAGGCTATATCTCCTAAACAATGCGGAAAAATCGTACTCAGTATTTTCGTTTCATTTCGTCGAGATCTTGAAGAATCAATCATCAGATAACGGATTTTCAATAAATATTTTTTATTCGTGACTTTTAGGAGGCCATATCTTCTACACTATGCCGAAAACGGAAAATTCCTGCCCAGTATTTTCGTTTCATTTCGTCGAGATCTTCAAGAATCAATCATCAGATAACGGATCTTCAATAAATATTTTTTATTCGTGACTTTTAGGAGGCCATATCTTCTACACTATGCCGAAAACAGAAAATTCCTACCCAGTATTTTCGATTCATTTCGTCGAGATCTTGAAGAATTAATCATCAGATAACGGATTTTCAATAAATATATTTTATTCGTGACCTTAAGGAGGCTATATCTCCTAAACAATGCGGAAAAATCGTACTCAGCATTTTCGTTTCATTTCGTCGAGATCTTGAAGAATCAATCATCAGATAAATTCGAATCAGTATTTTCGTTTCATTTCGTCGGGATCTTGAAGAATCAATCATCAGATAACGGATTTTCAACAAATATATTTTATTCGTGACCTTAAGGAAGCTATATCTCCTAAACTATGCCGAAAACGAAAAATTAGTACTCGGTATTTTCGTTTCATTTCATCGAGATCTTGAAGAATCAATCATCAGATAAATTCGAATCAGTATTTTCGTTTCATTTTGTCGAGATCTTGAAGAATCAATCATCAGATTACGGATTTTCAATAAACGTATTTTATTCGTGACCTTAAGGAAGCTATATCTCCGAAAACGAAAATTCTTTCCAAATATTTTCGTCTCATTTCGTTTATGTCCTTAAGAAGCAATCATCAGAAAACGGATTTTCAAAAAAATATTTTTTATTCGTGAATTTAAGGAGACTATATCTCCTTAACTATGCCGAAAGCGGAAAATTCGTACTCAAAATTTTCGTTTCATTTCATCGAGATCTTGAAGAATCAATCATCAGATAACGAATTTTCAATAAATATATTTTATTCGTGACCTTAAGGAGGCCATATCTTCTATACTATGCCGAAAACGGAAAATTGGTACTCAGTATTTTCGTTTCACTTCGTCGAGATCTTGAAGAATCAATCATCAGATAACGGATTTTCAATAAATATATGTTAGTGGGGACCTTAAGGAAGCTATATCTCCTAAACTATGCTGAAAACGGAAAATTCGTTACAAATATTTTCGACTCATTTCGTTTATGTTTTTAAGAATCAATCATCAGATAACGGATTTTCAATAAATATATGTTAGTCGTGACTTTAAGGAGGCCATATCTTCTACACTATGCCGAAAACGGAAAATTCGTACTGAGTATTTTCGTTTCATTTCGTCGAAATCTTGACGAATCAATCATCAGATAACAGATTTTCAATAAATATTTTTTATTCGTTAGCTTAAGGAGCCCATTTATTCTACTCTATGCCGAAAACGAAAAATTCGTAATCAGATTTTTCGTTTCATTTCGTCGAGATCTTGAAGAATCAATCATAAGATAACGGATTTTCAATAAATATATTATATGTTAGTCGTGAGTTTAAGGAGGCTTTATCTCCTAAACTATGTCGAAAATTCGTACTCAGTATTTTCGTTTCATTTCGTCAAGATCTTGAAGTATCAAGCATAAGATAACGGATTTTCAATAAATATATTTTATTCGTGACATTAAGGAAGCTATATCTTCTAAACTATACCGAAAACGGAAAATTCGTTACAAATATTTTCGTCTCATTTCGTTCATGTTTTTAAGAAGCAATCATCAGAAAACGGATTTTCAAAAAAATATTTTTTATTCGGGAATTTAAGGAAGCTATATCTCCTAAACTATGCCGAAAACGGAAAATTCCTACCCAGTATTTTCGATTCATTTCGTCGAGATCTTGAAGAATCAATCATCAGATAACGGATTTTCAATAATTATTTTTTATTCGTGACCTTTAGGAGGCTATATCTTCTACACTATGCCGAAAACTGAAAATTCGTACTCAGTATTTTCGTTTCAATTCGTCGAGATCTTGAAGAATCAATCATCAGATAACGGATTTTCAATAAATATTTTTTATTCGTGACCTTAAGGAGGCCATATCTTCTACACTATGCCTAAAGCGGAAAATTCGTACCCAGTATTTTCGATTCATTTCGTCGAGATCTTGAAGAATCAATCATCAGATAACAGATTTTCAATAAATATTTTTTATTCGTGACCTTAAGGAGGCCATTTCTTCTACACTATGCCAAAAATGGAAAATTCGTACCAGTATTTTCGATTCATTTCGTCGAGATCTTGAAGAATCAATCATCAGATAACAGATTTTCAATAAATATTTTTTATTCGTGACCTTAAGGAGGCTATATCTCCTAAACAATGCGGAAACTCGTACTCAGTATTTTCGTAAATTCGTACTCAGTGTTTTCGTTTCATTTCGTCGAAATCTTGAAGAATCAATCATCAGATAACGAATTTTCAATACATATATTTTATTCGTGACCTTAAGAAGGCTATATCTTCTTCATTATGCCGAAAACGGAAAATTCGTACTCAGTATTTTCGTTTCATTTCGTCGAGATCTTCAAGAATCAATCATCAGATAACGGATCTTCAATAAATATTTTTTATTCGTGACTTTTAGGAGGCCATATCTTCTACACTATGCCGAAAACAGAAAATTCCTACCCAGTATTTTCGATTCATTTCGTCGAGATCTTGAAGAATTAATCATCAGATAACGGATTTTCAATAAATATATTTTATTCGTGACCTTAAGGAGGCTATATCTCCTAAACAATGCGGAAAAATCGTACTCAGCATTTTCGTTTCATTTCGTCGAGATCTTGAAGAATCAATCATCAGATAAATTCGAATCAGTATTTTCGTTTCATTTCGTCGGGATCTTAAAGAATCAATCATCAGATAACGGATTTTCAACAAATATATTTTATTCGTGACCTTAAGGAAGCTATATCTCCTAAACTATGCCGAAAACGAAAAATTAGTACTCGGTATTTTCGTTTCATTTCATCGAGATCTTGAAGAATCAATCATCAGATAAATTCGAATCAGTATTTTCGTTTCATTTTGTCGAGATCTTGAAGAATCAATCATCAGATTACGGATTTTCAATAAACGTATTTTATTCGTGACCTTAAGGAAGCTATATCTCCTAAGCTATGCCGAAAACGGAAAATTCTTTCCAAATATTTTCGTCTCATTTCGTTTATGTCCTTAAGAAGCAATGATCAGAAAACGGATTTTCAAAAAAATATTTTTTATTCGTGAATTTAAGGAGACTATATCTCCTTAACTATGCCGAAAGCGGAAAATTCGTACTCAAAATTTTCGTTTCATTTCATCGAGATCTTGAAGAATCAATCATCAGATAACGAATTTTCAATAAATATATTTTATTCGTGACCTTAAGGAGGCTATATCTTCTTCACTATGCCGAAAACGGAAAATTGGTACTCAGTATTTTCGTTTCACTTCGTCGAGATCTTGAAGAATCAATCATCAGATAACGGATTTTCAATAAATATATGTTAGTGGGGACCTTAAGGAAGCTATATCTCCTAAACTATGCTGAAAACGGAAAATTCGTTACAAATATTTTCGACTCATTTCGTTTATGTTTTTAAGAATCAATCATCAGATAACGGATTTTCAATAAATATATGTTAGTCGTGACTTTAAGGAGGCCATATCTTCTACACTATGCCGAAAACGGAAAATTCGTACTGAGTATTTTCGTTTCATTTCGTCGAAATCTTGACGAATCAATCATCAGATAACAGATTTTCAATAAATATTTTTTATTCGTTAGCTTAAGGAGCCCATTTATTCTACTCTATGCCGAAAACGAAAAATTCGTAATCAGATTTTTCGTTTCATTTCGTCGAGATCTTGAAGAATCAATCATAAGATAACGGATTTTCAATAAATATATTATATGTTAGTCGTGAGTTTAAGGAGGCTTTATCTCCTAAACTATGTCGAAAAATTCGTACTCAGTATTTTCGTT
Organism: Zaprionus ornatus; assembly: GCA_018904035.1. Lineage (NCBI taxonomy): Eukaryota > Metazoa > Arthropoda > Insecta > Diptera > Drosophilidae > Zaprionus > Zaprionus ornatus. Next base: position 227,516 of record JAEIFZ010000241.1, on the reverse strand, counting down.
TCATTTCGTCGAGATCTTGAAGTATCAAGCATAAGATAACGGATTTTCAATAAATATATTTTATTCGTGACATTAAGGAAGCTATATCTTCTAAACTATACCGAAAACGGAAAATTCGTTACAAATATTTTCGTCTCATTTCGTTCATGTTTTTAAGAAGCAATCATCAGAAAACGGATTTTCAAAAAAATATTTTTATTCGGGAATTTAAGGAAGCTATATCTCCTAAACTATGCCGAAAACGGAAAATTCCTACCCAGTATTTTCGATTCATTTCGTCGAGATCTTGAAGAATCAATCATCAGATAACGGATTTTCAATAATTATTTTTTATTCGTGACCTTTAGGAGGCCATATCTTCTACACTATGCCGAAAACTGAAAATTCGTACTCAGTATTTTCGTTTCATTTCGTCGAGATCTTGAAGAATCAATCATCAGATAACGGATTTTCAATAAATATTTTTTATTCGTGACTTTTAGGAGGCCATATCTTCTACACTATGCCGAAAACAGAAAATTCCTACCCAGTATTTTCGATTCATTTCGTCGAGATCTTGAAGAATCAATCATCAGATAACAGATTTTCAATAAATATTTTTTATTCGTGACCTTAAGGAGGCCATTTCTTCTACACTATGCCGAAAACGGAAAATTCGAATCAGTATTTTCGTTTCATTTTGTCGAGATCTTGAAGAATCAATCATCAGATAACGGATTTTCAATAAATATATTTTATTCGTGACCTTAAGGAGGCTATATCTCCTAAACAATGCGGAAAAATCGTACTCAGTATTTTCGTTTCATTTCGTCGAGATCTTGAAGAATCAATCATCAGATAACGGATTTTCAATAATTATTTTTTATTCGTGACCTTTAGGAGGCCATATCTTCTACACTATGCCGAAAACGGAAAATTCGTACTCAGTATTTTCGTTTCATTTCGTCGAGATCTTCAAGAATCAATCATCAGATAACGGATCTTCAATAAATATTTTTTATTCGTGACTTTTAGGAGGCCATATCTTCTACACTATGCCGAAAACAGAAAATTCCTACCCAGTATTTTCGATTCATTTCGTCGAGATCTTGAAGAATTAATCATCAGATAACGGATTTTCAATAAATATATTTTATTCGTGACCTTAAGGAGGCTATATCTCCTAAACAATGCGGAAAAATCGTACTCAGCATTTTCGTTTCATTTCGTCGAGATCTTGAAGAATCAATCATCAGATAAATTCGAATCAGTATTTTCGTTTCATTTCGTCGGGATCTTAAAGAATCAATCATCAGATAACGGATTTTCAACAAATATATTTTATTCGTGACCTTAAGGAAGCTATATCTCCTAAACTATGCCGAAAACGAAAAATTAGTACTCGGTATTTTCGTTTCATTTCATCGAGATCTTGAAGAATCAATCATCAGATAAATTCGAATCAGTATTATCGTTTCATTTTGTCGAGATCTTGAAGAATCAATCATCAGATTACGGATTTTCAATAAACGTATTTTATTCGTGACCTTAAGGAAGTTATATCTCCTAAGCTATGCCGAAAACGGAATATTCTTTCCAAATATTTTCGTCTCATTTCGTTTATGTCCTTAAGAAGCAATGATCAGAAAACGGATTTTCAAAAAAATATTTTTTATTCGTGAATTTAAGGAGACTATATCTCCTTAACTATGCCGAAAGCGGAAAATTCGTACTCAAAATTTTCGTTTCATTTCATCGAGATCTTGAAGAATCAATCATCAGATAACGAATTTTCAATAAATATATTTTATTCGTGACCTTAAGGAGGCTATATCTTCTTCACTATGCCGAAAACGGCAAATTCGAATCAGTATTTTCGTTTCATTTTGTCGAGATCTTGAAGAATCAATCATCAGATAACGGATTTTCAATAAATATATTTTATTCGTGACCTTAAGGAGGCTATATCTCCTAAACAATGCGGAAAAATCCTACTCAGTATTTTCGTTTCATTTCGTCGAGATCTTGAAGAATCAATCATCAGATAACGGATTTTCAATAATTATTTTTTATTCGTGACCTTTAGGAGGCCATATCTTCTACACTATGCCGAAAACGGAAAATTCGTACTCAGTATTTTCGTTTCATTTCGTCGAGATCTTCAAGAATCAATCATCAGATAACGGATCTTCAATAAATATTTTTATTCGTGACTTTTAGGAGGCCATATCTTCTACACTATGCCGAAAACAGAAAATTCCTACCCAGTATTTTCGATTCATTTCGTCGAGATCTTGAAGAATTAATCATCAGATAACGGATTTTCAATAAATATATTTTATTCGTGACCTTAAGGAGGCTATATCTCCTAAACAATGCGGAAAAATCGTACTCAGCATTTTCGTTTCATTTCGTCGAGATCTTGAAGAATCAATCATCAGATAAATTCGAATCAGTATTTTCGTTTCATTTCGTCGGGATCTTAAAGAATCAATCATCAGATAACGGATTTTCAACAAATATATTTTATTCGTGACCTTAAGGAAGCTATATCTCCTAAACTATGCCGAAAACGAAAAATTAGTACTCGGTATTTTCGTTTCATTTCATCGAGATCTTGAAGAATCAATCATCAGATAAATTCGAATCAGTATTATCGTTTCATTTTGTCGAGATCTTGAAGAATCAATCATCAGATAACGGATTTTCAATAATAATGTAAACTATGCCGAAAATTCGTACTCAGTATTTTCGTTTCATTTCGTCGAGATCTTGAAGAATTAATCATCAGATAACGGATTTTCAATAAATATATTTTATTCGTGACCTTAAGGAGACTCTATCTCCTAAACAATGCGGAAAAATCGTACTCAGTATTTTCGTTTCATTTCGTCGAGATCTTGAAGAATCAATCATCAGATAACGGATTTTCAATAAATATATTTTATTCGTGACATTAAGGAAGCTATATCTCCTAAACTATGCCGAAAACGGAAAATTCGTACTCAGTATTTTCGATACATTTCGTCGAGATCTTGAAGAATCAATCATCAGATAACGGATTTTCAATAATAATGTAAACTATGCCGAAAATTCGTACTCAGTATTTTCGTTTCATTTCGTCGAGATCTTGAAGAATCAATCATCAGATAACGGATTTTCAATAAATATATTTTATTCGTGACCTTAAGGAGGCTATATCTCCTAAACAATGCGGAAAAATCGTACTCAGTATTTTCGTTTCATTTCGTCGAGATCTTGAAGAATCAATCATCAGAAAACGGATTTTCAAAAAAATATTTTTTATTCGTGAATTTAAGGAGACTATATCTCCTAAACTATGCCGAAAGCGGAAAGTTCGTACTCAGTATTTTCGTTTCATTTTATCGAGATCTTGAAGTATCAATCATCAGATAAAGGATTTTCAATAAATATATTTTATTCGTGACCTTAAGGAGGCCATATCTTCTACACTATGCCGAAAACGGAAAACTCGTATTTAATATTTTCGTTTCATTTCGTCGAGATCTTGAAGAATCAATCATCAGATGACGGATTTTCAATAAATATATGTTAGTCGTGGGTTTAAGGAGGCTTTATCTCCTAAACAATGCGGAAATATCGTACTCAGTATTTTCGTTTCATTTCGCCGAGATCTTGAAGAATCAATCATCAGATAACGGATTTTCAATAAATATATGTTAGTCGTGACTTTAAGGAGGCCATATCTTCTACACTATGCCGAAAACGGAAAATTCGTACTGAGTATTTTCGTTTCATTTCGTCGAAATCTTGAAGAATCAATCATCAGATAACAGATTTTCAATAAATATTTTTTATTCGTGACCTTAAGGAGGCCATTTCTTCTACACCATGCCGAAAACGGAAAATTCGTACTCAGTATTTTCGTTTCATTTCGTCGAGATCTTGAAGAAGCAATCATCAGATAACGGATTTTCAATAAATATATTTTATTCGTGACCTTAAGGAGGCCATATCTTCTATACTATGCCGAAAACGGAAAACTCGTATTTAATATTTTCGTTTCATTTTGTCGAGATCTTGAAGAATCAATCATCAGATGACGGATTTTCAATAAATATATGTTAGTCGTGAGTTTAAGGAGGCTTTATCTCCTAAACAATGCGGAAATATCGTACTCAGTATTTTCGTTTCATTTCGTCGAGATCTTGAAGAATCAATCAGCAGATAAATTCGAATCAGTATTTTCGTTTCATTTCGTCGGGATCTTGAAGAATCAATCATCAGAAAACGGATTTTCAAAAAAATATTTTTTATTCGTGAATTTAAGGAGACTATATCTCCTAAACTATGCCGAAAGCGGAAAATTCGTACTCAGTATTTTCGTTTCATTTTATCGAGATCTTGAAGTATCAATCATCAGATAAAGGATTTTCAATAAATATATTTTATTCGTGACTTTAAGGAGGCCATATCTTCTATACTATGCCGAAAACGGAAAACTCGTATTTAATATTTTCGTTTCATTTCGTCGAGATCTTGAAGAATCAATCATCAGATAACGGATTTTCAATAAATATATTTTATTCGTGACCTTAAGGATCCTATATCTCCTAAACTATGCTGAAAACGGAAAATTCGTACCAAATATTTTCGTTTCATTTCGTTTACGTCTTCAAAAAGCAATCATCAGAAAACGGATTTTCAAAATAATATTTTTTATTCGTGAATTTAAGGAGACTATATCTCCTAAACTATGCCAAAAGCGGAAAATTCGTACTCAGTATTTTCGTTTCATTTCATCGAGATCTTGAAGAATCAATCATCAGATAACGGATTTTCAATAATAATGTAAACTATGCCGAAAATTCGTACTCAGTATTTTCGTTTCATTTCGTCGAGATCTTGAAGAATTAATCATCAGATAACGGATTTTCAATAAATATATTTTATTCGTGACCTTAAGGAGGCTATATCTTCTTCACTATGCCGAAAACGGCAAATTCGAATCAGTATTTTCGTTTCATTTTGCCGAGATCTTGAAGAATCAATCATCAGATAACGGATTTTCAATAAATATATTTTATTCGTGACATTAAGGAAGCTATATCTCCTAAACTATGCCGAAAACGGAAAATTCGTACCCAGTATTTTCGATACATTTCGTCGAGATCTTGAAGAATCAATCATCAGATAACGGATTTTCAATAATAATGTAAACTATGCCGAAAATTCGTACTCAGTATTTTCGTTTCATTTCGTCGAGATCTTGAAGAATTAATCATCAGATAACGGATTTTCAATAAATATATTTTATTCGTGACCTTAAGGAGACTCTATCTCCTAAACAATGCGGAAAAATCGTACTCAGTATTTTCGTTTCATTTCGTCGAGATCTTGAAGAATCAATCATCAGATAACGGATTTTCAATAAATATATTTTATTCGTGACATTAAGGAAGCTATATCTCCTAAACTATGCCGAAAACGGAAAATTCGTACTCAGTATTTTCGATACATTTCGTCGAGATCTTGAAGAATCAATCATCAGATAACGGATTTTCAATAATAATGTAAACTATGCCGAAAATTCGTACTCAGTATTTTCGTTTCATTTCGTCGAGATCTTGAAGAATTAATCATCAGATAACGGATTTTCAATAATAATGTAAACTATGCCGAAAATTCGTACTCAGTATTTTCGTTTCATTTCGTCGAGATCTTGAAGAATTAATCATCAGATAACGGATTTTCAATAAATATATTTTATTCGTGACCTTAAGGAGACTCTATCTCCTAAACAATGCGGAAAAATCGTACTCAGTATTTTCGTTTCATTTCGTCGAGATCTTGAAGAATCAATCATCAGATAACGGATTTTCAATAAATATATTTTATTCGTGACATTAAGGAAGCTATATCTCCTAAACTATGCCGAAAACGGAAAATTCGTACTCAGTATTTTCGATACATTTCGTCGAGATCTTGAAGAATCAATCATCAGATAACGGATTTTCAATAATAATGTAAACTATGCCGAAAATTCGTACTCAGTATTTTCGTTTCATTTCGTCGAGATCTTGAAGAATTAATCATCAGATAACGGATTTTCAATAAATATATTTTATTCGTGACCTTAAGGAGACTCTATCTCCTAAACAATGCGGAAAAATCGTACTCAGTTTTTTCGTTTCATTTCGTCGAGATCTTGAAGAATCAATCATCAGATAAATTCGAATCAGTATTTTCGTTTCATTTCGTCGAGATCTTGAAGAATCAATTATCAGAAAACGGATTTTCAAAAAAATTATTTTTTTTTTCGTGAATTTAAGGAGACTATATCTCCTAAACTATGCCGAAAGCGGAAAATTCGTACTCAGTATTTTAGTTTCATTTTATCGAGATCTTGAAGAATCAAACATCAGATAAAGGATTTTCAATAAATATATGTTAGTCGTGAGTTTAAGGAGGCGTTATCTCCTAAACTATGCGGAAAATTCGTACTCAGTATTTTCGTTTCATTTCGTCGAGATCTTGAAGAATCAATCATCAGATAACGGATTTTCAATAAATATATTTTATTCGTGACCTTAAGGAGGCTATATCTCCTAAACAATGCGGAAAAATCGTACTCAGTATTTTCGTTTCATTTCGTCGAGATCTTGAAGAATCAATCAGCAGATAAATTCGAATCAGTATTTTCGTTTCATTTCGTCGGGATCTTGAAGAATCAATCATCAGATAACGGATTTTCAATAAATATTTTTTATTCGTGAATTTAAGGAGACTATATCTCCTAAACTATGCCGAAAGCGGAAAATTCGTACTCAGTATTTTCGTTTCATTTTATCGAGATCTTGAAGTATCAATCATCAGATAAAGGATTTTCAATAAATATATTTTATTCGTGACCTTAAGGAGGCCATATCTTCTATACTATGCCGAAAACGGAAAACTCGTATTTAATATTTTCGTTTCATTTCGTCGAGATCTTGAAGAATCAATCATCAGATAACGGATTTTCAATAAATATATTTTATTCGTGACCTTAAGGATCCTATATCTCCTAAACTATGCTGAAAACGGAAAATTCGTACCAAATATTTTCGTTTCATTTCGTTTACGTCAAGAAGCAATCATCAGAAAACGGATTTTCAAAATTATATTTTTTATTCGTGAATTTAAGGAGACTATATCTCCTAAACTATGCCGAAAGCGGAAAATTCGTACTCAGTATTTTCGTTTCATTTCATCGAGATCTTGAAGAATCAATCATCAGATAACGGATTTTCAATAATAATGTAAACTATGCCGAAAATTCGTACTCAGTATTTTCGTTTCATTTCGTCGAGATCTTGAAGAATTAATCATCAGATAACGGATTTTCAATAAATATATTTTATTCGTGACCTTAAGGAGGCTATATCTTCTTCACTATGCCGAAAACGGCAAATTCGAATCAGTATTTTCGTTTCATTTTGCCGAGATCTTGAAGAATCAATCATCAGATAACGGATTTTCAATAAATATATTTTATTCGTGACATTAAGGAAGCTATATCTCCTAAACTATGCCGAAAACGGAAAATTCGTACCCAGTATTTTCGATACATTTCGTCGAGATCTTGAAGAATCAATCATCAGATAACGGATTTTCAATAATAATGTAAACTATGCCGAAAATTCGTACTCAGTATTTTCGTTTCATTTCGTCGAGATCTTGAAGAATTAATCATCAGATAACGGATTTTCAATAAATATATTTTATTCGTGACCTTAAGGAGACTCTATCTCCTAAACAATGCGGAAAAATCGTACTCAGTATTTTCGTTTCATTTCGTCGAGATCTTGAAGAATCAATCATCAGATAACGGATTTTCAATAAATATATTTTATTCGTGACATTAAGGAAGCTATATCTCCTAAACTATGCCGAAAACGGAAAATTCGTACCCAGTATTTTCGATACATTTCGTCGAGATCTTGAAGAATCAATCATCAGATAACGGATTTTCAATAATAATGTAAACTATGCCGAAAATTCGTACTCAGTATTTTCGTTTCATTTCGTCGAGATCTTGAAGAATTAATCATCAGATAACGGATTTTCAATAAATATATTTTATTCGTGACCTTAAGGAGGCTATATCTTCTTCACTATGCCGAAAACGGCAAATTCGAATCAGTATTTTCGTTTCATTTTGCCGAGATCTTGAAGAATCAATCATCAGATAACGGATTTTCAATAAATATATTTTATTCGTGACATTAAGGAAGCTATATCTCCTAAACTATGCCGAAAACGGAAAATTCGTACCCAGTATTTTCGATACATTTCGTCGAGATCTTGAAGAATCAATCATCAGATAACGGATTTTCAATAATAGTGTAAACTAAGCCGAAAATTCGTACTCAGTATTTTCGTTTCATTTCGTCGAGATCTTGAAGAATTAATCATCAGATAACGGATTTTCAATAAACATATTTTATTCGTGACCTTAAGGAGACTCTATCTCCTAAACAATGCGGAAAAATCGTACTCAGTATTTTCGTTTCATTTCGTCGAGATCTTGAAGAATCAATCATCAGATAACGGATTTTCAATAAATATATTTTATTCGTGACATTAAGGAAGCTATATCTCCTAAACTATGCCGAAAACGGAAAATTCGTACTCAGTATTTTCGATACATTTCGTCGAGATCTTGAAGAATCAATCATCAGATAACGGATTTTCAATAATAATGTAAACTATGCCGAAAATTCGTACTCAGTATTTTCGTTTCATTTCGTCGAGATCTTGAAGAATTAATCATCAGATAACGGATTTTCAATAAATATATTTTATTCGTGACCTTAAGGAGACTCTATCTCCTAAACAATGCGGAAAAATCGTACTCAGTTTTTTCGTTTCATTTCGTCGAGATCTTGAAGAATCAATCATCAGATAAATTCGAATCAGTATTTTCGTTTCATTTCGTCGAGATCTTGAAGAATCAATTATCAGAAAACGGATTTTCAAAAAATTATTTTTTTTTCGTGAATTTAAGGAGACTATATCTCCTAAACTATGCCGAAAGCGGAAAATTCGTACTCAGTATTTTAGTTTCATTTTATCGAGATCTTGAAGAATCAAACATCAGATAAAGGATTTTCAATAAATATATGTTAGTCGTGAGTTTAAGGAGGCGTTATCTCCTAAACTATGCGGAAAATTCGTACTCAGTATTTTCGTTTCATTTCGTCGAGATCTTGAAGAATCAATCATCAGATAACGGATTTTCAATAAATATATTTTATTCGTGACCTTAAGGAGGCTATATCTCCTAAACAATGCGGAAAAATCGTACTCAGTATTTTCGTTTCATTTCGTCGAGATCTTGAAGAATCAATCAGCAGATAAATTCGAATCAGTATTTTCGTTTCATTTCGTCGGGATCTTGAAGAATCAATCATCAGAAAACGGATTTTCAAAAAAATATTTTTTATTCGTGAAATTAAGGAGACTATATCTCCTAAACTATGCCGAAAGCGGAAAATTCGTACTCAGTATTTTCGTTTCATTTTATCGAGATCTTGAAGTATCAATCATCAGATAAAGGATTTTCAATAAATATATTTTATTCGTGACCTTAAGGAGGCCATATCTTCTATACTATGCCGAAAACGGAAAACTCGTATTTAATATTTTCGTTTCATTTCGTCGAGATCTTGAAGAATCAATCATCAGATAACGGATTTTCAATAAATATATTTTATTCGTGACCTTAAGGATCCTATATCTCCTAAACTATGCTGAAAACGGAAAATTCGTACCAAATATTTTCGTTTCATTTCGTTTACGTCAAGAAGCAATCATCAGAAAACGGATTTTCAAAATAATATTTTTTATTCGTGAATTTAAGGAGACTATATCTCCTAAACTATGCCGAAAGCGGAAAATTCGTACTCAGTATTTTCGTTTCATTTCATCGAGATCTTGAAGAATCAATCATCAGATAACGGATTTTCAATAATAATGTAAACTATGCCGAAAATTCGTACTCAGTATTTTCGTTTCATTTCGTCGAGATCTTGAAGAATTAATCATCAGATAACGGATTTTCAATAAATATATTTTATTCGTGACCTTAAGGAGGCTATATCTTCTTCACTATGCCGAAAACGGCAAATTCGAATCAGTATTTTCGTTTCATTTTGCCGAGATCTTGAAGAATCAATCATCAGATAACGGATTTTCAATAAATATATTTTATTCGTGACATTAAGGAAGCTATATCTCCTAAACTATGCCGAAAACGGAAAATTCGTACCCAGTATTTTCGATACATTTCGTCGAGATCTTGAAGAATCAATCATCAGATAACGGATTTTCAATAATAATGTAAACTATGCCGAAAATTCGTACTCAGTATTTTCGTTTCATTTCGTCGAGATCTTGAAGAATTAATCATCAGATAACGGATTTTCAATAAATATATTTTATTCGTGACCTTAAGGAGACTCTATCTCCTAAACAATGCTGAAAAATCGTACTCAGTATTTTCGTTTCATTTCGTCGAGATCTTGAAGAATCAATCATCAGATAACAGATTTTCAATAAATATATTTTATTCGTGACATTAAGGAAGCTATATCTCCTAAACTATGCCGAAAACGGAAAATTCGTACTCAGTATTTTCGATACATTTCGTCGAGATCTTGAAGAATCAATCATCAGATAACGGATTTTCAATAATAATGTAAACTATGCCGAAAATTCGTACTCAGTATTTTCGTTTCATTTCGTCGAGATCTTGAAGAATTAATCATCAGATAACGGATTTTCAATAAATATATTTTATTCGTGACCTTAAGGAGACTCTATCTCCTAAACAATGCGGAAAAATCGTACTCAGTTTTTTCGTTTCATTTCGTCGAGATCTTGAAGAATCAATCATCAGATAAATTCGAATCAGTATTTTCGTTTCATTTCGTCGAGATCTTGAAGAATCAATTATCAGAAAACGGATTTTCAAAAAAATTATTTTTTTTTTCGTGAATTTAAGGAGACTATATCTCCTAAACTATGCCGAAAGCGGAAAATTCGTACTCAGTATTTTAGTTTCATTTTATCGAGATCTTGAAGAATCAATCATCAGATAAAGGATTTTCAATAAATATATGTTAGTCGTGAGTTTAAGGAGGCTTTATCTCCTAAACAATGCGGAAATATCGTACTCAGTATTTTCGTTTCATTTCGTCGAGATCTTGAAGAATCAATCATCAGATAACGGATTTTCAATAAATATATGTTAGTCGTGACTTTAAGGAGGCCTTATCTTCTACACTATGCCGAAAACGGAAAACTCGTATTTAATATTTTCGTTTCATTTCGTCGAAATCTTGAAGAATCAATCATCAGATAACAGATTTTCAATAAATATTTTTTATTCGTGACCTTAAGGAGGCCATTTCTTCTACACTATGCCGAAAACGGAAAATTCGTACTCAGTATTTTCGTTTCATTTCGTCGAGATCTTGAAGAAGCAATCATCAGATAACGGATTTTCAATAAATATATTATATGTTAGTCGTGAGTTTAAGGAGGCTTTATCTCCTAAACTATGTCGAAAATTCGTACTCAGTATTTTCGTTTCATTTCGTCGAGATCTTGAAGTATCAAGCATCAGATAACGGATTTTCAATAAATATATTTTATTCGTGACCTTAAGGAAGCTATATCTTCTAAACTATACCGAAAACGGAAAATTAGTTACAAATATTTTCGTCTCATTTCGTTCATGTTTTTAAGAAGCAATCATCAGAAAACGGATTTTCAAAAAATATTTTTTATTCGGGAATTTAAGGAAGCTATATCTCCTAAACTATGCCGAAAACGGAAAATTCCTACCCAGTATTTTCGATTCATTTCGTCGAGATCTTGAAGAATCAATCATCAGATAACGGATTTTCAATAATTATTTTTTATTCGTGACCTTTAGGAGGCCATATCTTCTACACTATGCCGAAAACAGAAAATTCGTACTCAGTATTTTCGTTTCATTTCGTCGAGATCTTGAAGAATCAATCATCAGATAACGGATTTTCAATAAATATTTTTTATTCGTGACTTTTAGGAGGCCATATCTTCTACACTATGCCGAAAACAGAAAATTCGTACTCAGTATTTTCGTTTCATTTCGTCGAGATCTTGAAGAATCAATCATCAGATAACAGATTTTCAATAAATATTTTTTATTCGTGACCTTAAGGAGGCCATTTCTTCTACAGTATGCCGAAAACGGAACATTCGTACTCAGTATTTTCGTTTCATTTCGTCGAGATCTTGAAGAAGCAATCATCAGATAACGGATTTTCAATAAATATATGTTAGTCGTGACTTTAAGGAGGCCATATCTTCTACACTATGCCGAAAACGGAAAATTCGTAGTCACTATTTTCGTTTCATTTCGTCGAGATCTTGAAGAATCAATCATCAGATAACTGATTTTCAATAAATATTTTTTATTCGTGAGCTTAAGGAGGCCATTTTTTCTACTCTATGCCGAAAACGGAAAATTCGTAATCAGATTTTTCGTTTCATTTCGTCGAGATCTTGAAGAATCAATCATCAGAAAACGGATTTTCAATAAATATATTATATGTTAGTCGTGAGTTTAAGGAGGCTTTATCTCCTAAACTATGCGGAAAATTCGTACTCAGTATTTTCGTTTCATTTCGTCGAGATCTTGAAGTATCAATCATCAGATAACGGATTTTCAATAAATATATTTTATTCGTGACCTTAACGAAGCTATATCTCTTAAACTATACCGAAAACGGAAAATTCGTTACAAATATTTTCGTCTCATTTCGTTTATGTTTTTAAGAAGCAATCATTAGAAAACGGATTTTCAAAAAAATATTTTTTATTCGGGAATTTAAGGAAGCTATATCTCCTAAACTATGCCGAAAACGGAAAATTCCTACCCAGTATTTTCGATTCATTTCGTCGAGATCTTGAAGAATCAATCATCAGATAAAGGATTTTCAATAAATATATGTTAGTCGTGAGTTTAAGGAGGCTTTATCTCCTAAACAATGCGGAAATATCGTACTCAGTATTTTCGTTTCATTTCGTCGAGATCTTGAAGAATCAATCATCAGATAACGGATTTTCAATAAATATATGTTAGTCGTGACTTTAAGGAGGCCTTATCTTCTACACTATGCCGAAAACGGAAAACTCGTATTTAATATTTTCGTTTCATTTCGTCGAAATCTTGAAGAATCAATCATCAGATAACAGATTTTCAATAAATATTTTTTATTCGTGACCTTAAGGAGGCCATTTCTTCTACACTATGCCGAAAACGGAAAATTCGTACTCAGTATTTTCGTTTCATTTCGTCGAGATCTTGAAGAAGCAATCATCAGATAACGGATTTTCAATAAATATATTATATGTTAGTCGTGAGATTAAGGAGGCTTTATCTCCTAAACTATGTCGAAAATTCGTACTCAGTATTTTCGTTTCATTTCGTCGAGATCTTGAAGTATCAAGCATCAGATAACGGATTTTCAATAAATATATTTTATTCGTGACCTTAAGGAAGCTATATCTTCTAAACTATACCGAAAACGGAAAATTAGTTACAAATATTTTCGTCTCATTTCGTTCATGTTTTTAAGAAGCAATCATCAGAAAACGGATTTTCAAAAAAATATTTTTTATTCGGGAATTTAAGGAAGCTATATCTCCTAAACTATGCCGAAAACGGAAAATTCCTACCCAGTATTTTCGATTCATTTCGTCGAGATCTTGAAGAATCAATCATCAGATAACGGATTTTCAATAATTATTTTTTATTCGTGACCTTTAGGAGGCCATATCTTCTACACTATGCCGAAAACAGAAAATTCGTACTCAGTATTTTCGTTTCATTTCGTCGAGATCTTGAAGAATCAATCATCAGATAACGGATTTTCAATAAATATTTTTTATTCGTGACTTTTAGGAGGCCATATCTTCTACACTATGCCGAAAACAGAAAATTCGTACTCAGTATTTTCGTTTCATTTCGTCGAGATCTTGAAGAATCAATCATCAGATAACAGATTTTCAATAAATATTTTTTATTCGTGACCTTAAGGAGGCCATTTCTTCTACAGTATGCCGAAAACGGAACATTCGTACTCAGTATTTTCGTTTCATTTCGTCGAGATCTTGAAGAAGCAATCATCAGATAACGGATTTTCAATAAATATATGTTAGTCGTGACTTTAAGGAGGCCATATCTTCTACACTATGCCGAAAACGGAAAATTCGTAGTCACTATTTTCGTTTCATTTCGTCGAGATCTTGAAGAATCAATCATCAGATAACTGATTTTCAATAAATATTTTTTATTCGTGAGCTTAAGGAGGCCATTTTTTCTACTCTATGCCGAAAACGGAAAATTCGTAATCAGATTTTTCGTTTCATTTCGTCGAGATCTTGAAGAATCAATCATCAGAAAACGGATTTTCAATAAATATATTATATGTTAGTCGTGAGTTTAAGGAGGCTTTATCTCCTAAACTATGCGGAAAATTCGTACTCAGTATTTTCGTTTCATTTCGTCGAGATCTTGAAGTATCAATCATCAGATAACGGATTTTCAATAAATATATTTTATTCGTGACCTTAAGGAAGCTATATCTCTTAAACTATACGGAAAACGGAAAATTCGTTACAAATATTTTCGTCTCATTTCGTTTATGTTTTTAAGAAGCAATCATTAGAAAACGGATTTTCAAAAAAATATTTTTTATTCGGGAATTTAAGGAAGCTATATCTCCTAAACTATGCCGAAAACGGAAAATTCCTACCCAGTATTTTCGATTCATTTCGTCGAGATCTTGAAGAATCAATCATCAGATAACGGATTTTCAATAAATATATGTTAGTGGGGACCTTAAGGAAGCTATATCTCCTAAACTATGCTGAAAACGGAAAATTCGTTACAAATATTTTCGACTCATTTCGCTTATGTTTTTAAGAATCAATCATCAGATAACGGATTTTCAATAAATATATTTTATTCGTGACCTTAAGGAGGCTATATCTTCTTCACTATGCCGAAAACGGCAAATTCGAATCAGTATTTTCGTTTCATTTTGTCGAGATCTTGAAGAATCAATCATCAGATAACGGATTTTCAATAAATATATTTTATTCGTGACATTAAGGAAGCTATATCTCCTAAACTATGCCGAAAACGGAAAATTCGTACTCAGTATTTTCGATACATTTCGTCGAGATCTTGAAGAATCAATCATCAGATAACGGATTTTCAATAATAATGTAAACTATGCCGAAAATTCGTACTCAGTATTTTCGTTTCATTTCGTCGAGATCTTGAAGAATTAATCATCATATAACGGATTTTCAATAAGTATATTTTATTCGTGACCTTAAGGAAGCTATATCTCCTAAACTATGCCGAAAACGGAAAATTCGTACTCAGTATTTTCGATACATTTCGTCGAGATCTTGAAGAATCAGTCATCAGATAACGGATTTTCAATAAATATATTTTATTCGTGACCTTAAGGAGACTCTATCTCCTAAACAATGCTTAAAAATCGTACTCAGTATTTTCGTTTCATTTCGTCGAGATCTTGAAGAATCAATCATCAGATAACGGATTTTCAATAAATATATTTTATTCGTGACATTAAGGAAGCTATATCTCCTAAACTATGCCGAAAACGGAAAATTCGTACTCAGTATTTTCGATACATTTCGTCGAGATCTTGAAGAATCAATCATCAGATAACGGATTTTCAATAATAATGTAAGCTATGCCGAAAATTCGTACTCAGTATTTTCGTTTCATTTCGTCGAGATCTTGAAGAATTAATCATCAGATAACGGATTTTCAATAAATATATTTTATTCGTGACCTTAAGGAGACTCTATCTCCTAAACAATGCGAAAAAATCGTACTCAGTTTTTTCGTTTCATTTCGTCGAGATCTTGAAGAATCAATCATCAGATAAATTCGAATCAGTATTTTCGTTTCATTTCGTCGAGATCTTGAAGAATCAATTATCAGAAAACGGATTTTCAAAAAAATATTTTTTATTCGTGAATTTAAGGAGACTATATCTCCTAAACTATGCCGAAAGCGGAAAATTCGTACTCAGTATTTTCGTTTCATTTTATCGAGATCTTGAAGAATCAATCATCAGATAACGGATTTTCAATAAATATATGTTAGTCGTGAGTTTAAGGAGGCGTTATCTCCTAAACTATGCGGAAAATTCGTACTCAGTATTTTCGTTTCATTTCGTCGAGATCTTGAAGAATCAATCATCAGATAACGGATTTTCAATAAATATATTTTATTCGTGACCTTAAGGAGGCTATATCTCCTAAACAATGCGGAAAAATCGTACTCAGTATTTTCGTTTCATTTCGTCGAGATCTTGAAGAATCAATCAGCAGATAAATTCGAATCAGTATTTTCGTTTCATTTCGTCGGGATCTTGAAGAATCAATCATCAGAAAACGGATTTTCAAAAAAATATTTTTTATTCGTGAATTTAAGGAGACTATATCTCCTAAACTATGCCGAAAGCGGAAAATTCGTACTCAGTATTTTCGTTTCATTTTATCGAGATCTTGAAGAATCAATCATCAGATAACGGATTTTCAATAAATATATGTTAGTGGGGACCTTAAGGAAGCTATATCTCCTAAACTATGCTGAAAACGGAAAATTCGTTACAAATATTTTCGACTCATTTCGCTTATGTTTTTAAGAATCAATCATCAGATAACGGATTTTCAATAAATATATTTTATTCGTGACCTTAAGGAGGCTATATCTTCTTCACTATGCCGAAAACGGCAAATTCGAATCAGTATTTTCGTTTCATTTTGTCGAGATCTTGAAGAATCAATCATCAGATAACGGATTTTCAATAAATATATTTTATTCGTGACATTAAGGAAGCTATATCTCCTAAACTATGCCGAAAACGGAAAATTCGTACCCAGTATTTTCGATACATTTCGTCGAGATCTTGAAGAATCAATCATCAGATAACGGATTTTCAATAATAATGTAAACTATGCCGAAAATTCGTACTCAGTATTTTCGTTTCATTTCGTCGAGATCTTGAAGAATTAATCATCAGATAACGGATTTTCAATAAATATATTTTATTCGTGACCTTAAGGAAGCTATATCTCCTAAACTATGCCGAAAACGGAAAATTCGTACTCAGTATTTTCGATACATTTCGTCGAGATCTTGAAGAATCAATCATCAGATAACGGATTTTCAATAAATATATTTTATTCGTGACCTTAAGGAGACTCTATCTCCTAAACAATGCGGAAAAATCGTACTCAGTATTTTCGTTTCATTTCGTCGAGATCTTGAAGAATCAATCATCAGATAACGGATTTTCAATAAATATATTTTATTCGTGACATTAAGGAAGCTATATCTCCTAAACTATGCCGAAAACGGAAAATTCGTACTCAGTATTTTCGATACATTTCGTCGAGATCTTGAAGAATCAATCATCAGATAACGGATTTTCAATAATAATGTAAACTATGCCGAAAATTCGTACTCAGTATTTTCGTTTCATTTCGTCGAGATCTTGAAGAATTAATCATCAGATAACGGATTTTCAATAAATATATTTTATTCGTGACCTTAAGGAGACTCTATCTCCTAAACAATGCGAAAAAATCGTACTCAGTTTTTTCGTTTCATTTCGTCGAGATCTTGAAGAATCAATCATCAGATAAATTCGAATCAGTATTTTCGTTTCATTTCGTCGAGATCTTGAAGAATCAATTATCAGAAAACGGATTTTCAAAAAAATTATTTTTTTTTTCGTGAATTTAAGGAGACTATATCTCCTAAACTATGCCGAAAGCGGAAAATTCGTACTCAGTATTTTAGTTTCATTTTATCGAGATCTTGAAGAATCAATCATCAGATAAAGGATTTTCAATAAATATATGTTAGTCGTGAGTTTAAGGAGGCTATATCTCCTAAACAATGCGGAAAAATCGTACTCAGTATTTTCGATTCATTTCGTCGAGAACTTGAAGAATCAATCATCAGAAAACGGATTTTCAAAAAAATATTTTTTATTCGTGAATTTAAGGAGATAATATCTCCTAAACTATGCCGAAAGCGGAAAATTCGTACTCAGTATTTTCGTTTCATTTTATCGAGATCTTGAAGTATCAATCATCAGATAAAGGATTTTCAATAAATATATTTTATTCGTGACCTTAAGGAGGCCATATCTTCTATACTATGCCGAAAACGGAAAACTCGTATTTAATATTTTCGTTTCATTTCGTCGAGATCTTGAAGAATCAATCATCAGATGACGGATTTTCAATAAATATATGTTAGTCGTGAGTTTAAGGAGGCTTTATCTCCTAAACAATGCGGAAATATCGTACTCAGTATTTTCGTTTCATTTCGTCGAGATCTTGAAGAATCAATCATCAGATAACGGATTTTCAATAAATATATGTTAGTCGTGACTTTAAGGAGGCCATATCTTCTACACTATGCCGAAAACGGAAAATTCGTACTGAGTATTTTCGTTTCATTTCGTCGAAATCTTGAAGAATCAATCATCAGATAACAGATTTTCAATAAATATTTTTTATTCGTGACCTTAAGGAGGCCGTTTCTTCTACACTATGCCGAAAACGGAAAATTCGTACTCAGTATTTTCGTTTCATTTCGTCGAGATCTTGAAGAAGCAATCATCAGATAACGGATTTTCAATAGATATATTATATGTTAGTCGTGAGTTTAAGGAGGCTTTATCTCCTAAACTATGTCGAAAATTCGTACTCAGTATTTTCGTTTCATTTCGTCGAGATCTTGAAGTATCAAGCATCAGATAACGGATTTTCAATAAATATATTTTATTCGTGACCTTAAGGAAGCTATATCTTCTAAACTATACCGAAAACGGAAAATTCGTTACAAATATTTTCGTCTCATTTCGTTCATGTTTTTAAGAAGCAATCATCAGAAAACGGATTTTCAAAAAAATATTTTTTATTCGGGAATTTAAGGAAGCTATATCTCCTAAACTATGCCGAAAACGGAAAATTCCTACCCAGTATTTTCGATTCATTTCGTCGAGATCTTGAAGAATCAATCATCAGATAACGGATTTTTAATAATTATTTTTTATTCGTGACCTTTAAGAGGCCATATCTTCTACACTATGCCGAAAACAGAAAATTCGTACTCAGTATTTTCGTTTCATTTCGTCGAGATCTTGAAGAATCAATCATCAGATAACAGATTTTCAATAAATATTTATTATTCGTGACCTTAAGGAGGCCATTTCTTCTACACTATGCCGAAAACGGAACATTCGTACTCAGTATTTTCGTTTCATTTCGTCGAGATCTTGAAGAAGCAATCATCAGATAACGGATTTTCAATAAATATATGTTAGTCGTGACTTTAAGGAGGCCATATCTTCTACACTATGCCGAAAACGGAAAATTCGTAGTCACTATTTTCGTTTCATTTCGTCGAGATCTTGAAGAATCAATCATCAGATAACTGATTTTCAATAAATATTTTTTATTCGTGAGCTTAAGGAGGCCATTTTTTCTACTCTATGCCGAAAACGGAAAATTCGTAATCAGATTTTTCGTTTCATTTCGTCGAGATCTTGAAGAATCAATCATCAGAAAACGGATTTTCATTAAATATATTATATGTTAGTCGTGAGTTTAAGGAGGCTTTATCTCCTAAACTATGCGGAAAATTCGTACTCAGTATTTTCGTTTCATTTCGTCGAGATCTTGAAGTATCAATCATCAGATAACGGATTTTCAATAAATATATTTTATTCGTGACCTTAAGGAAGCTATATCTCCTAAACTATACCGAAAACGGAAAATTCGTTACAAATATTTTCGTCTCATTTCGTTTATGTTTTTAAGAAGCAATCATCAGAAAACGGATTTTCAAAAAAATATTTTTTATTCGGGAATTTAAGGAAGCTATATCTCCTAAACTATGCCGAAAACGGAAAATTCCTACCCAGTATTATCGATTCATTTCGTCGAGATCTTGAAGAATCAATAATCAGATAACGGATTTTCAATAATTATTTTTTATTCGTGACCTTTAGGAGGCCATATCTTCTACACTATGCCGAAAACGGAAAATTCGTACTCAGTATTTTCGTTTCATTTCGTCGAGGTCTTGAAGAATCAATCATCAGATAACGGATTTTCAATAAATATATTTTATTCGTGACTTTAAGGAGGCCGTATCTTCTATACTATGCCGAAAACGGAAAATTCGTATTCAGTATTTTCGTTTCATTTCGTCGAGATCTTGAAGAGTCAATTATCAGATAACGGATTTTCAATAAATAAATGTTAGTCGTGACTTTAAGGAGGCCATATTTTCTACACTATGCCGAAAACGGAAAATTCGTAGTCAGTATTTTCGTTTCATTTCGTCGAGATCTTGAAGAATCAATCATCAGATAACGGATTTTCAATAATTATTTTTTATTCGTGATCTTTAGGAGGCCATATCTTCTACACTATGCCGAAAACGGAAAATTCGTACTCAGTATTTTCGTTTCATTTCGTCGAGATCTTGAAGAATCAATCATCAGATAACATTTTCAATAAATATTTTTTATTCGTGACCTTAAGGAGGCCATTTCTTCTACACTATGCCGAAAACGGAAAATTCGTACTCAGTATTTTCGTTTCATTTTCGTCGAGATCTTGAAGAATCAATCATCAGAAAACGGATTTTCAAAAATATATTTTTTATTCGTGAATTTAAGGAGACTATATCTCGTAAACTATGCCGAAAGCGGAAAATTCGTACTCAGTATTTTCGTTTCATTTTATCGAGATCTTAAAGAATCAATCATCAGATAACGGATTTTCAATAAATATATTTTATTCGTGACCTTAAGGAGGCCGTATCTTCTATACTATGCCGAAAACGGAAAATTCGTATTCAGTATTTTCGTTTCATTTCGTCGAGATCTTGAAGAATCAAACATCAGATAACGGATTTTCAATAAATAAATGTTAGTCGTGAGTTTAAGGAGGCTTTATCTCCTAAACTATGCGGAAAATTCGTACTCAGTATTTTCGTTTCATTTCGTCGAGATCTTGAAGAATCAATCATCAGATAACTGATTTTAAATAAATATATGTTAGTCGTGACTTTAAGGAGGCCATATCTTCTACACTATGCCGAAAACGGATAATACGTACTGAGTATTTTCGTTTCATTTCGTCGAGATCTTGAAGAATCAATCATCAGATAACAGATTTTCAATAAATATTTTTTATTCGTGAGCTTAAGGAGGCCATTTTTCTTACCCTATGCCGAAAACGGAAAATTCGTAATCAGATTTTTGTTTCATTTCGTCGAGATCTCGAAGAATCAATCATCAGATACCGGATTTTCAATAAATATATTATATGTTAGTCGTGAGTTTAAGGAGGCTTTATCTCCTAAACTATGCGGAAAATTCGTACTCAGTATTTTCGTTTCATTTCGTCGAGATCTTGAAGTATCAATCATCATATAACGGATTTTCAATAAATATATTTTATTCGTGACCTTAAGGAAGCTATATCTCCTAAACTATACCGAATACGGAAAATTCGTTACAAATATTTTCGTCTCATTTCGTTTATGTTTTTAAGAAGCAATCATCAGAAAACGGATTTTCAAAAAAATATTTTTATTCGGGAATTTAAGGAAGCTATATCTCCTAAACTATGCCGAAAACGGAAAATTCCTACCAAGTATTTTCGATTCATTTCGTCGAGATCTTGAAGAATCAATCATCAGACAACGGATTTTCAATAATTATTTTTTATTCGTGACTTTTAGGAGGCCATTTCTTCTACACTATGCCGAAAACGGAAAATTCGTACTCAATATTTTCGTTTCATTTCGTCGAGATCTTGAAGAATCAATCATCAGATAACGGATTTTCAATAAATATATTATATTCGTGACCTTAAGGAGGCCGTATCTTCTATACTATGCCGAAAACGGAAAATTCGTATTCAGTATTTTCGTTTCATTTCGTCGAGATCTTGAAGAGTCAATCATCAGATAACGGATTTTCAATAAATAAATGTTAGTCGTGACTTTAAGGAGGCCATATCTTCTACACTATGCCGAAAACGGAAAATTCGTAGTCAGTATTTTCGTTTCATTTCGTCGAGATCTTGAAGAATCAATCATCAGATAACGGATTTTCAATAATTATTTTTTATTCGTGATCTTTAGGAGGCCATATCTTCTACACTATGCCGAAAACGGAAAATTCGTACTCAGTATTTTCGTTTCATTTCGTCGAGATCTTGAAGAATCAATCATCAGATAACATTTTCAATAAATATTTTTTATTCGTGACCTTAAGGAGGCCATTTCTTCTACACTATGCCGAAAACGGAAAATTCGTACTCAGTATTTTCGTTTCATTTCGTCGAGATCTTGAAGAATCAATCATCAGAAAACGGATTTTCAATAAATATATTATATGTTAGTCGTGAGATTAAGGAGGCTTTATCTCCTAAACTATGCGGAAAATTCGTACTTAGTATTTTCGTTTCATTTCGTCGAGATCTTGAAGTATCAATCATCAGATAACGCATTTTCAATAAATATATTTTATTCGTGACCTTAAGGAGGCCATTTTTTCTACTCTATGCCGAAAACGGAAAATTCGTAATCAGATTTTTCGTTTCATTTCGTCGAGATCTTGAAGAATCAATCATCAGATAACATTTTCAATAAATATTTTTTATTCGTGACCTTAAGGAGGCCATTTCTTCTACACTATGCCGAAAACGGAAAATTCGTACTCAGTATTTTCGTTTCATTTCGTCGAGATCTTGAAGAATCAATCATCAGAAAACGGATTTTCAATAAATATATTATATGTTAGTCGTGAGATTAAGGAGGCTTTATCTCCTAAACTATGCGGAAAATTCGTACTCAGTATTTTCGTTTCATTTCGTCGAGATCTTGAAGAGTCAATTATCAGATAACGGATTTTCAATAAATAAATGTTAGTCGTGACTTTAAGGAGGCCATATTTTCTACACTATGCCGAAAACGGAAAATTCGTAGTCAGTATTTTCGTTTCATTTCGTCGAGATCTTGAAGAATCAATCATCAGATAACGGATTTTCAATAATTATTTTTTATTCGTGATCTTTAGGAGGCCATATCTTCTACACTATGCCGAAAACGGAAAATTCGTACTCAGTATTTTCGTTTCATTTCGTCGAGATCTTGAAGAATCAATCATCAGATAACATTTTCAATAAATATTTTTTATTCGTGACCTTAAGGAGGCCATTTCTTCTACACTATGCCGAAAACGGAAAATTCGTACTCAGTATTTTCGTTTCATTTCGTCGAGATCTTGAAGAATCAATCATCAGAAAACGGATTTTCAAAAATATATTTTTTATTCGTGAATTTAAGGAGACTATATCTCGTAAACTATGCCGAAAGCGGAAAATTCGTACTCAGTATTTTCGTTTCATTTTATCGAGATCTTAAAGAATCAATCATCAGATAACGGATTTTCAATAAATATATTTTATTCGTGACCTTAAGGAGGCCGTATCTTCTATACTATGCCGAAAACGGAAAATTCGTATTCAGTATTTTCGTTTCATTTCGTCGAGATCTTGAAGAATCAAACATCAGATAACGGATTTTCAATAAATAAAT
This sequence comes from Zaprionus ornatus, assembly GCA_018904035.1. Lineage (NCBI taxonomy): Eukaryota > Metazoa > Arthropoda > Insecta > Diptera > Drosophilidae > Zaprionus > Zaprionus ornatus. The sequence goes on along the minus strand of JAEIFZ010000241.1, from coordinate 203,773 downwards.
GTTAGTCGTGAGTTTAAGGAGGCTTTATCTCCTAAACTATGCGGAAAATTCGTACTCAGTATTTACGTTTCATTTCGTCGAGATCTTGAAGAATCAATCATCAGATAACTGATTTTAAATAAATATATGTTAGTCGTGACTTTAAGGAGGCCATATCTTCTACACTATGCCGAAAACGGATAATACGTACTGAGTATTTTCGTTTCATTTCGTCGAGATCTTGAAGAATCAATCATCAGATAACAGATTTTCAATAAATATTTTTTATTCGTGAGCTTAAGGAGGCCATTTTTCTTACCCTATGCCGAAAACGGAAAATTCGTAATCAGATTTTTGTTTCATTTCGTCGAGATCTCGAAGAATCAATCATCAGATACCGGATTTTCAATAAATATATTATATGTTAGTCGTGAGTTTAAGGAGGCTTTATCTCCTAAACTATGCGGAAAATTCGTACTCAGTATTTTCGTTTCATTTTATCGAGATCTTGAAGAATCAATCATCAGATAACGGATTTTCAATAAATATATTTTATTCGTGACCTTAAGGAAGCTATATCTCCTAAACTATACCGAAAACGGAAAATTCGTTACAAATATTTTCGTCTCATTTCGTTTATGTTTTTAAGAAGCAATCATCAGAAAACGGATTTTCAAAAAAATATTTTTATTCGGGAATTTAAGGAAGCTATATCTCCTAAACTATGCCGAAAACGGAAAATTCCTACCAAGTATTTTCGATTCATTTCGTCGAGATCTTGAAGAATCAATCATCAGACAACGGATTTTCAATAATTATTTTTTATTCGTGACTTTTAGGAGGCCATTTCTTCTACACTATGCCGAAAACGGAAAATTCGTACTCAATATTTTCGTTTCATTTCGTCGAGATCTTGAAGAATCATTCATCAGATAACGGATTTTCAATAAATATATTATATTCGTGACCTTAAGGAGGCCGTATCTTCTATACTATGCCGAAAACGGAAAATTCGTATTCAGTATTTCGTTTCATTTCGTCGAGATCTTGAAGAGTCAATCATCAGATAAAGGATTTTCAATAAATAAATGTTAGTCGTGACTTTAAGGAGGCCATATCTTCTACACTATGCCGAAAACGGAAAATTCGTAGTCAGTATTTTCGTTTCATTTCGTCGAGATCTTGAAGAATCAATCATCAGATAACGGATTTTCAATAATTATTTTTTATTCGTGATCTTTAGGAGGCCATATCTTCTACACTATGCCGAAAACGGAAAATTCGTACTCAGTATTTTCGTTTCATTTCGTCGAGATCTTGAAGAATTAATCATCAGATAACATTTTCAATAAATATTTTTTATTCGTGACCTTAAGGAGGCCATTTCTTCTACACTATGCCGAAAACGGAAAATTCGTACTCAGTATTTTCGTTTCATTTCGTCGAGATCTTGAAGAATCAATCATCAGAAAACGGATTTTCAATAAATATATTATATGTTAGTCGTGAGATTAAGGAGGCTTTATCTCCTAAACTATGCGGAAAATTCGTACTCAGTATTTTCGTTTCATTTCGTCGAGATCTTGAAGTATCAATCATCAGATAACGCATTTTCAATAAATATATTTTATTCGTGACCTTAAGGAAGCTATATCTCCTAAACTATACCGAAAACGGAAAATTCGTTACAAATATTTTCGTCGCATTTCGTTTATTGCAATTGTCACCTCATTGCATGCGGACGTGTTTTTAACAGTGCTCCAGTTAAACAATTCTAAAAATCGAAACAGAATAGTGAACCAAACACAAAATCATAAGCGAAAAGACGCTCAGTGCAATGCCTGCACATATACATAGATTTTCTAACAAATCTATAAGTTATTAATCAACTAATTACAAAAATAAATAAACTAACCAAAAACAATGAGTGAAAACGAAGCTCACGCGCAGCGTCAACGTCAGAAAGATGAGCGACGGCTCTCTTTGCAACGCTACAACGCTTACTTTTCCGTCGTCTCCGCGGAATTGAATCGCGAGCGGTCAATCACCCCCAACCCGACAGCTCTCTTAACACGCGACAGTGAACGCTCTTGCTCCCCGCCGCCGTCGCTACCATCTACCGGGTCGACGCAATCCGACCGCCCGCGATCGGCAACTCCCAACCCGCCAAACGAACACCTGCTTACAGCGAACGTCAATGAACGATCTCGCTCTTCGTCTCCCTTACCAACAAAATCTGCTCACACCAAGCAAAGAGAACAGAACTTAGCTGTAAAAGCAAGCACAAACTCTTCAATTGTCGCGACAACCCCAATAACCAATACAACACCGATGCCGACTGCCCGCTCAACACACACAAACACAACGAAAACTACGCAGACAGCAAAACAAACTGCAACATACGAAAACGTAAACGCAAAGCCGGCCATACAGACTGGAATGGATCGCTACATCCAAATAAAACGAAAGCTAAGCCCCCTAAAAAATGTAAACAAACCAAAATTCACACGCGCCAACGCCAGCACAACATTAGGCGAAGTACCGAACAATGCCAACAGATTTGACATTTTGGCAGATACTATTGAAGACCTGCCCGTTGAAGCTGATGGAAGCGACAAAAATAAGCCAAAGCCACCACCAATATTTGTACGCCAGAAAAGCTCTAGTACATTTGTAAACAACGTAATAAAGCTCATAGGTGATGCAAATTTCCACATAATTCCCTTAGTTAGGGGAAACATTCATGAAACTAAAGTTCAGACCAAGTCTGAACAACACTTTAGAGCCTTAACAAAGTATTTGGACGAAGGAGAAAAAAGCTATTACACATACCAGCTAAAAAGCTGCAAGGGTCTGCAAGTCGTACTAAAGGGCATTGAGCCTGATGTAACACCAGACGAAATAAAGCTGGCGCTACAGGATAAAGGATTTACCGCAAAATCAGTCTTCAACATCTTAAACAAAAATAGACAGCCGCAACCACTCTTCAAGGTGGAACTTGCACCAGAAGCAAAGATGCCGAAAAGAAACGATGTGCATCCAATGTACAAACTCCAATTTTTACTACATCGTAGAATCACCGTAGAAGAACCTCACAAACGTAACAATCTGGTACAATGTATGAACTGCCAAGAATACGGCCATACAAAGTCTTACTGTAAGCTGCGCCCAGTGTGCGTAGTCTGTGGCGAGCCCCACGACAAAGCCAGCTGCAGTGCACCCAAAGAAGACTCAAGCGGAAAAAGGTGTGGCAACTGTGGAGGCAATCACACAGCCAACTACAGAGGCTGCCCAGTATACAAAGATCTCAAAAGCCGCATTAACCAGCGCGTAGCCACTGTACGCTCACAAAACGCACCGATCACAAAAATACCCTCCAAAAACAACCCAGAAGTTTTCTTCTCTACCACAGCCAGATCCTCACTTGGTACAGGATTCGTTACCAAAAACGCGTCATATGCAAGCGCTCTAAGATCAGGTCTAGAGCCCCCAGCCTCCAATGCGCCATGTTCACAAGCCAAATATGTGGACTTCAATTCGGTACAAGACGAAAAGCCAATGGAACAACAACAAAACAATTTCGAAGCAATGATATTTACCTTGCAGCAGAGCATGACGGAGTTTATGGCGTTTATGCGGACAACCATGCAAGATCTAATGCGTAATCAAAACATGTTGATACAATTGCTTGTATCACAGCAATCAAAATAATCATCTTCATGGCCTCGCTAAGAATCTCTACGTGGAACGCCAACGGCGTTTCACAGCACAAACTTGAGCTAGCTCAATTCATACTCGAAAAGCACATCGACGTAATGCTACTTTCGGAAACACACCTCACAAACAAATATAACTTCAACATAAGAGGATATATTTTCTACGGAACCAATCACCCTGATGGTAAGGCCCACGGCGGGACCGGGATTTTGATAAGAAGCCGTCTCAAGCACCACTGTCATATTGAGACTGCCAAAAACTATCTACAAGCAACATCAGTAAAAATTCACTTGGATAATGGTAACAAGCTTACATTAGCCGCTGTTTACTGCCCACCTCGTTTCACTTTATCCGAAGACCAACTTATGGAATTCTTCAACTCACTTGGAGAACATTTTATAGCAGCTGGGGACTATAATGCCAAGCACACACACTGGGGGTCTCGACTCGTGAATCCAAAAGGAAAACAGCTCTACAACGCCATTATAAAAGCAAACAACAAGCTCGACCACGTTTCTCCTGGCACACCTACTTACTGGCCTACTGACCCCAAAAAACTACCTGATCTAATTGATTTCGCAGTCACCAAAAACATTCCCCGTAATTTGATAAGCGCCGAGTGCCTCTCAGACCTATCATCTGACCACTCGCCCCTCCTAATAAATCTGCTCCAACACCCAGAACCAGCAAACCACTCTTATAAGTTGACTTCAGAAAAAACCAACTGGCTCAAATACAAAAAATACATAAGCTCACACATTGAGCTTAACCCACCTCTCGAAGCTGAAGCTGACATTGATAGTTTTGTTAACTCACTGGAGTCAATCATCGTTGCTGCAGCTCGCTGCTCAACGCCGCAAACAGTAAGCAAAATTACAAATCACAAAAAGACCAACCTGCAAATTGAACAACTTGTTCTCGAAAAACGCCGCCTACGGCGAGAATGGCAGTCCTCCAGATCACCGTCGGCAAAACAAAAGTTAAAAGACGCCACACGCAAACTTACAAAAGCTTTAAAGCAAGAAGAAGAGCTTGCCCAACGTACTTATATTGAAAAATTATCAACATCCAGTACAAAAAACTCACTGTGGAAAGCTCACCCAACTCTTGGCTCACCCACAGTACCAGTGGTCCCTATTAGAAACCACACAGGTGGCTGGGCCCCTAGCGACAAAAATAGAGCCAGCACATTTGCCACTCATCTACAAAAAGTCTTCCAACCGAATTCTGCAACAAACACGTTCGAAATTCCGCCGGCAACAGACGACTCCCAGCCTCATCATGCTCCAGTTGTGTTTCGCTCAAACGAAATCTCAAAAATCATCAAAGAACATCTGAACCCTAAAAAATCAGCAGGGTGCGACCTAATTACCCCTAAGATGATTATTGAGCTGCCTTACTGTGCCGTATGCAGCATTACCCAGCTCTTCAATGCCATCAACAAACTTGGCTACTTTCCAGGAAGATGGAAAAAGTCAATAATAATAATGATACCAAAGCCGGGAAAAGATCACACTGTTCCATCGTCGTACAGACCCATAAGCCTTCTATCCTGCTTATCGAAACTTTTCGAAAAATGCCTACTGTCTCTGACTATTACTCCATTCCTGAACACGCACAACACAATACCAGCACACCAATTTGGCTTTCGTGAAAAACACGGAACTATTGAGCAAGTTAACCGCATAACATCAGAAATACGTAACGCATTCGAAAAACGGGAATACTGCTCTGCGATATTCCTAGATGTTTCGCAGGCATTCGACAAGGTTTGGCTGGACGGTCTGATGTACAAAATCAAAACAACGCTTCCAAACAACACTCATAAACTTCTAGAGTCGTACCTCTACAACAGGAAGTTTGTAGTGAGGTGCAACACTGCGATATCCGACGAACACAGTATTGAAGCCGGTGTCCCACAAGGCAGCGTACTAGGCCCAACACTATACGTCCTATTCACAGCAGACATCCCTACAAGCAGCAACATGACAGTTTCAACATTTGCGGACGACACTGCTATTCTCAGCCGCTCCAGATGCCCAATCAAAGCATCATCTCAGCTAGCCATCTACCTGGTCGACGTGGAAAAGTGGTTATCCGACTGGCGTATAAAGGTAAACGAACAAAAATGCAAGCAAGTAACTTTCACCCTTAACAGGCAAGATTGTCCACCGCTCACGCTGAACAACGTCGCACTTCCAACAGCAAACGAAGTGACGTATCTGGGTGTACACCTCGATAGAAGACTAACTTGGCGCCGACACATCGAAGCCAAGAGAACTCACTTAAAACTGAAGGCCAACAGCCTTCATTGGCTTATCAACTCCCGCTCACCACTCAGTTTGGACTTCAAGGTGCTGCTCTACAACTAAGTGCTAAAACCAATCTGGACTTACGGCTGCCAGCTATGGGGAAATGCCAGCAACAGCAACATCGATATCGTTCAGAGAGCCCAGACGAAGATATTGAGAACTATCACCGGGGCACCGTGGTATGTTCGAAACGCCAACATTCACAAAGATCTAAACGTGCCACCTGTAAAAGACGAAATTGCGGAAAAAAAGGAAAAGTACCTCAACAAGCTATCAACGCATCCTAACCCGCTCACGAGGAGTATAACAAGGCTAAGCAGCCGATCACGCCTACGTCGAAACGACTTGCCAACCCAGCAGTAATTTTATTTAGGGCCGCTTTTATAATACAGTTCAAGAAATGTACTGGTAATTATTATTTACACTTAAGATTTGTTAACTTGTTGTTAGTTTTCGGTACTGAAAAGATTCAACAAATAAAAAATCCAGATCTTGAAGAACCAATCATCAGAAAACGGATTTTCAAAAATATATTTTTTATTCGTGAGTTTAAGGAGACGATATCTCCTAAACTATGCCGAAAGCGGAAAATTCGTACTCAGTATTTTCTTTTCATTTTATCGAGATCTTGAAGAATCAATCATCAGATAACGGATTTTCAATAAATATATTTTATTCGTGACCTTAAGGAAGCTATATCTCCTAAACTATGCCGAAAACGAAAAATTAGTACTCGGTATTTTCGTTTCATTTTGTCGAGATCTTGAAGTATCAATCATCAGATAACGGATTAAGGAAGCTATATCTCCTAAGCTATGCCGAAAACGGAAAATTCTTTCCAAACATTTTCGTCTCATTTCGTTTATGTTTTTAAGAAAACGGATTTTCAATAAAATATTTTTTATTCGGGGATTTAAGGAAGCTATATCTCCTAAACTATGCCGAAAACGGAAAATTCCTACCCAGTATTATCGATTCATTTCGTCGAGATCTTGTAGAATCAATCATCAGATAAAGGATTTTCAATAATTATTTTTTATTCGTGACCTTTAGGAGGCCATATCTTCTACACTATGCCGAAAACGGAAAATTCGTACTCAGTATTTTCGTTTCATTTCGTCGAGATCTTGAAGAATCAATCATCAGATAACATTTTCAATAAATATTTTTTATTCGTGACCTTAAGGAGGCCATTTCTTCTACACTATGCCGAAAACGGAAAATTCGTACTCAGTATTTTCGTTTCATTTCGCCGAGATCTTGAAGAATCAATCATCAGAAAACGGATTTTCAAAATATATTTTTTTATTCGTGAGTTTAAGGAGACTATATCTCCTAAACTATGCCGAAAGCGGAAAATTCGTACTCAGTATTTTCGTTTCATTTTATCGAGATCTTGAAGAATCAATCATCAGATAACGGATTTTCAATAAATATATTTTATTCGTGACCTTAAGGAAGATATATCTCCTAAACTATACCGAAAACGGAAAATTCGTTACAAATATTTTCGTCTCATTTCGTTTATGTTTTTAGGAAGCAATCATCAGAAAACGGATTTTCAAAAAAATATTTTTTATTCGGGAATTTAAGGACGCTATATCTCCTAAACTATGCCGAAAACGGAAAATTCCTACCCATTTTTTCGATTCATTTCGTCGAGATCTTGAAGAATCAATCATCAGACAACGGATTTTCAATAATTATTTTTTATTCGTGACTTTTAGGAGGCCATATCTTCTACACTATGCCGAAAGCGGAAAATTCGTACTCAGTATTTTCGTTTCATTTCGTCGAGATCTTGAAGAATCAATCATCAGATAACGGAATTTCAATAAATAAATGTTAGTCGTGAGTTTAAGGAGGCTTTATCTCCTAAACTATGCGGAAAATTCGTACTCAGTATTTTCGTTTCATTTCGTCGAGATCTTGAAGTATCAATCATCAGATAACGGATTTTCAATAAATAAATGTTAGTCGTGACTTTAAGGAGGCCATATCTTCTACACTATGCCGAAAACGGAAAATTCGTAGTCAGTATTTTCGTTTCATTTCGTCGAGATCTTGAAGAATCAATCATCAGATAACGGATTTTCAATAATTATTTTTTATTCGTGATCTTTAGGAGGCCATATCTTCTACACTATGCCGAAAACGGAAAATTCGTACTCAGTATTTTCGTTTCATTTTATCGAGATCTTGAAGAATCAATCATCAGATAACGGATTTTCAATAAATATATTTTATTCATGACCTTAAGGAGGCCGTATCTTCTATACTATGCCGAAAACGGAAAATTCGTATTAAGTATTTTCGTTTCATTTCGTCGAGATCTTGAAGAATCAAACATCAGATAACGGATTTTCAATAAATAAATGTTAGTCGTGAGTTTAAGGAGGCTTTATCTCCTAAACTATGCGGAAAATTCGTACTCAGTATTTTCGTTTCATTTCGTCGAGATCTTGAAGAATCAATCATCAGATAACTGATTTTAAATAAATATATGTTAGTCGTGACTTTAAGGAGGCCATATCTTCTACACTATGCCGAAAACGGATAATACGTACTCAGTATTTTCGTTTCATTTCGTCGAGATCTTGAAGAATCAATCATCAGATAACAGATTTTCAATAAATATTTTTTATTCGTGAGCTTAAGGAGGCCATTTTTTCTACTCTATGCCGAAAACGGAAAATTCGTAATCAGATTTTTGTTTCATTTCGTCGAGATCTCGAAGAATCAATCATCAGATAACGGATTTTCAATAAATATATTATATGTTAGTCGTGAGTTTAAGGAGGCTTTATCTCCTAAACTATGCGGAAAATTCGAACTCAGTATTTTCGTTTCATTTCGTCGAGATCTTGAAGTATCAATCATCATATAACGGATTTTCAATAAATATATTTTATTCGTGACCTCAAGGAAGCTATATCTCCTAAACTATACCGAAAACGGAAAATTCGTTACAAATATTTTCGTCTCATTTCGTTTATGTTTTTAGGAAGCAATCTTCAGAAAACGGATTTTCAAAAAAATATTTTTTATTCGGGAATTTAAGGAAGCTATATCTCCTAAACTATGCCGAAAACGGAAAATTCCTACCCATTTTTTCGATTCATTTCGTCGAGATCTTGAAGAATCAATCATCAGACAACGGATTTTCAATAATTATTTTTTATTCGTGACTTTTAGGAGGCCATATCTTCTACACTATGCCGAAAGCGGAAAATTCGTACTCAGTATTTTCGTTTCATTTCGTCGAGATCTTGAAGAATCAATCATCAGATAACGGAATTTCAATAAATAAATGTTAGTCGTGAGTTTAAGGAGGCTTTATCTCCTAAACTATGCGGAAAATTCGTACTCAGTATTTTCGTTTCATTTCGTCGAGATCTTGAAGTATCAATCATCAGATAACGGATTTTCAATAAATAAATGTTAGTCGTGACTTTAAGGAGGCCATATCTTCTACACTATGCCGAAAACGGAAAATTCGTAGTCAGTATTTTCGTTTCATTTCGTCGAGATCTTGAAGAATCAATCATCAGATAACGGATTTTCAATAATTATTTTTTATTCGTGATCTTTAGGAGGCCATATCTTCTACACTATGCCGAAAACGGAAAATTCGTACTCAGTATTTTCGTTTCATTTTATCGAGATCTTGAAGAATCAATCATCAGATAACGGATTTTCAATAAATATATTTTATTCATGACCTTAAGGAGGCCGTATCTTCTATACTATGCCGAAAACGGAAAATTCGTATTAAGTATTTTCGTTTCATTTCGTCGAGATCTTGAAGAATCAAACATCAGATAACGGATTTTCAATAAATAAATGTTAGTCGTGAGTTTAAGGAGGCTTTATCTCCTAAACTATGCGGAAAATTCGTACTCAGTATTTTCGTTTCATTTCGTCGAGATCTTGAAGAATCAATCATCAGATAACTGATTTTAAATAAATATATGTTAGTCGTGACTTTAAGGAGGCCATATCTTCTACACTATGCCGAAAACGGATAATACGTACTCAGTATTTTCGTTTCATTTCGTCGAGATCTTGAAGAATCAATCATCAGATAACAGATTTTCAATAAATATTTTTTATTCGTGAGCTTAAGGAGGCCATTTTTTCTACTCTATGCCGAAAACGGAAAATTCGTAATCAGATTTTTGTTTCATTTCGTCGAGATCTCGAAGAATCAATCATCAGATAACGGATTTTCAATAAATATATTATATGTTAGTCGTGAGTTTAAGGAGGCTTTATCTCCTAAACTATGCGGAAAATTCGAACTCAGTATTTTCGTTTCATTTCGTCGAGATCTTGAAGTATCAATCATCATATAACGGATTTTCAATAAATATATTTTATTCGTGACCTCAAGGAAGCTATATCTCCTAAACTATACCGAAAACGGAAAATTCGTTACAAATATTTTCGTCTCATTTCGTTTATGTTTTTAGGAAGCAATCATCAGAAAACGGATTTTCAAAAAAATATTTTTTATTCGGGAATTTAAGGAAGCTATATCTCCTAAACTATGCCGAAAACGGAAAATTCCTACCCATTTTTTCGATTCATTTCGTCGAGATCTTGAAGAATCAATCATCAGACAACGGATTTTCAATAATTATTTTTTATTCGTGACTTTTAGGAGGCCATATCTTCTACACTATGCCGAAAGCGGAAAATTCGTACTCAGTATTTTCGTTTCATTTCGTCGAGATCTTGAAGAATCAATCATCAGATAACGGAATTTCAATAAATAAATGTTAGTCGTGAGTTTAAGGAGGCTTTATCTCCTAAACTATGCGGAAAATTCGTACTCAGTATTTTCGTTTCATTTCGTCGAGATCTTGAAGTATCAATCATCAGATAACGGATTTTCAATAAATATATTTTATTCGTGACCTTTAGGAAGCTATATCTCCTAAACTATACCGAAAACGGAAAATTCTTTACAAATATTTTCGTCTCATTTCGTTTATGTTTTTAAGAAGCAATCATCAGAAAACGGATTTTCAAAAAAATATTTTTTATTCGGGAATTTAAGGAAGCTATATTTCCTAAACTATGCCGAAAACGGAAAATTCCTACCCAGTATTTTCGATTCATTTCGTCGAGATCTTGAAGAATCAATCATCAGACAACGGATTTTCAATAATTATTTTTTATTCGTGACTTTTAGGAGGCCATATCTTCTACACTATGCCGAAAACGGAAAATTCGTACTCAGTTCTTTCGTTTCATTTCGTCGAGATTTTGAAGAATCAATCATCAGATTTTTAAGGAGGCCATATCTTCTACACTATGCCGAGAACGGAAAATTCGTACTCAATATTTTCAATTCATTTCGTCGAGATCTTGAAGAATCAATCATCAGATAACGGATTTTCAACAAATATATTTTATTCGTGACCTTAAGGAAGCTATATCTCCTAAACTATGCCGAAAACGAAAAATTAGTACTCGGTATTTTCGTATCATTTTGTCGAGATCTTGAAGAATCAATCATCAGATTACGGATTTTCAATATATATATTTTATTCGTGACCTTAAGGAAGCTATATCTCCTAAGCTATGCCGAAAACGGAAAATTCTTTCCAAACATTTTCGTCTCATTTCGTTTATGTCCTTAAGAAGCAATCATCAGAAAACGGATTTTCAAAAAAATATTTTTTATTCGTGAATTTAAGGAGGCCATATCTTCTATACTATGCCGAAATCGGAAAATTCGTACTCAGTACTTTCGTTTCATTTCGTCGAGATCTTGAAAAAACAATCATCAGATAACGGATTTTCAATAAATATATATTTCCTATATTTCCTAAACTATTCCGAAAACGGAAAATTCCTACCCAGTATTTTCGATTCATTTCGTCGAGATCTTGAAGAATCAATCATCAGAAAACGGATTTTCAAAAAAAAAATTTTTTATTCGTGAATTTAAGGAGACTATATCTCCTAAACTATGCCGAAAGCGGAAAATTCGTACTCAGTATTTTCGTTTTATTTCGTCGAGATCTTGAAGAATCAATCATCAGATAACGGATTTTCAATAAATATATTTTAGTCGTGAGTTTAAGGAGGCTTTATCTCCTAAACTATGCAGAAAATTCGTAGTCAGTATTTTCGTTTCATTTCGTCGAGATCTTGAAGAATCAATCATCAGATAACGGATTTTCAACAAATATATTTTATTCGTGACCTTAAGGAAGCTATATCTCCTAAACTATGCCGAAAACGAAAAATTAGTACTCGGTATTTTCGTTTCATTTTGTCGAGATCTTGAAGAATCAATCATCAGATAACGGATTTTCAACAAATATATTTTATTCGTGACCTTCAGGAGGCTATATCTTCTTCACTATGCTGAAAACGGAAAAAATGGGTTCAGTATTTTCGTTTCATTTCGTAGAGATCTTGAAGAATCAAACATCAGATAACTGATTTTCAATAAATATATTTTATTCGTGACCTTAAGGAAGCTATATCTCCTAAGCTATGCCGAAAACGGAAAATTCTTTCCAAACATTTTCGTCTCATTTCGTTTATGTCCTTAAGAAGCAATCATCAGAAAACGGATTTTCAAAAAAATATTTTTTATTCGTGAATTTAAGGAGACTATATCTCCTAAACCATGCCGAAAGCGGAAAATTCTTACTCTGTATTTTCGTTTCATTTCATCGAGATCTTGAAGAACCAATCATCAGATAACGGATTTTCAATAAATATATTTTATTCGTGACCTTAAGGAGGCCATATCTTCTATACTATGCCGAAATCGCAAAATTCGTACTCAGTACTTTCGTTTCATTTCGTCGAGATCTTGAAAAAACAATCATCAGATAACGGATTTTCAATAAATATATTTTATTCGTGACCTTAAGGAGGCCATATCTTCTATACTATGCCGAAATCGGAAAATTCGTACTCAGTACTTTCGTTTCATTTTATCGAGATCTTGAAGAATCAATCATCAGATAACGGATTTTCAATAAATATATTTTATTCGTGACCTTAAGGAAGCTATATCTCCTAAACTATGCCGAAAACGAAAAATTAGTACTCGGTATTTTCGTTTCATTTTGTCGAGATCTTGAAGTATCAATCATCAGATAACGGATTAAGGAAGCTATATCTCCTAAGCTATGCCGAAAAGGGAAAATTCTTTCCAAACATTTTCGTCTCATTTCGTTTATGTTTTTAAGAAGCAATCATCAGAAAACGAATTTTCAATAAAATATTTTTTATTCGGGGATTTAAGAAAGCTATATCTCCTAAACTATGCCGAAAACGGAAAATTCCTACCCAGTATTATCGATTCATTTCGTCGAGATCTTGAAGAATCAATCATCAGATAAAGGATTTTCAATAATTATTTTTTATTCGTGACCTTTAGGAGGCCATATCTTCTACACTATGCCGAAAACGGAAAATTCGTACTCAGTATTTTCGTTTCATTTCGTCGAGATCTTGAAGAATCAATCATCAGATAACATTTTCAATAAATATATTTTATTTGTGACCTTAAGGAGGCCATTTCTTCTACACTATGCCGAAAACGGAAAATTCGTACTCAGTATTTTCGTTTCATTTCGTCGAGATCTTGAAGAATCAATCATCAGAAAACGGATTTTCAAAAATATATTTTTTATTCGTGAATTTAAGGAGACTATATCTCCTAAACTATGCCGAAAGCGGAAAATTCGTACTCAGTATTTTCGTTTCATTTTATCGAGATCTTGAAGAATCAATCATCAGATAACGGATTTTCAATAAATATATTTTATTCATGACCTTAAGGAGGCCGTATCTTCTATACTATGCCGAAAACGGAAAATTCGTATTAAGTATTTTCGTTTCATTTCGTCGAGATCTTGAAGAATCAAACATCAGATAACGGATTTTCAATAAATAAATGTTAGTCGTGAGTTTAAGGAGGCTTTATCTCCTAAACTATGCGGAAAATTCGTACTCAGTATTTTCGTTTCATTTCGTCGAGATCTTGAAGAATCAATCATCAGATAACTGATTTTAAATAAATATATGTTAGTCGTGACTTTAAGGAGGCCATATCTTCTACACTATGCCGAAAACGGATAATACGTACTCAGTATTTTCGTTTCATTTCGTCGAGATCTTGAAGAATCAATCATCAGATAACAGATTTTCAATAAATATTTTTTATTCGTGAGCTTAAGGAGGCCATTTTTTCTACTCTATGCCGAAAACGGAAAATTCGTAATCAGATTTTTGTTTCATTTCGTCGAGATCTCGAAGGATCAATCATCAGATAACGGATTTTCAATAAATATATTATATGTTAGTCGTGAGTTTAAGGAGGCTTTATCTCCTAAACTATGCGGAAAATTCGAAAACTCAGTATTTTCGTTTCATTTCGTCGAGATCTTGAAGTATCAATCATCATATAACGGATTTTCAATAAATATATTTTATTCGTGACCTTAAGGAAGCTATATCTCCTAAACTATACCGAAAACGGAAAATTCGTTACAAATATTTTCGTCTCATTTCGTTTATGTTTTTAGGAAGCAATCATCAGAAAACGGATTTTCAAAAAAATATTTTTTATTCGGGAATTTAAGGAAGCTATATCTCCTAAACTATGCCGAAAACGGAAAATTCCTACCCATTTTTTCGATTCATTTCGTCGAGATCTTGAAGAATCAATCATCAGACAAGGGATTTTCAATAATTATTTTTTATTCGTGACTTTTAGGAGGCCATATCTTCTACACTATGCCGAAAGCGGAAAATTCGTACTCAGTATTTTCGTTTCATTTCGTCGAGATCTTGAAGAATCAATCATCAGATAACGGAATTTCAATAAATAAATGTTAGTCGTGAGTTTAAGGAGGCTTTATCTCCTAAACTATGCGGAAAATTCGAACTCAGTATTTTCGTTTCATTTCGTCGAGATCTTGAAGTATCAATCATCATATAACGGATTTTCAATAAATATATTTTATTCGTGACCTTAAGGAAGCTATATCTCCTAAACTATACCGAAAACGGAAAATTCGTTACAAATATTTTCGTCTCATTTCGTTTATGTTTTTAGGAAGCAATCATCAGAAAACGGATTTTCAAAAAAATATTTTTTATTCGGGAATTTAAGGAAGCTATATTTCCTAAACTATGCCGAAAACGGAAAATTCCTACCCAGTATTTTCGATTCATTTCGTCGAGATCTTGAAAAAACAATCATCAGATAACGGATTTTCAATAAATATATTTTATTCGTGACCTTAAGGAGGCCATATCTTCTATACTATGCCGAAAACGGAAAATTCGTACTCAGTATTTTCGTTTTATTTCGTCGAGATCTTGAAGAATCAATCATCAGATAACGGATTTTCAATAAATATATTTTAGTCGTGAGTTTAGTCGTGATTTTCAATAAATATATTTGTGGTATTCAGATGGAAACATACTACGGCCTCACTGAGCATTGATCCTGGAGATCAATGCCTAGCGCATAGAAAAAGTAGGAGGGCGTGCACTTCTAGCGTCGCTCTGACGTAGCTCGTCGGATATGTCGTGGGATCTTTTCCTAACCCGCTCTATACGGCCTCTTGTGGATAGAAAGAAAGAATAAGTGCACTGTCTGTAAGCTATATGATGGGCCAAATAAAATAAGGTGAATTGTTGCTGAATTGCGCGTTACGTCTGTTAATAGACTGCAAGGGTGGATGAGCTGATGTTTGCCCCCTCGTCTGTACCCTCCCGACCTTGGTAACACGATGGATTAGTTTGACGGTTACCCCTTAACAAATGTTTATTTACATTAGTTTAAATTTCATAGTATGTTTGATACATTATAACTTCATTTAGACGGACCATAATCCACAAACTATCTGATCATCTTGATCAACAATAGGTTTAACTTTTCAAAATTTAACTTTGCTAAATATATATAAATTCATTGTAACCTCAAACTTTAACTACTGACATGCTAAATATATATATATATATTGTATATATGTTGAATGACAACTACAGTATACATGGTATTCAATAATGGCAAAAAGAATGGGCAATATGCCAAATTATATGCACTAGTGCAACATCTGAGACGGTGTTTCAAAAATGTACTGTTTTGTATAAAATAATAATGTTTTACTTTCATTTACTCACACACATTCCTCCCTTGCGCGTTCGTTGGGCCCTTCGAAGATGCAGGTGATGATGCTGTTAAAAATCTTTAACTTTATGTGGAAAACAGTCGATGATGTTGCATTTGCATTTACAAATGAATGATGTGCACCATATATATATATATATATATATATATGTGTCTTAATCTAATTGTGTAGAGAAAAATTGACTTTAATATATGATATTTTTTTTTTTTCTATATAAAAAAATGAAGAGAGTTTTTCTTTAAGTACGCAAAAACTTGCGTGATCCAAATGATTGCGCTGATAAATTCGTACAGATCTTCCAAGCGCTAGAGTGAGAGACAAACATTTTGTATCTTCTTATGTATGTCCAGTGTCAAAGTTCTGCGGAGCTTTCGAGACTGCAGCCAGTATGCTTCTCGGTGTTGAAAATACACCTTGAAGTCGCAACCCGGGCTGTTGATGCCCTTCACAAAAAAGAGGCAGCTTCCCTGCAGCATACACAAATGTGCGCTTCCCAGAATTTAGGTTATGGGGACGGCTAAATACCAATTGGCCGACCGGTTGCTGATTTTGGCGCAGCGGCGTTACGTCTATGCTGCTGATGCGCGATAGTACTAGTCGCAGACCGGCCGGCAACAATATAATTTATGCTGGTCTGCCTGGAATAACGCTTGTTAGACACACACATTTCAGATATGATAAAATTAATTTCACCTTTTCACGGATTTACTACTTGCACCCAATAATCCAATGCTTTTATTTACGCGGAGTTTTAAATATACTTTGCAGAAGATAAAATATAAACTAGCGCGTGTTAACCTTTGCAGATTTAAGGTTAATTGTAGCCAATTGTACTTGCAATTCAGAATGCAGTAATGCATCTGCGAGGTGAGGCCGTTCAAATCAAAGTGAACATGTGCTTCAATATTTTTCGCTAAGGTAGCGGAGTTCTCTTCCAATTTGCATTACCTCTTCATGGAATAACTAACTGTAAATGTTTATCTCATCTTTTCCCTTCAGTTTCGTCGCCTCGATTGTAGTGTGTATGTAAGAGATAGAACATGTTAAACCTCATCTTCTATTAGAGTGACAGGGCAAGCAAATGAGAAGAGCAAACGAGGTGAATTGCAGGTGACTGAGCTTTTATCTCTTATACAATAATCTTATCGCATGCGATATTTAATTCGATTGTCAGTACGTGGACAGTTTGCTATTGGATTTGTTAACTGACCCCTACAGCGCAGTTAATTTCAGCGAGAGTCTCATCTCGAGAAGGTGTTAACTGAAAAAGGTCAGTATACGAAAAGAATCAGGTTTGTATGTCCTTCAAATGGTATATTCCTATTGACTTATCCGGTTCGTTAGCTAATTCATAATAAATAGGACTTATCTTTCTGATTACAGTGGCTTTGTTAAATACTGGCGCCAATTTGCTGCTAAACTTCTTTCCGGCGTTACTTTGCGCAAAACTACGAGCATGAACAATATCACCTATTTTCAGATGAACAGTTCTACTGCGTAAGTTATATCTCCTGGCATTAACATCATGAGCATCACCAATGTTTTCTTTGGCTTTACTTCGAGCTAAGAGTAACTTATCAGTTGTACTTATATTGGTGTCTTCTGACAGCAAATTCAATTTTCTCAGTAGATCATAATCTTGTCCATTCATTACCATATTTTGGCCGAAACATAAGAAATATGGGGAAAAACCTGTGCTTCGATGCAAATTTGATCTCAACGAGCCGCTGATTTCATTTAAATTCTGATCCCAATTCGTATGGTCTGTGCCTATATATGCACGTATGGCGGCTAAAACGGATCTATTTAATCGCTCGCTCGCGTTTGCTTGGGGAGAGTAAATAGCTGTGCATCTATGCGATACGCCAAAACGTGTTAAGAATGCTTTAAAATGCCCCGATCGGAATTGTGACCCATTATCGGTTAAGATTGTTTCGGGCACGCCGAATGTATAAAATACATGGTTCTCCAGATAATCACAAATGCGATAAGACGTAAATTTCTTTAAGGGGTGAAGAAAATGAAACTTCGTGTTATGATCTACGATGATCAAAAGTCCGATATTACCACGTTTAGATCTAGGATAGGGACCTAGGAGACAGTTTTTGGAATGGCCTATCTGAAGTCATGGGTTTGCCCATTGCTGGTCTGAGAATGGTGTTTGGGCTTTTAGTTGACTTGCATACAGAACATTTTGCAACATAACTACGAATCTGGACTATCATTCCGGGCCAATAGAAATATCGTTTCAATTTTTCGGCTAACTTGCTCATGCCAACATGAGATGAGTCAGGGGGATAGTGTGCGCGATGCAGGACTGTTTCTCGTAATTTGACATGCACCCACAATTTCCAAGATTCTGACTCTTGAATTGCATCGCCAGTGGGATGCTCGGTCCTTTTATAGACGAAATCATCTACTATTCTCAAATCTGGTAGTCTTGATTGGTTTTCTTTAATCCGCTTAATTAAATCGAGCTATTCATCTGAACGGAATTCTTTTGAAGTCAAATCAATAATTGGTCCGATGTCGGAAAGTTCACTGACATCAACTTTGTCACGCCGTGACAAGGCGTCAGCTACAATGTTATGCGATCCGCTTCTATGTGTTATTATGAAAGAAAAACCCTGTTATCTAATTGACCACCTGGCAAGACGTCCTGACAAATCCTTTTGCTTCATAAGCCATTTTAAGGATGCATGATCTGTAACTACCATGAAGTCTTGGCCTTCTATACAAGCTCTGAATTTGTTAATACCCTTTATGACCGCTAAACATTCGAGTTCGGTTACCGTATAATTTCGTTGAGCTTTCGTTAATTTCTCGGACATGTATGCGATTGGCAATTCTATGCCGTCTTCGTTCTTTTGGGCAAGCACACAACCAAGACCATATAAACTCGCGTCGCAAAGCAGAACGAAAGGCTTTGAAAAATCAGGTGTCATTAACAAGGGTGCACTTGTTAGTTTGGATTTTAACAAGTTAAAAGCGCTTTCCGCGTCCTGATTCCAATCAAATATTTTGTTCTTCTTTAAAAGATCCGTAAGTGGGCAAGTGATCGTTGCGTAATTCTCAATGAAACGGCTGTACCACCCTGAGAGTCCTAAAAATCTTCTAAGTTGCCTGACGGAAGTCGGAGGAGAAAATTCTTTAATAGCGCTTACTTTTTGAGGATCTGCCTTTAATTGGCCGTATCCAATAATAAATCATAAGTATTTGATCTCTAACATGCAAAACTTGGATTTGGCTATGTTAATCGTTAAATTAGCCTGGCGAAGGTACGATGCGATTTCTTCTAACAACTTCATATGTGAATCAAAATCGTCTGAAAGAACTAGAAGGTCATCTAAATATACAAATACTCTGGTTCGTAGATGGGCAGGAATGACTTGATCCCTCAATCTGCAAAGGGTTTGCGCCGCGTTACACAAACCGAAAGGCATGACCTTGTACTGGTATAGCGGTCGATTTGGCACAGTGTACTGACGAGATTTTTGCTCCAGTGGAATTTGTCAGAAGGCGTGTTTAGTCCCGTAATGAAACGTGCTGAAGGTAGCCTACTGAGGATGCCGTCCACATGGGGTAAGGGATAAGCGTCTTTCAATGTCACTTTATTTACTTCTCTAGAGTCTAAACATAACCGCATTTTCTCTCCTTTCTTGACTAGAACGCAATTGCTGCTCCAAGGACTTTTACTTTCTTCTATTACGTCAAGCGTAAGCATATTTTCAATTTCTGAAAACATTTCTTTTTCTTTCGCGGGAGATACTGGCCAATGACGCTGTTTGATGGGCTTAGCATCGCCTATGTCGATGCTATGCTCTATCAAATGCGTTCTCCCAAAACCTTCTTTTTCATACGATGGTAGCTTGCTGATGACTATATTCAGTTTATTTTGCTGAGATATTGAGAGTTTATGTCTTTTTGAAGTGTCTGGTAAATCGTCTTCTCGACCTACGTCAAGTTCAGATATTGTTGGCTTTATATCGGTAATTTTATCCAACAAACCAAAATCTTTCCAGAAACCTATGCCTAAGTAGATATCCTGCTTCAAATCTGGTATTATAAAGAATTCTACTGGAGCTTTTTGATTTCGGTAACTAATGTCGATAATAAGGTTGCCAACTACGGAACATTCTGAATTATTCGCAGTTCGAATGCGTCCGGAACATTTATGAAGCTACGGATGTTTAATTAGATCTTTTGCCGCTTGGCTGCCGATGCAGCTAATTGTGGCTCCAGAATCGAGCAACGCTTTATAATTCTTGTCACAGATTTCTATTTTGGTGTATAATCTGTTATCACTATCGCTGAGAAAAATGGCAGATAGTAGCTTTCGGCGGCTATTTCTTAACGTTGAACGTCTACTTTTTGGTGGCCATTCACAACTGCACACATCACCAAAGATACGTTGCTTAGCTGCTGCATATTGTGCTGCACGAATATGATATGGCTGGAAAATATTTGTTTTTGTTGTTGGGTCGGATCTGGCGGGTTGTGTATTGCACTCGGACTTTAAACTGAGATCCGTTTGTGTGCTACAATCTGACCTTAAAATTTTGGATGCGACAGGTAGGTTTAGGCTGACGCATCCGCCAGTCGGTTTTCCGACGGATTACATGTCTTGCATTTGGGCTTATAGGTGTTTTTGGCACCACACCCGAAACAGAAGATACTGCGAGCCTCAAGACAGTCCTCATACCTGTGTCCTATTTTATCGCAGTTCCAACATTTTAGTGGCTTGTACTGAACTGCCAGTACCTCTTTTGTTGTCGATTCTTCAGAATCTTGCTCAATTTGAGAAATGAATGGACGCGAATTTGCACTACCTTTCCCTGCAGTATTGATCATGAGTGCGAATTTCTTCTCTCAGTCGAGACAACGTCTTTATGTTAAGGTGCATTAGTTCATATCGAACTGAGGATTTCGCATGTCGTATTAAAAGGTGAACTGAAGATTCTTCTGAGATCTTGCTTTTCAATCTGGCAACGAGTTTTTCTACATGGAATTGATATTCCTCAAATGATTCCTTATCTCCTTGATGTCTACTATTAATTGATTCCCAGATGTCCATATCTGAGTCGATATCCCTGAATTTCTGCATAAATTCCTTACAAAAGTCATCCCAAGTGAGATAATTGCAGGAACGGTGGTATTGCCAGTACCATTCGTTGGCTTTACCGGCGAAAAACAAATGTAAATGGTCACACAAAAGTTGATAATCTCCATTTAAGTTCTGCTGTGCTAATGATTTAACTCTGTAGAGAAATTCTTCAGCATGAAGACCATCTTTGACTCCATCAAATTTGATGCGCCAACTTTGAATGATGTTTGGAACTTTTTCAGGCTGAACCTGCGTGTTAGACCTAGTCGAGATGTGACTATGTCGACTATTATTCGAGTTTGGGTTCGAACTAATTGTATTATAAATTGGTACTGTTCGTGGTAACTGACTCGGTAAGTCGTTTCTAGTTTCTTGCACGTTAGAAGTGATGTGATGGCCTAAACTCAAGGAAGACAACTGTGTTTGTATGTTACCGCCAAGCTTTGCAGCATTTGTTGTTGCTGAACCTGCATACCAGCTTGGATTGCATTATTAATGTCATCAATATTCATTCTGATGTTGTTTACGTTGGCATTATTATCCGTACTAGCGCTGCTGTTATTTAAACGCGAGCTTGTATTTAGCTGCTGCTGAGATCTGGTGACCATGCCCCTACGCCTACCTGGATTTTTGCCTCTAATGGACGAGTTTCTACCCCTTGCGGGTTGGTGGTTTGCGTTGGGTTCATTATTAGGTGTTGTATCGTTTTGTGTGTGTCCTGTGGCTAATTGTTCTGCTTGTAAATTATCGTTGGCTAGTAATTGAGATTCTAAAGTGCATGTTTGCCTACATATTGGGCAATTACGAGAAGTTCTTAAGTGTTCGGTTGTACAACGAAGGTGAAATGGATGTCTGCACGGTGTTACTGCAGTGAGATCAGTTTCATTCAAAGGCTGGTGACAGATGTTGCAAAATATCTCGTCTCCTCTCAATGCGCTTGTCAAATCTGCGTTGCTGTGACGTACTGCAATTTTTAGACTGTTATACGAATTTAGTTTTATTTATTTATCATTTAATAGGTCCGTCTTCATGAAGTATACGTATAAGTCATACTATTTTATTTTTAAACGCCTATTTTCAAACATAACGTGCATTTATTGTAAACTAATGGAACTGTCGGTTGTTAAAGTAAGGTTTTTCCTTCTGGGTCAAGAATCGAAGCTTCTCCAATAATTTGTATTCTCCACAGAATATCCTGCCAAACTTTTGCTACCTGTAATCTGAAATAATTCGGATCCGCCTACTACTATGATTCGGTTCACCTTAGTCGACTATTCCGTGAGAACTCGAAATTTAATCGCGATTCTAAATGGCGAAAATCCGTTATCACTTAATAGCAAGAAGTATATTCCAAATTTCCAGTTACGTTTTCAATTAAATGATCTGCCTATTACTAGCGACCTAGTTTCGTTTCGGTCGACCAATCCGGTTATTCGAATTAGGGTCATTATTCCTGAAGCGAGTTGTAAGCACGCTTACGTAATACCAAAACATATAATTGAATTGAATTAAATACAAGGCAAAAAAAAATGTAAAATGTTAATTATGGATGGATCTTGGAGCAATTTCCTTGTTTAATCGCTTGTTCTGTGTATGTGGTTACAAGGTCTAAACTATGTCGATCTGATAACGATCCAGTCTGACTGAATAGCAGCTGCTTGTTGTTGCTTCTAATCAGGTCAGACTCGGGCTCCACGTGTTTTTATTTATTTATTTAACGTCAACTAAAACAGTCGACTTAAAATTAAAATTAAAAATTAGATTACATCGAATTAAAATTGAAGATTTTAAAAAAAAAAGAAAATAATTTAGAATTTTAAATTAAAATTTTGCAATAAGTTTAGAATTAAAATTGATTAAGAGTATATATTTTTAAATTTAAGCTGGGGATAACAAAACAAGAATTCTCGATCCAACATTTGCTGCAAAGGATTGGGGAAAACCCAGTAAAACCCAATCAGATCGGTAGATTAATATTAGTTGTTAGCATGTAGTGTTAATTGATTGAGGATAGACAGTTTAACAGAGTAAAGGGAGGACTCGGAGTTGAAAACTCTAGACAGTCTGTTGTAGTCAGCACAGAGAACTCGGAAGGGATCATGCAAGCTATAGTTAGTATTACAAAAGGCCAAGGATAGTGGCATAAAATTACGAGTAACTCTAGAAGGAATACAAAAATTAAGTTGAGTAAGCAGAGTAGGGGAATCTATATTGTACTTTATTAGCTTTACAATAAACATAACGCCTAACATAATACGACGGTTAGTTAAGGAAGGTAGGTTAATTAGAAGGAGTTTACTAGAGTATGGTGGTAAGTCTACACCCGGAACCCAATTTAAACTGCGCAAGGCAAAGAGTAGAAACTGCTTTTGAACAGACTCAATTCTATCTTGGTGAATATGGTATTGCGGCGACCACACGCAAGACCCATATTCAAGAGTTGGACGAACAAGAGAAGTGTAAAGCAACTTTGTCGTGTAAGGATCCTCGAATTCTTTGGCCCATCTTTTGATGAACCCGAGTAGTCGAAATGCCTTATTGACAATTTGTTTAATGTGACGATCAAATTTCAATTTATGATCAAAGAGGATACCTAAATCAGCTACTTTAGATATTCTTAAGAGTGGGGTTAGGTTAAGATTGTAATCGATGACATGATAGTTACATCTGTAAAATGACATAACCTTGCACTTCAAACAGTTAAGATGCAGCAGATTATGGCTGCACCATTCAAAAAACAAATCAAGATCTGTTTGAAGAAGGTTATTTGCTGGATCATTGTGTGTCAAACAGAGTTTCACATCATCAGCATACATAAGAATGTTAGAGTGAAGGAGTATTGAAGGAAGATCGTTAATAAAAAGGTTAAATAGCAATGGTCCAAGGTGGCTGCCCTGAGGAACACCAGAAGTAGCTAAGATCGGCTTAGAGAGACATTCTTTAAAAAGAACTCGTTGAGACCTGTTAGTTAAATAATCGGATATCCACAGAAGGAGCTTTTGAGGAAAACCAATCAAATTTAACTTATGAATTAAGAGATTATGATTTACGGAGTCAAATGCTTTACTGAAGTCAGTAGTGCATTTTGTTCCGAAATCCTAGATTGATGTGAGATGAGAATTCTAAAAGATTAGTAGCTGTTGATCTTGCCTTTATAAACCCATGTTGATGGGGTGAAATTATAGATTTACACATAAAAGTTAACTGGGCTGTAAAATTTTTTTCAAAAATCTTAGGAATTGCGGACAACTTGGAAATACATCTATAGTTCTTCACATCATGGTTAGAACCACTTTTGTGAAGAGGAATGGAAAAAGAGTTTTTCCAAATAGGTGGGAAATAACTACTGGATAGTGACAAGTCAAATAGCTTATGAATTGGATTCAAAATCGAATCAGCACAAAATCTAAGTACGCATGCTGGAATGCCGTCAGGGCCAGGAGAAAAAACGGGTTTTATCGATTTAAGATCAATTAGTAGAGAGGTTTTGTCGAAAGAAGCACAGAAGACAGTGTTAAAATTTTCTATACTATAAGGGTATGGATGTAAAGGGGAACTATAAGGTTCTGTTAAATAAGTTGATTGAAAAAAGTCTGCAAACAAATCGGCAGCTGCCTGATCATTAGTTGCTTCCTTATTTTCGTATGATAGAGAGGGAGGAAATCTACTTGATTTACGTTTTAAGTTAACAAAGTTATAAAACTGCTTTGGGTCCTGAGCAAACTGCAAACGGCAGCGACGCAAATACTTTTTGTAACAATTTGCGTTCAGAGCAATAAAGATTGCTCTTGCAGCAATATAACGTGTAAAATCGGAAGGATTACGAGTTAATTTAAACTTTTTAAAATACTGCGATTTCAAATTTTTTAGCCTTACTACCTCACGTGAAAACCAAGGAGGCCTATTTAGCTTTACGGGAAAAGTAACAGAAACACATTGATCAAAAAATGAGTTCATAGAGGAATAAAAAAATGAAATGCATTCATTTAGATCAGAACATGAATAAAGAAATGACCAATCATGTTCCAAAATTAAACAATTCAATTTTTGGAAATCGGTCCTACGAAAACAACGTGATTTTATTATAGGGGAAACAGTTGCAGTTTGCATAGAGGTTGGCAGAGTTACAACCAGGTCCAATGTAGGATGATAGGGATCTTCAGGAAGAACTAAGGGATTCATTCTAGAGATAGTGTTTAGTAAAATGTCAGAAGAGAAAATTAAATCAAGCATTCTACCGCTACAATTAGGAACAGTATTTATTTGATAAAGAGATAGCTCCGAAAGGCCATTTAAGAAAGAGTTAAATACAGAGGGCACCAATATATCTGATTGAGATGACCAAGTAACTTCTGGTAAGTTGAAATCACCAAAAACTAGCAGATAATCTCTATCAGATAGTTTAGAGGCAACTGATTGGATAGATGAAAGATGGTCTAGGTAGACAGATATATCAGAAGAGGGAGGAATATACGAACAGGTAATGTAAATTGAAATTTGACACATCGTCATTTTAACACATAAAAATTCTAAGGAAGAACCATGGTCTAATGGAACAAGTTCGGAAGGAAGATCTGACTTTACAGCTATAAGAACACCACCTCCAATTCGTGATAAACGGTCACATCTGAAGGAGGTGTACTTATTAGGAAAAATTGAGCAGTTATCTACATCAGGTTTTAACCAGGTTTCCGTAAATATTAAAATTTGATAATCGAACGAAACACTATTCATAAACAATTTAGAGAGCTTAGAGTTTAGGCCTCTAACGTTTTGATAAGCTAAATAAAGATGGGAAATCTCTACTGGTTTTTTTTTTCTACTGGTTTTTTGATGCTCCACTAGAAGAAGAAGAGGGCGCCACTTTCTTTTCTATTCTACACTTTTGTATATTTAGTATTCAGATGGAAACATACTACGGCCTCACTGAGCGTTGATCCTGGAGATCAATGCCTAGCGCATAGAAAAAGTAGGAGGGCGTGCACTTCTAGCGTCGCTCTGACGTAGCTCGTCGGATATGTCGTGGGATCTTTTCCTAACCCGCTCTATACGGCCTCTTGTGGATAGAAAGAAAGAATAAGTGCACTGTCTGTAAGCTATATGATGGGCCAAATAAAATAAGGTGAATTGTTGCTGAATTGCGCGTTACGTCTGTTAATAGACTGCAAGGGTGGCTGAGGTGATGTTTGCCCCTCGTCTGTACCCTCCCGACCTTGGTAACACGATGAATTAGTTTGGCGGTTACCCCTTAACAAATGTTTATCTACATTGGTTTAAATTTCATAGTATGTTTGATACATTATAACTTCATTTAGACGGACCATAATCCACAAACTATCTGATCATCTTGATCAACAATAGGTTTAACTTTTCAAAATTTAACTTTGCTAAATATATATAAATTCATTGTAACCTCAAACTTTAACTACTGACATGCTATATATATATATATATTGTATATATGTTGAATGACAACTACAGTATACATGGTATTCAATAATGGCAAAAAGAATGGGCAATACATGTTTTCTTTTTAATTAACTAATTTAGGTATGCCAAATTATATGCACTAGTGCAACATCTGAGACGGTGTTTCAAAAATGTACTGTTTTGTATAAAATAATAATGTTTTACTTTCATTTACTCACACACATTCCTCCCTTGCGCGTTCGTTGGGCCCTTCGAAAACGCAGGTGATGATGCTGTTAAAAATCTTTAAATTTATGTTGAAAACAGTCGATGATGTTGCATTTGCATTTACAAATGAATGATGTGCACCATATATATATATATATAAGTGTCTTAATCTAATTGTGTAGAGAAAAATTGACTTTAATATGTGATATTTTTTTTTTCTTCTATATAAAAAAAAATGAAGAGAGTTTTTCTTTAAGTACTCAATAACTAGCGTGATCCAAATGATTGCGCTTATGAATTCGTACAGATCTACCAAGCGCTAGAGTGAGAGACAAACATTTTGCATCTTCTTATGTATGTCCAGTGTCAAAGTTCTGCGGAGCTTTCGAGACTGCAGCCAGTATGCTTCTCGGTGTTGAAAATACACCTTGAGGTCGCAACCCGGGCTGTTGATGCCCTTCACGAAAGAGAGGCAGCTTCCCTGCAGCATACACAAATGTGCGCTTCCCAGAATTTAGGTTATGGGGACGGCTAAATACCAATTGGCCGACCGGTTGCTGATTTGCGCGCAGCGGCGTTACGTCTATGCTGCTGATGCGGCAACAATATAATTTATGCTGGTCTGCCTGGAATAACGCTTGTTAGACACACACATTTCAGATATGATAAAATTAATATCACCTTTTCACGGATTTACCACTTGTACCCAATAATCCAATGCTTTTATTTACGCGGAGTTTTAAATATACTTTGCAGAAGATAAAATATAAACTAGTGCGTGTTAACCTTTGCAGATTTAAGGTTAATTGTAGCCAATTGTACTTGCAATTCAGAATGCAGTAATGCATCTGCGAGCTGAGGCCGTTCAAATCAAAGTGAACATGTGCTTCAATATTTTTCGCTAAGGTAGCGGAGTTCTCTTCCAATTTGCATTACCTCTTCATGGAATAACTAACTGTAAATGTTTATCTCATCTTTTCCCTTCAGTTTTGTCGCCTCGATTGTAGTGTGTATGTAAGAGATAGAACATGTTAAACCTCTATTGGATTTGTTAACTGGCCCCTACATATTTTATTCGTGACCTTAAGGAGGCCATATCTTCTATACTATGCCGAAAACGGAAAATTCGTACTCAGTATTTTCGTTTCATTTCGTCGAGGTCTTGAAGAATCAATCATCAGATAACGGATTTTCAATAAATATATTTTAGTCGTGAGTTTAAGGAGGCTTTATCTCCTAAACTATGCGGAAAATTCGTAGACAGTATTTTCGTTTCATTTCGTCGAGATCTTGAAGAATCAATCATCAGATAACGGATTTTCAATAAATATATGTTAGTCGTGACCTTTAGGAAGCTATATCTCCTAAACTATGCCGAAAACAAAAAATTTGTACCCAGTATTTTCGATTCATTTCGTCGAGATCTTGAAGAATCAATTATCAGATAACGAATTTTCAATAAATAAATTTTTTCCTTGACCTAAGGAGGCTATATCTTCTATACTATGCCGAAAACGGAAAATTCGTACTCAATATTTTCGTTTCATTTCGTCGAGATCTTGAAGAATCAATCATCAGATAACGGATTTTCAATAAATATATGTTAGTCGTGACCTTTAGGAAGCTATATCTTCTAAACTATGCGGAAAACGGAAAATTTGTACCCAGTATTTTCGATTCATTTCGTCGAGATCTTGAAGAAACAATCATCAGATAACGGATTTTCAATAATAATGTAAACTATGCGGAAAATTTGTACTCAGTATTTTCGTTTCATTTCGTCGAGATCTTGAAAAATCAATCATCAGATAACGGATTTTCAATAAATATATTTTATTCGTGACCTTAAGGAGGCTATATCTCCTAAAAAATGCGGAAAAATCGTACTCAGTATTTTCGTTTCATTTCGTCGAGATCTTGAAGAATCAATCATCAGATAAATTCGAATCAGTATTTTCGTTTCATTTCATCGAGATCTTGAAGAATCAATCATCAGATAACGGATTTTCAATAAATATATTTTATTCGTGACCTTAAGGAGGCCATATCTTCTATACTATGCCGAAAACGGAAAATTCGTACTCAGTATTTTCGTTTCATTTCGTCGAGATCTTGAAGAATCAATCATCAGATAAATTCGAATCAGTATGTTCGTTGCATTTCGTCGGGACCTTGAAGAATCAATCATCAGACATCGGATTTTCAATTAATATATTTTATTCGTGACCTTAAGGAAGCTATATCTCCTAAACTATGCCGAAAACGGAAAATTAGTACTCGGTATTTTCGTTTCGTTTTGTAGAGGTCTTGAAGAATCAATCATCAGATTACGGATTTTCAATAAATATATTTTATTCGTGACCATAAGGAAGCTAAATCTCCTAATCTACGCCGAAAACGGAAAATTCGTTCCAAATATTTTAGTCTCATTTCGTTTATGTCTTTAAGAAGCAATCATCAGAAAACGGATTTTCAAAAAAATATTTTTTATTCGTGAATTTAGGGAGGCTATATCTCCTAAACTATGCCGAAAACCGAAAATTTGTACCCAGTATTTTCGATTCATTTCGTGGAGATCTTGAAGAATCAATCATCAGATAGCGGATTTTCTATAATAATGTAAACTATACGGAAAATTCGTACTCAGTATTTTCGTTTCATTTCGTCGAGATCTTGAAGATTCAATCATCAGATAACGGATTTTCAATAAATATATGTTAGACGTGACCTTTAGGAAGCTATATCTCCTAAACTATGCCGAAAACCGAAAATTTGCACTCAGTATTTTCGATTCATTTCGTGGAGATCTTGAAGAATTAATCATCAGATAGCGGATTTTCTATAATAATGTAAACTATGCGGAAAATTCGTACTCAGTATTTTCGTTTCATTTCGTCGCGATCTTGAAAAATCAATCATCAGATAACGGATTTTCAATAAATATATTTTATTCGTGACCTTAAGGAGGCTATATCTCCTAAAAAATGCGGAAAAATCGTACTCAGTATTTTCGTTTCATTTCGTCGAGATCTTGAAGAATCAATCATCAGATAAATTCGAATCAGTATTTTCGTTTCATTTCGTCGAGATCTTGAAGATTCAATCATCAGATAACGGATTTTCAATAAATATATTTTATTCGTGACCTTAAGGAGGCCATATCTTCTATACTATGCCGAAAACGGAAAATTCGTACTCAGTATTTTCGTTTCATTTCGTCGAGATCTTGAAGAATCAATCATCAGATAAATTCGAATCAGTATGTTCGTTGCATTTCGTCGGGACCTTGAAGAATCAATCATCAGACATCGGATTTTCAATTAATATATTTTATTCGTGACCTTAAGGAAGCTATATCTCCTAAACTATGCCAAAAACGGAAAATTAGTACTCGGTATTTTCGTTTCATTTTGTAGAGGTCTTGAAGAATCAATCATCAGATTACGGATTTTCAATAAATATATTTTATTCGTGACCATAAGGAAGCTAAATCTCCTAATCTACGCCGAAAACGGAAAATTCGTTCCAAATATTTTAGTCTCATTTCGTTTATGTCTTTAAGAAGCAATCATCAGAAAATGGATTTTCAAAAAAATATTTTTATTCGTGAATTTAGGGAGGCTATATCTCCTAAATTATGCCGAAAACCGAAAATTTGTACCCAGTATTTTCGATTCATTTCGTGGAGATATTGAAGAATCAATCATCAGATAGCGGATTTTCTATAATAATGTAAACTATGCGGAAAATTCGTACTCAGTATTTTCGTTTCATTTCGTCGAGATCTTGAAGATTCAATCATCAGATAACGGATTTTCAATAAATATATGTTAGACGTGACCTTTAGGAAGCTATATCTCCTAAACTATGCCGAAAACCGAAAATTTGCACTCAGTATTTTCGATTCATTTCGTGGAGATCTTGAAGAATTAATCATCAGATAGCGGATTTTCTATAATAATGTAAACTATGCGGAAAATTCGTACTCAGTATTTTCGTTTCATTTCGTCGCGATCTTGAAAAATCAATCATCAGATAACGGATTTTCAATAAATATATTTTATTCGTGACCTTAAGGAGGCTATATCTCCTAAAAAATGCGGAAAAATCGTACTCAGTATTTTCGTTTCATTTTGTCGAGATCTTGAAGAATCAATCATCAGATAAATTCGAATCAGTATTTTCGTTTCATTTCGTCGAGATCTTGAAAATTCAATCATCAGATAACGGATTTTCAATAAATATATGTTAGACGTGACCTTTAGGAAGCTATATCTCCTAAACTATGCCGAAAACCGAAAATGTGTACCCAGTATTTTCGATTCATTTCGTCGAGATATTGAAGAATCAATCATCAGATAACGGATTTTCAATAATAATGTAAACTAGTCGGAAAATTCGTACTCAGTATTTTCGTTTCATTTCGTCGAGATCTTGAAGAATCAATCATCAGATAACGGATTTTCAATAAATATATTTTATTCGTGACTTTAAGGAGGCTATATCTCCTAAAAAATGCGGAAAAATAGTACTCAGTATTTTCGATTCATTTCGTCGGGATCTTGAAGAATCAATCATCAGATAACGGATTTTCAATAAATATATTTTATTCGTGACCTTAAGGAAGCTATATCTCCTAAACTATGCCGAAAGCGGAAAATTCGTACTCAGTATTTTCGTTTCATTTCATCGAGATCTTGAAGAATCAATCATCAGATTACGGATTTTCAATAAATATTTTTTATTCGTGACTTTAAGGAGGCCATATCTTCTACACTATGCCGAAAACGGAAAATTCGTACTCAGTATTTTCGTTTCATTTCATCGAGATCTTGAAGAATCAATCATCAGATTACGGATTTTCAATAAATATATTTTATTCGTGACCTTAAGGAGGCCATATCTTCTATACTATGCCGAAAACGGAAAATTCGTACTCAGTATTTTCGCTTCATTTCGTCGAGATCTTGAAGAATCAATCATCAGATAACGGATTTTCAATAAATATATGTTATTCGTGACCTTAAGGAAGCTATATCTCCTAAACTATGCCGAAAACGGAAAATTTGTACTCAATATTTTCGTTTCATTTCGTCGAGATCTTGAAGAATCAATCATCAGATAACGGATTTTCAATAAATAGATGTTAGTTGTGACATTTAGGAAGCTATATCTCCTAAACTATGCCGAAAACAAAAAATTTGTACCCAGTATTTTCGATTCATTTCGTCGAGATCTTGAAGAATCAATCATCAGATAACGAATTTTCAATAAATAAATTTTTTCCTTGACCTAAGGAGGCTATATCTTCTATACTATGCCGAAAACGGAAAATTCGTACTCAATATTTTCGTTTCATTTCGTCGAGATCTTGAAGAATCAATCATCAGATAACGGATTTTCAATAAATATATGTTAGTCGTGACCTTTAGGAAGCTATATCTCCTAAACTATGCCGAAAACGGAAAATTTGTACCCAGTATTTTCGATTCATTTCGTCGAGATCTTGAAGAAACAATCATCAGATAAAGGATTTTCAATAATAATGTAAACTATGCGGAAAATTCGTACTCAGTATTTTCGTTTCATTTCGTCGAGATCTTGAAAAATCAATCATCAGATAACGGATTTTCAATAAATATATTTTATGCGTGACCTTTAGGAAGCTATATCTCCTAAACTATGCCGAAAACGGAAAATTTGTACCCAGTATTTTCGATTCATTTCGTCGAGATATTGAAGAATCAATCATCAGATAACGGATTTTCAATAATAATGTAAACTAGTCGGAAAATTCGTACTCAGTATTTTCGTTTCATTTCGTCGAGATCTTGAAGAATCAATCATCAGATAACGGATTTTCAATAAATATATTTTATTCGTGACTTTAAGGAGGCTATATCTCCTAAAAAATGCGGAAAAATAGTACTCAGTATTTTCGATTCATTTCGTCGGGATCTTGAAGAATCAATCATCAGATAACGGATTTTCAATAAATATATTTTATTCGTGACCTTAAGGAAGCTATATCTCCTAAACTATGCCGAAAGCGGAAAATTCGTACTCAGTATTTTCGTTTCATTTCATCGAGATCTTGAAGAATCAATCATCAGATTACGGATTTTCAATAAATATTTTTTATTCGTGACTTTAAGGAGGCCATATCTTCTACACTATGCCGAAAACGGAAAATTCGTACTCAGTATTTTCGTTTCATTTCATCGAGATCTTGAAGAATCAATCATCAGATTACGGATTTTCAATAAATATTTTTTATTCGTGACCTTAAGGAGGCCATATCTTCTATACTATGCCGAAAACGGAAAATTCGTACTCAGTATTTTCGTTTCATTTCGTCGAGGTCTTGAAGAATCGATCATCAGATAACGCATTTTCAATAAATATATTTTTTTCGTGACCTTTAGGAAGCTATATCTCCTAAACTATGCCGAAAACGGAAAATTTGTACTCAATATTTTCGTTTCATTTCGTCGAGATCTTGAAGAATCAATCATCAGATAACGGATTTTCAATAAATAGATGTTAGTCGTGACATTTAGGAAGCTATATCTCCTAAACTATGCCGAAAACAAAAAATTTGTACCCAGTATTTTCGATTCATTTCGTCGAGATCTTGAAGAATCAATCATCAGATAACGAATTTTCAATAAATAAATTTTTTCCTTGACCTAAGGAGGCTATATCTTCTATACTATGCCGAAAACGGAAAATTCGTACTCAATATTTTCGATTCATTTCGTCGAGATCTTGAAGAAACAATCATCAGATAAAGGATTTTCAATAATAATGTAAACTATGCGGAAAATTCGTACTCAGTATTTTCGTTTCATTTCGTCGAGATCTTGAAAAATCAATCATCAGATAACGGATTTTCAATAAATATATTTTATTCGTGACCTTTAGGAAGCTATATCTCCTAAACTATGCCGAAAACGGAAAATTTGTACCCAGTATTTTCGATTCATTTCGTCGAGATATTGAAGAATCAATCATCAGATAACGGATTTTCAATAATAATGTAAACTAGTCGGAAAATTCGTACTCAGTATTTTCGTTTCATTTCGTCGTGATCTTGAAGAATCAATCATCAGATAACGGATTTTCAATAAATATCTTTTATTCGTGACCTTAAGGAGGCTATATCTCCTAAAAAATGCGGAAAAATCGTACTCAGTATTTTCGTTTCATTTCGTCAAGATCTTGAAGAATCAATCATCAGATAAATTCGAATCAGTATTTTCGTTTCATTTCATCGAGATCTTGAAGAATCAATCATCAGATAACGGATTTTCAATAAATATATTTTATTCGTGACCTTAAGGAGGCCATATCTTCTATACTATGCCGAAAACGGAAAATTCGTACTCAGTATTTTCGTTTCATTTCGTCGAGATCTTGAAGAATTAATCATCAGATAACGGATTTTCAATAAATATATTTTAGTCGTGAGTTTAAGGAGGCGTTATCTCCTAAACTATGCGGAAAATTCGTAGTCAGTATTTTCGTTTCATTTCGTCGAGATCTTGAAGAATCAATCATCAGATAACGAACTTTCAATAAATATATTTTTTTCGTGACCTTAAGGAAGCTATATCTCCCAAACTATGCCGAAAACGGAAAATTAGTACACAATATTTTCGTTTCATTTCGTCGAGATCTTGAAGAATCAATCATCAGATAAATTCGAATCAGTATGTTCGTTGCATTTCGTCGGGATCTTGAAAAATCAATCATCAGATAACGGATTTTCAATAAATATATTTTATTCGTGACTTTAAGGAAGCTTTATCTCCTAAGCTATGCCGAAAACGAAAAATTAGTACTCGGTATTTTCGTTTCATTTTGTAGAGGTCTTGAAGAATCAGTCATCAGATTACGGATTTTCAATAAATATATTTTATTCGTGACCTTAAGGAAGCTAAATCTCCCAATCTACGCCGAAAACGGAAAATTCGTTCCAAATATTTTAGTCTCATTTCGTTTATGTCTTTAAGAAGCAATCATCAGAAAACGGATTTTCAAAAAAATATTTTTTATTCGTGAATTTAGGGAGGCTATATCTCCTAAACTATGCCGAAATCGGAAAATTCGTACTCAGTATTTTCGTTTCATTTCGTCGAGATCTTGAAGATTCAATCATCAGATAACGGATTTTCAATAAATATATGTTAGACGTGACATTTAGGAAGCTATATCTCCTAAACTATGCCAAAAACGGAAAATTTGTACCCAGTATTTTCGATTCATTTCGTGGAGATCTTGAAGAATCAATCATCAGATAGCGGATTTTCAATAACAATGTAAACTATGCGGAAAATTCGTACTCAGTATTTTCGTTTCATTTCGTCGCGATCTTGAAGAATCAATCATCAGATAACGGATTTTCAATAAATAGATGTTAGTCGTGACATTTAGGAAGCTATATCTCCTAAACTATGCCGAAAACAAAAAATTTGTACCCAGTATTTTCGATTCATTTCGTCGAGATCTTGAAGAATCAATCATCAGATAACGAATTTTCAATAAATAAATTTTTTCCTTGACCTAAGGAGGCTATATCTTCTATACTATGCCGAAAACGGAAAATTCGTACTCAATATTTTCGTTTCATTTCGTCGAGATCTTGAAGAATCAATCATCAGATAACGTTTCATTTCATCGAGATCTTGAAGAATCAATCATCAGATAACGGATTTTCAATAAATATATTTTATTCGTGACCTTAAGGAGGCCATATCTTCTATACTATGCCGAAAACGGAAAATTCGTACTCAGTATTTTCGTTTCATTTCGTCGAGATCTTGAAGAATTAATCATCGGATAACGGATTTTCAATAAATATATTTTAGTCGTGAGTTTAAGGAGGCGTTATCTCCTAAACTATGCGGAAAATTCGTAGTCAGTATTTTCGTTTCATTTCGTCGAGATCTTGAAGAATCAATCATCAGATAACCAACTTTCAATAAATATATTTTTTTCGTGACCTTAAGGAAGCTATATCTCCCAAACTATGCCGAAAACGGAAAATTAGTACACAATATTTTCGTTTCATTTCGTCGAGATCTTGAAGAATCAATCATCAGATAAATTAATCAGTATGTTCGTTGCATTTCGTCGGGATCTTGAAAAATCAATCATCAGATAACGGATTTTCAATAAATATATTTTATTCGTGACTTTAAGGAAGCTATATCTCCTAAACTAAGCAGAAAACAGAAAATGAGTACTCGGTATTTTCGTTTCATTTTGTAGAGGTCTTGAAGAATCTATCATCAGATAACGGATTTTCAATAAATATATTTTATTCGTGACCTTAAGGAAGCTAAATCTCCTAAACTATGCCGAAAACGGAAAATTCGTTCCAAATATTTTAGTCTCACTTCGTTTATGTCTTTAAGAAGCAATCATCAGAAAACGGATTTTCAAAAAAATATTTTTTATTCGTGAATTTAGGGAGGCTATATCTCCTAAACTATGCCGAAATCGGAAAATTCGTACTCAGTATTTTCGTTTCATTTCGTCGAGATCTTGAAGATTCAATCATCAGATAACGGATTTTCAATAAATATATGTTAGACGTGACATTTAGGAAGCTATATCTCCTAAACTATGCCAAAAACGGAAAATTTGTACCCAGTATTTTCGATTCATTTCGTGGAGATCTTGAAGAATCAATCATCAGATAGCGGATTTTCAATAACAATGTAAACTATGCGGAAAATTCGTACTCAGTATTTTCGTTTCATTTCGTCGCGATCTTGAAAAATCAATCATCAGATAACGGATTTTCAATAAATATATTTTATTCGTGACCTTAAGGAGGCTATATCTCATTTCGTCGAGATCTTGAAGAATCAATCATCAGATAAATTCGAATCACGATTTTCGTTTCATTTCGTCGGGATCTTGAAGAATCAATCATCAGATAACGGATTTTCAATAAATATATTTTATTCGTGACCTTAAGGAAGCTATATCTCCTAAACTATGCCAAAAACGGAAAATTCGTTCCAAATATTTTCGTTTCATTTCGTTTACGTCTTTAAGAAGCAATCATCAGAAAACGGATTTTCAAAAAAATATTTTTTATTCGTGAATGTGAGGAGACTATATCTCCTAAACTATGCCGAAAGCGGAAAATTCGTACTCAGTATTTTCGTTTCATTTCATCGTGATCTTGAAGAATCAATCATTAGATTACGGATTTTCAATAAATATATTTTATTTGTGACCTTAAGGAGGCCATATCTTCTATACTTTGCCGAAAACGAAAAATTCGTATTCAGTATTTTCGTTTCATTTCGTCGAGATCTTGAAGAATCAATCATCAGATAACGGATTTTCAATAAATATATTTTAGTCGTGAGTTTAAGGATGCTATATCTTCTTCACTATGCTGAAAACGGCAAATTCGAATCAGTATTTTCGTTTCATTTCGTCGAGATCTTGAAGAATCAATCATCAGATAACGGATTTTCAATAAATATATTTTATTCGTGATTTTAAAGATCCTATATCTCCTAAACTATGCTGAAAACGGAAAATTCGTACCAAATATTTTCGTTTCATTTCGTTTACGTCTTCAAGAAGCAATCATCAGAAAACGGATTTTCAAAATAATATTTTTTATTCGTGAATTTAAGGAGACTATATCTCCTAAACTATGCCGAAAGCGGAAAATTCGTACTCAGTATTTTCGTTTCATTTCATCGAGATCTTGAAGAATCAATCATCAGATAACGGATTTTCAATAAATGTATGTTAGTCGTGACCTTTAGGAAGCTATATCTCCTAAACTATGCCGAAAACGGAAAATTTGTACCCAGTATTTTCGATTCATTTCGTCGAGATCTTGAAGAAACAATCATCAGATTACGGATTTTCAATAATAATGTAAACTAGTCGGAAAATTCGTACTCAGTATTTTCGTTTCATTTCGTCGAGATCTTGAAGAATCAATCATCAGATAACGGATTTTCAATAAATATATTTTATTCGTGACCTTAAGGAGGCCATATCTTCTATACTATGCCGAAAACGGAAAATTCGTACTCAGTATTTTCGTTTCATTTCGTCGAGATCTTGAAGAATCAATCATCAGCTAACGCATTTTCAATAAATATATTTTTTTCGTGACCTTTAGGAAGCTATATCTCCTCAACTATGCCGAAAACGGAAAATTTGTACTCAATATTTTCGTTTCATTTCGTGGAGATCTTGAAGAATCAATCATCAGATAACGGATTTTCAATAAATATATGTTAGACGTGACCTTTAGGAAGCTATATCTCCTAAACTATGCCGAAAACCGAAAATTTGCACTCAGTATTTTCGATTCATTTCGTGGAGATCTTGAAGAATCAATCATCAGATAGCGGATTTTCTATAATAATGTAAACTATGCGGAAAATTCGTACTCAGTATTTTCGTTTCATTTCGTCGAGATCTTGAAGATTCAATCATCAGATAACGGATTTTCAATAAATATATGTTAGACGTGACCTTTAGGAAGCTATATCTCCTAAACTATGCCGAAAACCGAAAATTTGCACTCAGTATTTTCGATTCATTTCGTGGAGATCTTGAAGAATCAATCATCAGATAGCGGATTTTCTATAATAATGTAATGAGGATACCAAACTATGCGGAAAATTCGTACTCAGTATTTTCGTTTCATTTCGTCGCGATATTGAAAAATCAATCATCAGATAACGGATTTTCAATAAATATATTTTATTCGTGACCTTAAGGAGGCTATATCTCCTAAAAAATGCGGAAAAATCGTACTCAGTATTTTCGTTTCATTTCGTCGAGATCTTGAAGAATCAATCATCAGATAAATTCGAATCAGTGTTTTCGTTTCATTTCGTCGAGATCTTGAAGATTCAATCATCGGATAACGGATTTTCAATAAATATATGTTAGACGTGACCTTTAGGAAGCTATATCTCCTAAACTATGCCGAAAACCGAAAATTTGTACCCAGTATTTTCGATTCATTTCGTCGAGATATTGAAGAATCAATCATCAGATAACGGATTTTCAATAATAATGTAAACTAGTCGGAAAATTCGTACTCAGTATTTTCGTTTCATTTCGTCGAGATC
The DNA here is from genome assembly GCA_018904035.1 of Zaprionus ornatus. Lineage (NCBI taxonomy): Eukaryota > Metazoa > Arthropoda > Insecta > Diptera > Drosophilidae > Zaprionus > Zaprionus ornatus. Next base: position 164,718 of record JAEIFZ010000241.1, on the reverse strand, counting down.
TTGAAGAATCAATCATCAGATAACGGATTTTCAATAAATATATTTTATTCGTGACTTTAAGGAGGCTATATCTCCTAAAAAATGCGGAAAAATCGTACTCAGTATTTTCGATTCATTTCGTCGAGATCTTGAAGAATCAATTATCAGATAAATTCGAATCAGTATTTTCGTTTCATTTCGTCGGGATCTTGAAGAATCAATCATCAGATAACGGATTTTCAATAAATATATTTTATTCGTGACCTTAAGGAAGCTATATCTCCTAAACTATGCCAAAAACGGAAAATTCGTTCCAAATATTTTCGTCTCATTTCGTTTACGTCTTTAAGAAGCAATCATCAGAAAACGGATTTTCAAAAAAATATTTTTTATTCGTGAATGTGAGGAGACTATATCTCCTAAACTATGCCGAAAGCGGAAAATTCGTACTCAGTATTTTCGTTTCATTTCATCGAGATCTTGAAGAATCAATCATCAGATTACGGATGTTCATAATATTATTTTTATTCGTGAATTTAAGGAGACTATATCTCCTAAACTATGCCGAAAGCGGAAAATTCGTACTCAGTATTTTCGTTTCATTTCATCGAGATCTTGAAGAATCAATCATCAGATAACGGATTTTCAATAAATATATTTTATTCGTGACCTTAAGGAGGCCATATCTTCTATACTATGCCGAAAACGGAAAATTCGTACTCAGTATTTTCGTTTCATTTCGTCGAGATCTTGAAGAATCAATCATCAGATAACGCATTTTCAATAAATATATTTTTTTCGTGACCTTTAGGAAGCTATATCTCCTAAACTATGCCGAAAACGGAAAATTTGTACTCAATATTTTCGTTTCATTTCGTCAAGATCTTGAAGAATCAATCATCAGATAACGGATTTTCAATAAATAGATGTTAGTCGTGACCTTTAGGAAGCTATATCTCCTAAACTATGCTGAAAACGGAAAATTTTTACCCAGTATTTTCGATTCATTTCGTCGAGATCTTGAAGAATCAATCATCAGATAACGAATTTTCAATAAATAAATTTTTTCCTTGACCTAAGGAGGCTACATCTTCTATACTATCCCGAAAACCGAAAATTTGCACTCAGTATTTTCGATTCATTTCGTGGAGATCTTGAAGAATCAATCATCAGATAGCGGATTTTCTATAATAATGTAAACTATGCGGAAAATTCGTACTCAGTATTTTCGTTTCATTTCGTCGAGATCTTGAAGATTCAATCATCAGATAACGGATTTTCAATAAATATATGTTAGACGTGACCTTTAGGAAGCTATATCTCCTAAACTATGCTGAAAACCGAAAATTTGCACTCAGTATTTTCGATTCATTTCGTGGAGATCTTGAAGAATCAATCATCAGATAGCGGATTTTCTATAATAATGTAAACTATGCGGAAGATTCGTACTCAGTATTTTCGTTTCATTTCGTCGCGATATTGAAAAATCAATCATCAGATAACGGATTTTCAATAAATATATTTTATTCGTGACCTTAAGGAGGCTATATCTCCTAAAAAATGCGGAAAAATCGAACTCAGTATTTTCGTTTCATTTCGTCGAGATCTTGAAGAATCAATCATCAAAATTCGAATCAGTGTTTTCGTTTCATTTCGTCGAGATCTTGAAGATTCAATCATCGGATAACGGATTTTCAATAAATATATGTTAGACGTGACCTTTAGGAAGCTATATCTCCTAAACTATGCCGAAAACCGAAAATTTGTACCCAGTATTTTCGATTCATTTCGTCGAGATATTGAAGAATCAATCATCAGATAACGGATTTTCAATAATAATGTAAACTAGTCGGAAAATTCGTACTCAGTATTTTCGTTTCATTTCGTCGAGATCTTGAAGAATCAATCATCAGATAACGGATTTTCAATAAATATATTTTATTCGTGACTTTAAGGAGGCTATATCTCCTAAAAAATGCGGAAAAATCGTACTCAGTATTTTCGATTCATTTCGTCGAGATCTTGAAGAATCAATTATCAGATAAATTCGAATCAGTATTTTCGTTTCATTTCGTCGGGATCTTGAAGAATCAATCATCAGATAACGGATTTTCAATAAATATATTTTATTCGTGACCTTAAGGAAGCTATATCTCCTAAACTATGCCAAAAACGGAAAATTCGTTTCAAATATTTTCGTCTCATTTCGTTTACGTCTTTAAGAAGCAATCATCAGAAAACGGATTTTCAAAAAAATATTTTTTATTCGTGAATGTGAGGAGACTATATCTCCTAAACTATGCCGAAAGCGGAAAATTCGTACTCAGTATTTTCGTTTCATTTCATCGAGATCTTGAAGAATCAATCATCAGATTACGGATGTTCATAATATTATTTTTTATTCGTGAATTTAAGGAGACTATATCTCCTAAACTATGCCGAAAGCGGAAAATTCGTACTCAGTATTTTCGTTTCATTTCATCGAGATCTTGAAGAATCAATCATCAGATAACGGATTTTCAATAAATATATTTTATTCGTGACCTTAAGGAGGCCATATCTTCTATACTATGCCGAAAACGGAAAATTCGTACTCAGTATTTTCGTTTCATTTCGTCGAGATCTTGAAGAATCAATCATCAGATAACGCATTTTCAATAAATATATTTTTTTCGTGACCTTAAGGAGGCTATATCTCCTAAACTATGCCGAAAACGGAAAATTTGTACTCAATATTTTCGTTTCATTTCGTCAAGATCTTGAAGAATCAATCATCAGATAACGGATTTTCAATAAATAGATGTTAGTCGTGACCTTTAGGAAGCTATATCTCCTAAACTATGCTGAAAACGGAAAATTTTTACCCAGTATTTTCGATTCATTTCGTCGAGATCTTGAAGAATCAATCATCAGATAACGAATTTTCAATAAATAAATTTTTTCCTTGACCTAAGGAGGCTACATCTTCTATACTATGCCGAAAACGGAAAATTCGTACTCAATATTTTCGTTTCATTTCGTCGAAATCTTGAAGAATCAATCATCAGATAACGAATTTTCAATAAATATATATTAGTCGTGACCTTTAGGAAGCTATATCTCCTAAACTATGCCGAAATCGGAAAATTCGTACTCAGTATTTTCGTTTCATTTCGTCGAGATCTTGAAGAATCAATCATAAGATAACGGATTTTCAATAAATATATGTTAGACGTGACATTTAGGAAGCTATATCTCCTAAACTATGCCGAAAACGGAAAATTTGTACCCAGTATTTTCGATTCATTTCGTGGAGATCTTGAAGAATCAATCATCAGATAGCGGATTTTCAATAACAATGTAATGCGGAAAATTCGTACTCAGTATTTTCGTTTCATTTCGTCGCGATCTTGAAAAATCAATCATCAGATAACGGATTTCCAATAAATATATTTTATTCGTGACCTTAAGGAGGCTATATCTCATTTCGTCGAGATCTTGAAGAATCAATCATCAGATAAATTCGAATCACGATTTTCGTTTCATTTCGTCGGGATCTTGAAGAATCAATCATCAGATAACGGATTTTCAATAAATATATTTTATTCGTGACCTTAAGGAAGCTATATCTCCTAAACTATGCCAAAAACGGAAAATTCGTTCCAAATATTTTCGTCTCATTTCGTTTACGTCTTTAAGAAGCAATCATCAGAAAACGGATTTTCAATAAATATATGTTACACGTGACCTTTAGGAAGCTATATCTCCTAAACTATGCCGAAAACCGAAAATTCGTACCCAGTATTTTCGATTCATTTCGTCGAGATATTGAAGAATCAATCATCAGATAACGGATTTTCAATAATAATGTAAACTAGTCGGAAAATTCGTACTCAGTATTTTCGTTTCATTTCGTCGAGATCTTGAAGAATCAATCATCAGATAACGGATTTTCAATAAATATATTTTATTCGTGACTTTAAGGAGGCTATATCTCCTAAAAAATGCGGAAAAATAGTACTCAGTATTTTCGTTTCATTTCGTCGAGATCTTGAAGAATCAATCATCAGATAAATTCGAATCAGTATTTTCGTTTCATTTCATCGAGATCTTGAAGAAGCAATCATCAGATAACGGATTTTCAATAAATATATTTTATTTGTGACCTTAAGGAAGCTATATCTCCTAAACTATGCCAAAAACGGAAAATTCGTTCCAAATATTTTCGTCTCATTTCGTTTACGTCTTTAAGAAGCAATCATCAGAAAACGGATTTTCAAAAAAATATTTTTTATTCGTGAATGTGAGGAGACTATATCTCCTAAACTATGCCGAAAGCGGAAAATTCGTACTCAGTATTTTCGTTTCATTTCATCGAGATCTTGAAGAATCAATCATCAGATTACGGATTTTCATAATATTATTTTTTATTCGTGAATTTAAGGAGACTATATCTCCTAAACTATGCCGAAAACCGAAAATTCGTACCCAGTATTTTCGATTCATTTCGTCGAGATATTGAAGAATCAATCATCAGATAAATTCGTACTCAGTATTTTCGTTTCATTTCGTCGAGATTTTGAAGAATCAATCATCAGATAACGGATTTTCAATAAATATATTTTATTCGTGACTTTAAGGAGGCTATATCTCCTAAAAAATGCGGAAAAATAGTACTCAGTATTTTCGTTTCATTTCGTCGAGATCTTGAAGAATCAATCATCAGATAAATTCGAATCAGTATTTTCGTTTCATTTCGTCGGGATCTTGAAGAATCAATCATCAGATAACGGATTTTCAATAAATATATTTTATTCGTGACCTTAAGAAAGCTACATCTCCTAAACTATGCCGAAAGCGGAAAATTCGTACTCAGTATTTTCGTTTCATTTCATCGAGATCTTGAAGAATCAATCATCAGATAACGGATTTTCAATAAATATATTTTATTCGTGACCTTAAGGAGGCTTTATCTCATTTCGTCGAGATCTTGAAGAATCAATCATCAGATAAATTCGAATCACGATTTTCGTTTCATTTCGTCGGGATCTTGAAGAATCAATCATCAGATAATGGATTTTCAATAAATATATTTTATTCGTGACCTTAAGGAAGCTATATCTCCTAAACTATGCCAAAAACGGAAAATTCGTTCCAAATATTTTCGTCTCATTTCGTTTACGTCTTTAAGAAGCAATCATCAGAAAACGGATTTTCAAAAAAATATTTTTTATTCGTGAATGTGAGGAGACTATATCTCCTAAACTATGCCGAAAGCGGAAAATTCGTACTCAGTATTTTCGTTTCATTTCATCGAGATCTTGAAGAATCAATCATTAGATTACGGATTTTCAATAAATATATTTTATTCGTGACCTTAAGGAGGCCATATCTTCTATACTATGCCGAAAACGAAAAATTCGTATTCAGTATTTTCGTTTCATTTCGTCGAGATCTTGAAGAATCAATCATCAGATAACGGATTATCAATAAATATATTTTAGTCGTGAGTTTAAGGACGCTATATCTTCTTCACTATGCTGAAAACGGCAAATTCGAATCAGTATTTTCGTTTCATTTCAACGAGATCTTGAAGAATCAATCATCAGATAACGGATTTTCAATAAATATATTTTATTCGTGATTTTAAAGATCCTATATCTCCTAAACTATGCTGAAAACGGAAAATTCGTACCAAATATTTTCGTTTCATTTCGTTTACGTCTTCAAGAAGCAATCATCAGAAAACAGATTTTCAAAATAATATTTTTTATTCGTGAATTTAAGGAGACTATATCTCCTAGGCTATGCCGAAAGCGGAAAATTCGTACTCAGTATTTTCATTTCATTTCATCGAGATCTTGAAGAATCAATCATCAGATAACGGATTTTCTATAAATGTATGTTAGTCGTGACCTTTAGGAAGCTATATCTCCTAAACTATGCGGAAAACGGAAAATTTGTACCTAGTATTTTCGATTCATTTCGTCGAGATCTTGAAGAAACAATCATCAGATAACGGATTTTCAATAATAATGTAAACTAGTCGGAAAATTCGTACTCAGTATTTTCGTTTCATTTCGTCGAGATCTTGAAGAATCAATCATCAGATAACGGATTTTCAATACATATATTTTATTCGTGACCTTAAGGAGGCCATATCTTCTATACTATGCCGAAAACGGAAAATTCGTACTCAGTATTTTCGTTTCATTTCGTCGAGATCTTGAAGAATCAATCATCAGCTAACGCATTTTCAATAAATATATTTTTTTCGTGACCTTTAGGAAGCTATATCTCCTCAACTATGCCGAAAACGGAAAATTTGTACTCAATATTTTCGTTTCATTTCGTGGAGATCTTGAAGAATCAATCATCAGATAGCGGATTTTCTATAATAATGTCAACTATGCGGAAAATTCGTACTCAGTATTTTCGTTTCATTTCGTCGAGATCTTGAAGATTCAATCATCAGATAACGGATTTTCAATAAATATATGTTAGACGTGACCTTTAGGAAGCTATATCTCCCAAACTATGCCGAAAACCGAAAATTTGCACTCAGTATTTTCGATTCATTTCGTGGAGATCTTGAAGAATCAATCATCAGATAGCGGATTTTCTATAAAGGTAGGTGGTTCGTGATAAGTCCGTGACTTTTTGAATAAAATATATTTTTTCGTCAAAGAAGCGTTTTATTTCTCAACATTTCATCGACATCTTGAAAATCATCAGTTAACGGATTTTCAATAAATATATTTTTATTCGTGACCTTAAGGAGGCCATATCTTCTATACTATGCCGAAAACGGAAAATTCGTACTCAGTATTTTCATTTTCATTTCGTCGAGATCTTTGAAGAATCAATCATCAGATAACGGATTTTCAATAAATATATTTTAGTCGTGAGTTTAAGGAGGCTTTATCTCCTAAACTATGCTGGAAATTCGTAGTCAGTGTTTTCATTTCATTTCGGGAAGAATCTTGAAGAATCAATCATCAGATAACGCATTTTCAATAAATATATTTTTTTCGTGACCTTAAGGAGGCTATATCTTCTTCACTATGCTGAAAACGGCAAATTCGAATCAGTATTTTCGTTTCATTTCGTCGAGAAGAATCAATCATCAGATAACGGATTTTCAATAAATATATTTTATTCGTGACCTTAAGGAGGCTATATCTCCTAAAAAATGCGGAAAAATCGTACTCAGTATTTTCGTTTCATTTCGTCGAGATCTTGAAGAATTAATCATCAGATAAATTCGAATCAGGATTTTCGTTTCATTTCGTCGGGATCTTGAAGAATCAATCATCAGATAACGGATTTTCAATAAATATATTTTATTCGTGACCTTCGGGCGCTTATATCTCCTAAACTATGCCAAAACGGAAAATCCTGTTCCAAATATTCGTCTCATTTCGTTTACGTTCTTTAAGAAGCAATCATCAGAAAACGGATTTTCAAAAATATTTTTTATTCGTGAATGTAGAGGGAGACTATATCTCCTAAACTATGCCGAAAGCGGAAAATTCGTACTCAGTATTTTCGTTTCATTTCATCGAGATCTTAAAGAATCAATCATCAGATAACGGATTTTCAATAAATATATTTCTAGTCGTGAGTTTAAGGAGGCTATATCTTCTCACTATGCTGAAAACGGCAAATTCTGGAATCAGTATTTTCGTTTCATTTCGTCGAGATCTTGAAGAATCATTCATCAGATAACGAATTTCACAATATATTTTTCGTGACCTTAAGGAGGCTATATCTTCACTATGCTGAAAATGGCAAATTCGAATCAGTATTTTCGTTTCATTTCATCGAGATCTTGAAGAATCAATGATCAAATAACGGATTTTCAATAAATATATTTTATTCGTGACCTTTAAGGAGGCCATATCTTTATACTATGCCGAAAACGGAAAATTCGTACTCAGTATTTTCGTTTCATTTCGTCGCGATCTTGAAAAATCAATCATCAGATAACGGATTTTCAATAAATATATTTTATTCGTGACCTTAAGGAGGCTATATCTCCTAAAAAATGCGGAAAAATCGTACTCAGTATTTTCGTTTCATTTCGTCGAGATCTTGAAGATTCAATCATCAGATAAATTCGAATCAGTATTTTCGTTTCATTTCGTCGAGATCTTGAAGATTCAATCATCGGATAACGGATTTTCAATAAATATATGTTAGACGTGACCTTTAGGAAGCTATATCTCCTAAACTATGCCGAAAACCGAAAATTTGTACCCAGTATTTTCGATTCATTTCGTCGAGATATTGAAGAATCAATCATCAGATAACGGATTTTCAATAATAATGTAAACTAGTTGGAAAAAATTCGTACTCAGTATTTTCGTTTCATTTCGTCGAGATCTTGAAGAATCAATCATCAGATAACGGATTTTCAATAGATATATTTTATTCGTGACTTTAAGGAGGCTATATCTCCTAAAAAATGCGGAAAAATCGTACTCAGTATTTTCGTTTCATTTCGTCGAGATCTTGAAGAATCAATCATCAGATAAATTCGAATCAGTATTTTCGTTTCATTTCGTCGGGATCTTGAAGAATCAATCCTCAGATAACGGATTTTCAATAAATATATTTTATTCGTGACCTTAAGGAAGCTATATCTCCTAAACTATGCCAAAAACGGAAAAATTCGTTTCCAAATATTTTCGCTCTCGTTTCGTTGCGTCTTTAAGAAGCAATCATCAGAAAACGGATTTTCAAAAAAATATATTTTATTCGTGGATGGTGAGGAGACTATATCTCCTAAACTATGCCGAAAGCGGAAAATTCGTACTCAGTATTTTCGTTTCATTTCATCGAGATCTTGAAGAATCAATCATCAGATTACGGATGTTCATAATATTATTATTTTTATTCGTGAATTTAAGGAGACTATATCTCCTAAACTATGCCGAAAGCGGAAAATTCGTACTCAGTATTTTTGTTGTTTCATTTCATCGAGATCTTGAAGAATCAATCATCAGATAACGGATTTTCAATAAATATATTTTATTCGTGACCTTAAGGAGGCCATATCTTCTATACTATGCCGAAAACGGAAAATTCGTACTCAGTATTTTCGTTTCATTTCGTCGAGATCTTGAAGAATCAATCATCAGATAACGCATTTTCAATAAATATATTTTTTTCGTGACCTTTAGGAAGCTATATCTCCTAAACTATGCCGAAAACGGAAAATTTGTACTCAATATTTTCGTTTCATTTCGTCAAGATCTTGAAGAATCAATCAGATAACGGATTTTCAATAAATAGATGTTAGTCGTGACCTTTAGGAAGCTATATCTCCTAAACTATGCCGAAAACGGAAAATTTGTACCCAGTATTTTCGATTCATTTCGTCGAGATCTTGAAGAATCAATCATCAGATAACGAATTTTCAATAAATAAATTTTTTCCTTGACCTAAGGAGGCTATATCTTCTATACTATGCCGAAAACGGAAAATTCGTACTCAATATTTTCGTTTCATTTCGTCGAAATCTTGAAGAATCAATCATCAGATAACGGATTTTCAATAAATATATGTTAGTCGTGACCTTTAGGAAGCTATATCTCCTAAACTATGCCGAAATCGGAAAATTCGTACTCAGTATTTTCGTTTCATTTCGTCGAGATCTTGAAGAATCAATCATAAGATAACGGATTTTCAATAAATATATGTTGAGCCGTGACATTTAGGAAGCTATATCTCCTAAACTATGCCGAAAACGGAAAATTTGTACCCAGTATTTTCGATTCATTTCGTCGAGATCTTGAAGAATCAATCATCAGATAGCGGATTTTCAATAACAATGTATTTTATTTGTACCTAGGGCTACAACTATGCGCGGAAAATTCGTACCCAGTATTTTCGTTTCATTTCGTCTTGATCTTGAAGAATCAATCATCAGATAGCGGATTTTCTATAAATATTTGTAAACGTGACTAAGGAAACATCTCTATGCAGAAAATTCGTACTCAGTTTTCGTTTCATTTCTCCAGATCTTGAAGATTCAATCATCAGATAACGGATTTTCAATAAATATATGTTAGACGTGACTTTTAGGAAGCTACATCTCCTAAACTATGCCGAAAGCGGAAAATTCGTACTCAGTATTTTCGTTTCATTTCATCGAGATCTTGAAGAATCAATCATCAGATAACGGATTTTCAATAAATATATTTTATTCGTGACCTTAAGGAGGCCATATCTTCTCTACTATGCCGAAAACGGAAAATTCGTACTCAGTATTTTCGTTTCATTTCGTCGAGATCTTGAAGAATCGATCATCAGATAACGCATTTTCAATAAATATATTTTTGTCGTGACCTTTAGGAAGCTATATCTCCTAAACTATGCGGAAAACGGAAAATTTGTACCCAGTATTTTCGATTCATTTCGTCGAGATCTTGAAGAAACAATCATCAGATAACGGATTTTCAATAAATATATTTTATTCGTGACCTTAAGGAAGCCATATCTCCTAAACTATGCCGAAAACGGAAAATTCCTACCCAGTATTTTCGATTCATTTCGTCGAGATCTTGAAGAATCAATCATCAGATAACAGATTTTCAATAAATATTTTTTATTCGTGACCATTAGCAGGCCATATCTTCTACACTATGCCGAAAACGGAAAATTCGTACTCAGTATTTTCGTTTCATTTCGTCGAGATCTTGAAGAATCAATCATCAGATAACGGATTTTAAATAAATATATTTTATTCGTGACCTTAAGGAAGCTAAATCTCCTAAACTATGCCGAAAACGGAAAATTTGTACCCAGTATTTTCGATTCATTTCGTCGAGATCTTGAAGAATCAATCATCTGATAACGGATTTTCAATAATAATGTAAACTATGCGGAAAATTCGTACTCAGTATTTTCGTTTCATTTCGTCGAGATCTTGAAGAATCAATCATCACATAACGGATTTTCAATAAATATATGTTAGACGTGACTTTTAGGAAAGAAGATTAAAGTGGAGTAGGAGCTTTATCTCCTAAACTATGCCGAAAACGGAAAATTTGCACTCAGTATTTTCGTTTCATTTCGTCGAGATCTTGAAGAATCAATCATCAGATAACGGATTTTCAATAAATATATGTTAGTCGTGACCTTAAGGAAGCTATATCTCCTAAACTGTGCTGAAAACGGAAAATTCGTACAAAGTATTTTCGTTTCATTTCGTCGATATCTTGAAAAAGCAATCATCAGAAAACGGATTTTCAAAAAATATATTTTTATTCGTGACCTTAAGGAACTCCATATCTCCTAAAAAAGGCGAAAACAGAAAATTCGTACTCCAGTATTTTCGATTCATTTCGTCGAGAAATAATCATCAGATAACGAAGATTAAAATTTTTCGACCTTAGAGGCCATATCTTCTACACTATCCAATCAACGGAAAATTCGAACTCAGTATTTTCGTTTCATTTCGTCGAGATCTTGAAGAATCAATCATCAGATAACGGATTTTCAATAAATATTTTTTAGTCGTGACCTTTAAGGAGGCTATTTCTCCTACACTATGCCGAAAACGGAAAATTGTACCCAGTATTTTCGATTCATTTCGTCGAGATATTGAAGAATCAATCATCAGATAACGGATTTTTAATAAATAATGATGTTAGTCGTGAGTTTAAGGAGGCTTTATCTCCTAAACTATGTCGAGGAAAATTCGAACTCAGTATTTTCGTTTCATTTCGTCGAGATCTTGAAGAATCAATCATCAGATAACGGATTTTCAATAAATATATTTTATTCGTGACGGCTTTAAGGAAGCTAAATCTCCTAAACTATGCCGAAAACGGAAAATTCGTACTCAGTATTTTCGATTTCATTTCGTCGAGATCTTGAAGAATCAATCATCTGATAACGGATTTTAATAAAAAAACAAAAATTCGAACTCAGTATTTTCGTTTCATTTCGTCGAGATCTTGAAGAATCAATCATCAGATAACGGATTTTCAATAAATATATTTTATTCGTGACCTTAAGGAGGCCATATCTCCTAAACAATGCGGAAAACGGAAAATCGTACTCAGTATTTTCGTTTCATTTCGTCGAAATCTTGAAATAATCATAGAAAATTAATAGTAATTTCGTTTCATTTCGTCGAGATCTTGAAGAATCAATCATCAGATAACGGATTTTCAATAAATATATGTTATTCGTGACCTTAAGGAGGCTATATCTGCTAAACTATGCCGAAAACGGAAAATTTGTACCCAGTATTTTCGATTCAATTCGTCGGGATTTTGAAGAATCAATCATCAGATAACGGATTTTCAATAAATATATTTTATTTGTGACCTTAAGGAAGCTATATCTGCTAAACTATGCCGAAAAGCGGAAAAAATCCGTACTCAGTAACCATTCATTTCGTCGAGATCTTGAAGAATCAATCATCAGATAAATTCGAATCAGTATTTTCGTTTCATTTCGTCGAGGTCTTTAAGAAGCAATCATCAGAAAACGGATTTTCTAAAAAATATTTTATATTCGTGACTTTAAGGAAGCTTTATCTCCTAAACTATGCCGAAAACGGAAAATTAGTACTCGGTATTTTCGTTTCATTTTCTTGTGATCTTGAAGAATCAATCATCAGATAACGGATTTTCAATAAATATATGTTAGTCGTGACCTTAAGGAAGCTATATCTCCTAAACTATGCCGAAAACGGAAAATTGGTACTCAGTATTTTCGTTTCATTTCGTCGAAATCTTGAAGAATCAATCATCAGATAACGGATTTTCAATAAATATATGTTAGTCGTGAGTTTAAGGAGGCTTTATCTCCTAAACTATGCTGAAACGGAAAAATCGTACACAATATTTTCGTTTCATTTCGATTCTGAAGCAATCATCAGAAGGATCAATCATAAGATAAATTCGAATCAGTATTTTCGTTTCATTTCGTCGGGATCTTGAAGAATCAATCATCAGATAACGGATTTTCAATAAATATATTTTATTCGTGACCTTAAGGAAGCCTATATCTCCTAAACTATGCCGAAAAAACGGAAAATTCGTTCCAAATATTTTCGTTTCATTTCATTTACGTCTTTAAGAAGCAATCATCAAAAAACGGATTTTCAAAAAAATATTTTTATTCGTGAATAATTTAAAGGAGAGCTATATCTCCTAAACTATGCCGAAAACGGAAAATTCGTACTCAGTATTTTCGTTTCATTTCGTCGAGATCTTGAAGAATCAATCATCAGATAACGGATTTTCAATAAATATATTTTAGTCGTGACTTTAAGGCTTTATCTCCTAAACTATGCGGAAAATTCGTACTCAGTATTTTCGTTTCATTTCGTCGAGATCTTGAAGAATCAATCATCAGATAACGGATTTTCAATAAATATATTTTATTCGTGACCTTAAGGAAGCTATATCTCCTAAACTATGCCGAACGGAAAATTCGTACTCAGTATTTTCGTTTCATTTCGTCGAGATCTTGAAGAATCAATTATCAGATAACGGATTTTCAATAAATATATTTTATTCGTGACCTTAAGGAGGTCATATCTTCTACACGATGCCGAAAACGGAAAATTCGTACTCAGTATTTTCGTTCCATTTCGTCGAGATCTTGAAGAATCATTCATCAGATTACGGATTTTCAATAAATACATGTTAGTCGTGACCTTAAGGAGGCTATATCTCCTAAACTATGCCGAAAACGGAAAATTCGTACTTTTATTCTTGTAGATTTAAAAAAAAAAAAAGATTTTTAATAAAAGTAAAAGGAAACTCAGTATTTTCGTTTCATTTCGTCGAGATCTTGAAGAATCAATCATCAGATAACGGATTTTCAAAAATATATGTTAGTCGTGACCTTTAAGGAAGCTATATCTCTTAAACTATGCGGAAAATCGGAAAATTCGTACCCAGTATTTTCGTTTCATTTCGTCGAGATCTTGAAGAATCAATCATCAGATAACGGATTTTCAATAAATAAAAATATTTTATTCGTGACCTTAAGGAAGCTATATCTCCTAAACTATGCCGAAAACGGAAAATTCGTGACTCAGTATTTTCGTTTCATTTCGTCGAGATCTTGAAGAATCAATCATCAGATAACGGATTTTCAATAAATATATTTTATTCGTGACCTTAAGGAGGCCATATCTTCTAAACTATGCCGAAAACGGAAAATTCGTACTCAGTATTTTCGTTTCATTTCGTCAGGATCTTGAAGAATCAATCATCAGATAACGGATTTTCAATAAATATATTTTATTCGTGACTTTAAGGAGGCCATATCTTCTACACTATCCCGAAAATGGAAAATTCGTTCTTAGTATTTTCGTTTCATTTCGTCAGGATCTTGAAGAATCAATCATCAGATAACGGATTTTCAATAAATATATTTTATTCGTGACTTTAAGGAAGCTATATCTCCGAAACTAAAACTGCCGAAAAACGAAATCTGTACACAATATTTTCGTTTCATTTCGTCGAGATCTTGAAGAATCAATCATCAGATAAATTGAATCGGTATTTTCGTTTCATTTCGTCGGGATCTTGAAGAATCAATCATCAGATAACGGATTTTCAATAAATATATTTCATTCGTGACTTTAAGGAAGCTATATCTCCTAAACTATGCCGAAAATGAAAAATTAGCAGTCGGTATTTTCGTAAATTCGTACTCAGTATTTTCGTTTCATTTCGTCGGGATCTTGAAGAATCAATCATCAGATAACGGATTTTCAATAAATATATTTTATTCGTGACCTTAAGGAGGCTAAATCTCCTAAACTATGCCGAAATCGGAAAATTCGTACTCAGTATTTTCGTTTCATTTCGTCGAGATCTTGAAGAATCAATCATCAGATAACGGATTTTCAATAAATATATGTTAGTCGTGACCTTTAGGAAGCTATATCTCATAAACTATGCCGAAAACGGAAAATTTGTACCCAGTATTTTCGGGAATGAAAAAAAAACCGGATTTTCAAAAAAGTAAAACCCCAAACATACTCCATTTTCGTTTCATTTCGTCCCGATCTAGAAAAAACAATCATCAGAAAACGGATTTTCAAAAAAATTTACGGACCTAAGGCTATATCTCATTTCGTCGAGATCTAGAAAAACAATCATCAGAAAAATAGAATCACGATTTTCGTTTCATTTCGTCGAGATCTTGAAGAATCAATCATCAGATAACGGATTTTCAATAAATATATTTTTATTCGTGACCTTAAGGAGGCCATATCTCCTAAACTATGCCGAAAACGGAAGAAATTCGTTCAATTTTCTCATTTCGTACGTCTTAAGAAGCAATACAGAAGCGTATTTTTCAAAAAATATTTTTGGGAAGGGAGGAGACAATACCAAAGGGGGGAAGAATCGTACTCAGTATTTTCGTTTCATTTCATCCGAGATCTTGAAGAATCAATCATTAGATAACGGATTTTCAAAAAATATATTATATGTCGTGAGCTTAAGGAGGCTTTATCTCCTAAACTATGCCGAAAACGAAAAATTCGTATTCAGTATTTTCGTTTCATTTCGTCGAGATCTTGAAGAATCAATCATCAGATAACGGATTTTCAATAAATATATTTTAGTGTGAGGGTAAGGAGGCTATAATCTTCTTCCACGGCAGAAAACGGCAAATTCGAATCCGTATTTTCGTTTTCATTTCGTCGAGATCTAGAAGAATCAATCATCAGATAACGGTTTTCAATAAATATATTTTGTTCGTGACCTTAAGGAGGCTATATCTCCTAAACGTATGCCGAAAACGGAAAATTCGTAAGCTAAATCTTTTCGTTTCATTTCGTTAAAGGGTCTTCAAGAAGCAATCAGTCAGAAAACGGATTTTCAAAAAAATACTTTTTATTCGTGAATTTAAGGAGGCCATATCTCCTAAACTATGCAGAAAACGGAAGAATTCGTACTCAGTATTTTCGTTTCATTTCGTCGAGATCTTGAAGAATCAATCATCAGATAATAGATTTCCAATAAATATATTTTATTCGTGACCTTAAGGAGGCCATATCTTCTATACTATGCCGAAACGGAAAAGAATTCGTATTCAGTATTTTCGTTTCATTTCGTCGAGATCTTGAAGAATCAATCATCAGATAACGGATTTTCAATAAATATATTTTAGTCGTGGAGAAAAGGAGGCCTATCTCCTACACTATGCAGAAAACGGAAAATTCGAACTCAGTATTTACGTTTCATTTCGTCGAGATCTTGAAGAATCAATCATCAGATAACAGATTTTCAATAAATATATTTTATTCGTGACCTTAAGGAGGCTATATCTCATCTTCTTCTACTATTGCCGAACAGGATGGTAGAAAATTCAAATCAGTATTTTCGTTTCATTTCGTCGAGATCTTGAAGAATCAATCATCAGATAACGGATTTTCAATAAATATATTGTGAGTCGTGACTTTAAGGAGCCTATATCTCCTAAACTATGCTGAAAACGGAAAATTCGTACCCAGTATTTTCGTTTCATTTCGTCGAGTCTTGAAGAACAATCATCAGAAAACGGATTTTCAAAATAATATTTTTTATTCGTGAATTTAAGGAGACTATATCTCCTAAACTATGCCGAAAAGCGGAAAATTTGAACTCAGTATTTTCGTTTCATTTCGTCGAGATCTTGAAGAATCAATCGTCAGATAACGGATTTTCAATAAATATATTTTGTTCGTGACCTTAAGGAGGCCATATCTGCTAAACTATGCCGAAAACGAAAAATTCGTACTCGGTGTTTTCGTTTCATTTCGTCGAGATCTTGAAGAATCAATCATCAGATAACGGATTTTCAATAAATATATGTTAGGGTTTTATCCTATATCTTCTTCACTATGCGGAAAACGCCAAATTCGAATCAGTATTTTCGTTTCATTTCGTGGAGATCTGGAAGAATCAATCATCAGATAACAATTTTTAATAAATATATTTTTCGTGACCTTTAAGGAGGCTATATCTTCTACACTTATGCCGAAAACGGCAAATTCGAACTCAGTATTTTCGTTTCATTTCGTCGAGATCTTGAAGAATCAATCATCAGATAAAAAACTTTCATTTGGGGGGATAAAAAAAAACAAAAATCGGATTTTCAATAAATATATTTTATTCGTGACCTTAAGGAGGCTATATCTCCTAAACTATGCCGAAAACGGAAAATTCGTAACAAATATTTTCGTTTCATTTCGTTTAGGTCTTCAAGAAGCAATCATCAGAAAACGGATTTTCAAAAAATATTTTTTATTCGTGACCTTAAGGAGCCTATATCTTCTACACTATGCCGAAAACGGAAAATTCGTAATCAGTATTTTCGTTTCATTTCGTCGAGATCTTGAAGAATCAATCATCAGATAACGGATTTTCAATAAATATATTTTATTCGTGACCTTAAGGAGGCCATATCTTCTACACTATGCCGAAAACGGAAAATTCGTACTCAGTATTTACGTTTCATTTTGTCGAGATCTTGAAGAATCAATCATCAGATAACGGATTTTCAATAAATATATTTTATTCGTGACCTTAAGGAGGCTATATCTCCTACACTATGCTGAAAACGGAAAATTCGTACTCAGTATTTTCGTTTCATTTCGTCGAGATCTTGAAGAATCAATCATCAGATAACGGATTTTCAATAAATATATTTTATTCGTGACCTTAAGGAGGCTATATCTTCTTCACTAGCAGAAAACGGCAAATTCGAATCAGTATTTTCGTTTCATTTCGTCGAGATCTTGAAGAATCAATCATCAGATAACGGATTTTCAATAAATATATTTTATCGTGACCTTAAGGAGGCTATATCTCCTACACTATGCCGAAAACGGAAAATTCGTACCAAGTATTTTCGTTTCATTTCGTTTACAAGTCTTGAAGAATCAATCATCAGATAACGGATTTTCAAAAAATATATTTTATTCGTGACTTTAAGGAGGCTATATCTCCTAAACTATGCCGAAAAACGGAAAATTCGTACTCAGTATTTTCGTTTCATTTCGTCGAGATCTTGAAGAATCAATCATCAGATAACGGATTTTCAATAAATATATTTAATCGTGACTTTAAGGAGGCTTTATCTCGTAAACTATTCAGAAAATTCGTACTCAGTATTTTCGTTTCATTTCGTCGAGATCTTGAAGAATCAATCATCAGATAACGGATTTTCAATAAATATATTTTATTCGTGACCTTAAGGAAGCTATATCTCCTAAACTATGCCGAAAGCGGAAAATTCGTACTCAGTATTTTCGTTTCATTTCGTCGAGATCTTGAAGAATCAATCATCAGATAACGGATTTTCAATAAATATATTTTATTCGTGACCTTAAGGAAGCTATATCTCCTAAGCTATGCCGAAAACGAAAAATTAGTACCTAGTATTTTCGTTTCATTTCGTCGAGATCTTGAAGAATCAATCATCAGATAACGGATTTTCAATAAATATATTTTATTCGTGACCTTAAGGAAGCTATATCTCCTAAACTATGCCGAAAGCGGAAAATTCGTATTCAGTATTTTCGTTTCATTTCGTCGAGATCTTGAAGAATCAATCATCAGATAACGGATTTTCAATAAATATTTTTTATTCGTGACCTTAAGGAGGCCATATCTTCTACACTATGCCGAAAACGGAAAATTCGTACTTAGTATTTTCGTTTCATTTCGTCGAGATCTTGAAGAATCAATCATCAGATAACGGATTTTCAATAAATATATTTTTTTCGTGACCTTAAGGAGCCTATATCTCCTAGTAAACTATGCTGAAAACGGAAAATTCGTTTTTCACGGATTTTCAAACTAGTATTTTCGTTTCATTTCGTCGAGATCTTGAAGAATCAATCATCAGATAACGGATTTTCAATAAATATATTTTATTCGTGACTTTAAGGAGGCTATATCTCCAAAACTATGCCGAAAAGGAAAATTCGTACTCAATATTTTCGTTTCATTTCGTCGAGATCTTGAAGAATCAATCATCAAAAAACGGATTTTCAAAAATATTTTTTATTCGTGAAGTTAAGGAGGCTATATCTTCGTCACTATGCCGAAAGCGGAAAATTCGAATCAGTATTTTCGTTTCATTTCGTCGAGATCTTGAAGAATCAATCATCAGATAACGGATTTTCAATAAATATATTTTATTCGTGACCTTAAGGAAGCTATATCTCCTAAACTATGCCGAAAACGGAAAATTCGTACTCAGTATTTTCGTTTCATTTCGTCGAGATCTTGAAGAATCAATCATCAGATAACGGATTTTCAATAAATATTTTTTATTCGTGACCTTAAGGAGGCTATATCTCCTAAACTATGCCGAAAACGGAAAATTCGTACTTAGTGTTTTCGTTTCATTTCGTCTAGATCTTGAAGAATCAATCATCAGAAAACGGATTTTCAATAAATATTTTATTCGTGACTTTAAGGAGGCTATATCTCCTAAACTATGCCGAAAACGGAAAATTCGTACTCAGTATTTTCGTTTCATTTCGTCGAGATCTTGAAGAATCAATCATCAGATAACGGATTTTCAATAAATATATTTTATTCGTGACCTTAAGGAGGCCATATCTTCTATACTATGCCGAAAACGGAAAATTCGTACTCAGTATTTTCGTTTCATTTCGTCGAGATCTTGAAGAATCAATCATCGATAACGGATTTTCAACAAATATATTTTATTCATGAATTTAAGGAGGCTATATCTCCTAAACTATGCCGAAAACGGAAAATTCGTACGAAATATTTTCGTTTCATTTTTCGTCGGGATCTTGAAAAATCAATCATCAGAAAAAGGATTTTCAATAAATATATTTTTATTCGTGACCTTAAGGAGGCTATATCTCCTAAACTATGCCGAAAGCGGAAAATTTGTACCCGGTATTTTCGATTCATTTCGTCGAGATATTGAAGAATCAATCATCAGATAACGGATTTGCAATAAATATATTATCATTCGTGACCTTAAGAAGGCTATATCTCCTAAGAAATGCGGAAAACGTTGCGATTTTCGTTTCATTTCGTCGAGAACTTGAAGAATCAATCATCAGAAAATTCGAACTAAGTATTTTCGTGTCATTTGGTTGAGATCTTGAAGAAGCAATCACCAGAAAACGGATTTTCAAAAAAAATATATTTTATTCGTGACCTTAAGGAGGCCATATCTTCTAAACTATGCCGAAAACTGGAAAAATTCGTACTCAGTACTTTCGTTTCATTTCGTCGAGATCTTGAAGAATTCATAGTCAGATAACGGTTTTCAATAAATATATTTTAGTCGTGACTTTAAGGAGGCGTTATCTTCTAAACTATGAAAAAAACGGAAAATTCGTAGTAAGTATTTACGTTTCATTTCGTCGAGATCTTGAAGAATCAATCATCAGATAACGGATTTTCAATAATATATTTTATTCGTGACGTTAAGGAGCCTGTATCTCCTAAACTATGCCGAAAACGGAAGATTCGTACCAAAGTATTTTCGTTTCATTTGGTTATCCGTCTTCAAGAAGCAATCATCAGAAAACGGATTTTTCAAAAAATATTTTTATTCGTGAATTTAAGGAGGCTATATCTCTTAAACTATGCCGAAGGCGGAAAATTCGTACTCAGTATTTTCGTTTTATTTCATCGAGATCTTGAAGAATCAGTCGTCAGATAACGTTTTTCCAATAAATATGTTTTATTCATTGACCTTAAGGAGGCCATATCTTCTAAACTATGCCGAAAACGAAAAATACGTACTCAGTATTTTCGTTCCATTTCGTCGAGATCTTGAAGAATCAATCATAAGATAACGGATTTTCAATAAATATATTTTAGTCGTGAGATTTTAGGAGGCTTTATCTCCTCAACTATGCGGAAATGTACCCGGCTTTTCTGAAATTCGTACTCTCAGTATTTTCGTTTCATTTCGTCGAGATCTTGAAGAATCCAATCATCGAATAACGGATTTTCAAAAAACATATTTTATTCGTGACCTTAAGGAGGCTATATCTTCTTCACTATGCTGAAAACGGAAAATTCGTACTCAGTATTTTCGTTTCATTTCGTCGAGATCTTGAAGAATCAATCATCAGATAACGGATTTTCAATAAATATATTTTATTCGTGACCTTAAGGAGGCTATATCTCCTAAACTATGCTGAAAACGGAAAATTCGTACTCAGTATTTTCGTTTCATTTCGTTTACGATCTTCAAGAAGCAATCATCAGAAAACGGATTTTCAAAAAATATATTTTATTCGTGAATTTAAGGAGACTATATCTCTAAACTATGCCGAAAACAGAAAATTCGTACTCAGTATTTTCGTTTCATTTCGTCGAGATCTTGAAGAATCAATCATCAGATAACGAATTTTCAATAAATATATTTTATTCGTGACCTTAAGGAGGCCATATCTTCTATACTATGCCGAAAACGGAAAATTCGTACTCAGTATTTTCGTTTCATTTCGTCGAGATCTTGAAGAATCAATCATCAGATAACGGATTTTCAATAAATATATTTTATTCGTGACTTTAAGGAGGCTATATCTCCTAAACTATGCTGAAAACGGAAAATTCGTACTCAGTATTTTCGTTTCATTTCGTCGAGATCTTGAAGAATCAATCATCAGATAACGGATTTTCAATAAATATATTTTATTCGTGACCTTAAGGAGGCTATATCTCCAAACTATGCCGAAACGGAAAATTCGTACTCAGTATTTTCGTTTCATTTCGTCGAGATCTTGAAGAATCAATCATCCAGATAACGGATTTTCAATAAATATATTTTATTCGTGACCTTAAGGAAGCTATATCTCCTAAACTATGCCGAAAACGGAAAATTCGTGCAAATATTTTCGTCTCATTTCGTCTAGATCTTGAAGAAGCAATCATCAGAAAACGGATTTTCAATAAATATATTTTATTCGTGACTTTAAGGAGGCTATATCTCCTAAACTATGCCGAAAACGGAAAATTCGTACTCAGTATTTTCGTTTCATTTCGTCGAGATCTTGAAGAATCAATCATCAGATAACGGATTTTCAATAAATATATTTTATTCGTGACCTTAAGGAAGCTATATCTCCTAAACTATGCCGAAAACGGAAAATTCGTACTCAGTATTTTCGTTTCATTTCGTCGAGATCTTGAAGAATCAATCATCAGATAACGGATTTTCAATAAATATATTTTATTCGTGACTTTAAGGAGGCTATATCTCTAAACTATGCCGAAAACGGAAAATTCGTACTCAGTATTTTCGTTTCATTTCGTCGAGATCTTGAAGAATCAATCATCAGATAACGGATTTTCAATAAATATATTTTATTCGTGACCTTAAGGAAGCTATATCTCCTAAACTATGCCGAAAACGGAAAATTCGTACCCAGTATTTTCGTTTCATTTCGTGGAGATCTTGAAGAATCAATCATCAGATAACGGATTTTCAATAAATATATTTTATTCGTGACCTTAAGGACTATATCTCCTAAACTATGCAAAGCGGAAAATTCGTACTCAGTATTTTCGTTTCATTTCGTCGAGATCTTGAAGAATCAATCATCAGATAACGGATTTTCAATAAATATATTTTATTCGTGACCTTAAAGGAGGCTATATCTCCTTCAAACTATGCAGAACAATCATCGGATAAATTCGTACTCAGTATTTTCGTTTCATTTCGTCGAGATCTTGAAGAATCAATCATCAGATAACGGATTTTCAATAAATATATTTTATTCGTGACCTTAAGGAAGCTATATCTCCTAAACTATGCCGAAAACGGAAAATTCGTACTAAATATTTTCGTTTCATTTCGTCGAATCTTGAAGAATCAATCATCAGATAACGGATTTTCAAAAAATATATTTTATTCGTGAATGTGAGGAGGCTATATCTCCTAAACTATGCCGAAAGCGGAAAATTCGTACTCAGTATTTTCGTTTCATTTCGTCGAGATCTTGAAGAATCAATCATCAGATAACGGATTTTCAATAAATATATTTTTATTCGTGACCTTAAGGAGGCTATATCTTCTATACTATGCCGAAAACGGAAAATTCGTATTCAGTATTTTCGTTTCATTTCGTCGAGATCTTGAAGAATCAATCATCAGATAACGGATTTTCAATAAATATATTTTATTCGTGACCTTAAGGAGGCTATATCTTCTTCACTATGCTGAAAACGGCAAATTCGAATCAGTATTTTCGTTTCATTTCGTCGAGATCTTGAAGAATCAATCATCAGATAACGGATTTTCAATAAATATATTTTATTCGTGACCTTAAGGATCCTATATCTCCTAAACTATGCTGAAAACGGAAAATTCGTACCAAATATTTTCGTTTCATTTCGTTTACGTCTTCAAGAAGCAATCATCAGAAAACGGATTTTCAAAATAATATTTTTTATTCGTGAATTTAAGGAGGCTATATCTCCTAAACTATGCCGAAAACGGAAAATTCGTACTCAGTATTTTCGTTTCATTTCATCGAGATCTTGAAGAATCAATCATCAGATAACGGATTTTCAATAAATATATTTTATTCGTGACCTTAAGGAGGCCATATCTTCTATACTATGCCGAAAACGAAAAATTCGTACTCAGTATTTTCGTTTCATTTCGTCGAGATCTTGAAGAATCAATCATCAGATAACGGATTTTCAATAAATATATTTTAGTCGTGAGTTTAAGGAGGCTATATCTTCTTCACTATGCTGAAAACAGCAAATTCGAATCAGTATTTACTTTTCATTTCGTCGAGTTCTTGAAGAATCAATCATCAGATAACGAATTTTCAATAAATATATTTTTTTGGTGACCTTAAGGAGGCTATATCTTCTTCACTATGCTGAAAATGGTAAATTCGAATCAGTATTTTCGTTTCATTTCGTCGAGATCTTGAAGAATCAATCATCAGATAACGGATTTTCAATAAATATATTTTATTCGTGACCTTAAGGATCCTATATCTCCTAAACTATGCTGAAAACGGAAAATTCGTACCAAATATTTTCGTTTCATTTCGTTTACGTCTTCAAGAAGCAATCATCAGAAAACGGATTTTCAAAATAATATTTTTTATTCGTGAATTTAAGGAGACTATATCTCCTAAACTATGCCGAAAGCGGAAAATTCGTACTCAGTATTTTCGTTTCATTTCATCGAGATCTTGAAGAATCAATCATCAGATAACGGATTTTCAATAAATATATTTATTCTTGACCTTAAGGAAGCTATATCTCCTAAACTATGCCGAAAGCGGAAAGTTCGTACTCAGTATTTTCGTTTCATTTCGTCGAGATCTTGAAGAATTAATCATCAGATAACGGATTTTCAATAAATATATTTTAGTCGTGAGTTTAAGGAGGCTATATCTTCTTCACTATGCTGAAAACGGCAAATTCGAATCAGTATTTTCGTTTCATTTCGTCGAGATCTTGAAGAATCAATCATCAGATAACGAATTTTCAATAAATATATTTTTTTCGTGACCTTAAGGAGGCTATATCTTCTTCACTATGCTGAAAATGGCAAATTCGAATCAGTATTTTCGTTTCATTTCGTCGAGATCTTGAAGAATCAATCATCAGATAACGGATTTTCAATAAATATATTTTATTCGTGACCTTAAGGATCCTATATCTCCTAAACTATGCTGAAAACGGAAAATTCGTACCAAATATTTTCGTTTCATTTCGTTTACGTCTTCAAGAAGCAATCATCAGAAAACGGATTTTCAAAATAATATTTTTTATTCGTGACCTTAAGGATCCTATATCTCCTAAACTATGCTGAAAACGGAAAATTCGTTCCAAATATTTTCGTTTCATTTCGTTTACGTCTTCAAGAAGCAATCATCAGAAAACGGATTTTCAAAATAATATTTTTTATTCGTGACCTTCAGGAGGCCATATCTTCTATAATATGCCGAAAAAGTACGAGTTCATGTGAGATAAAAAATATAGAAAATTCGAATCAGGATTTTCGTTTCATTTCGTCGAGATCTTGAAGAATCAATCATCAGATAACGGATTTTCAATAAATATATTTTATTCGTGACCTTAAGGAAGCTATATCTCTAAACTATGCCAAAAACGGAAAACTCGTATCCAAATATTTTCGTCTCATTTCGTTTACGTCTTTAAGAAGCAATCATCAGAAAACGGATTTTCAAAAAAATATTTTTATTCGTGAATGTGAGGAGACTATATCTCCTAAACTATGCCGAAAGCGGAAAATTCAACTCAGTATTTTCGTTTTCATTTCATCGAGATCTTGAAGAATCAATCATCAGATAACGGATTTTCAATAAATATATTTTAGTCGTGAGTTTATGGAGGCTATATCTTCTTCACTATGCTGAAAACGGCAAATTCGAATCCAGTATTTTCGTTTCATTTCGTCCAGATCTTGAAGAATCATTCATCAGATAATAACGAATTTTCAATAAATATATTTTAATCGTTGACCTTAAGGAGGCTATATCTTCTTCACTATGCTGAAAATGGCAAATTCGAATCAGTATTTTCGTTTCATTTCATCGAGATCTTGAAGAATCAATGATCAAAATAACGGATTTTCAATAAATATATTTTTATTCATTGACCTTAAGGAGGCCATCTTCTATACTATGCCGAAAACGGAAAATTCGTACTCAGTATTTTCGTTTCATTTCGTCGAGATCTTGAAATCAATCATCAGCTAACGGATTTCCAATATATATATTTTAGTCGTGAGTTTAAGGAGGCTTTATCTCCTAAACTATGCAAAAAAGGAAAATTCGCAGTTTTTTCAGTTATTTTCGTTTCATCTTTTTTTTTCGTCCGAGATCTTGAAGAATCATTTTGCAATCATCAGATAACGCATTTTTAATAAATATATTTTCTTCGTGACCTTAAGGAGGCTATATCTTCTTCACTATGCTGAAAACGGCAAATTCGAATCAGTATTTTCGTTTCATTTCGTCGAAAAAAAGAATTCATCATCAGATAACGGATTTTCAATAAATATATTTTATTCGTGACTTTCTGGAGGCTATATCTCCCCCCTAAGTAGTATGCTGAAAACAAAAAATTCGTACGCAAGTATTTTCGTTTCATATCGTT
Source organism: Zaprionus ornatus (assembly GCA_018904035.1). Lineage (NCBI taxonomy): Eukaryota > Metazoa > Arthropoda > Insecta > Diptera > Drosophilidae > Zaprionus > Zaprionus ornatus. Next base: position 138,631 of record JAEIFZ010000241.1, on the reverse strand, counting down.
TGTGTTCTTAAGAAGCAATAATCAGAAAACGGAATTTCAAAAAAGATAGTTTTTTTATTCGTAAATTTAAGGAGGCCATATCTCGGAAACTATGCAGCTGAAAAAATTCGTACTCCAGTATTTTCGTTCATTTCATCGAGATCTTGAAGAATCAATCATCAGATAACGGATTTTCAATAAATATATATTTTATTCGTGACTTTAAGGAGGCCATATCTTCTATACTATGCGAAAACGGAAAATTCGTACTCCAGTATTTTCGTTTCATTTCGTCGAGATCTTGAAGAATCAATCATCAGATAAACAGATTTTCAATAAATATATTTTGATCATTATTGAGGTTTAAAGGAGGCTTTATCTCTAAACGCTATGCGGAAAATTCGTAGTCAGTATTTTCGTTTCATTTCGTCGAGATCTTGAAGAATCAATCATCGAATATACTATTTTCAATAAATATATTTTTTTCGTGACCTTAAGGAGGCTATATCTTCTTTACTATGCTGAAAACGGCAAATTCGAATCAGTATTTTCGTTTCATTTCGTCGAGAAAAAAAGAATCAATCATCAGATAACGGATTTTCAATAAATATATTTTATTCGTGACCTTAAGGAAGGCTATATCTCCTAAACTATGCTGAAAACGGAAAATTCGTACTAAATATTTTTTGTTTCATATCGTTTGTGTTCTTTAAGAAGCAATAAACAGAAAACGGAATTTCAAAAAATAGTTTTTATTCGTAAATTTAAGGAGGCTATATCTTCGAAACTATGCCGAAAGCGGAAAATTCGTATTTTTTTTTTTTACCCAACAGTATTTTTCGTTTCATTTCATCGAGATCTTGAAAAAAAAATCATCAGTTAACGGATTTTCAATAAATATATTTTATTCGTGACCTTAAGGAAGCTATATCTCCTAAACCATGCCGAAAACGGAAAATTCGTATCCAGTATTTTCGATTCATTTCGTCGAGATCTTGAAGAATCAATCATCAGATAACGGATTTTCAATAAATATATTTTATTCGTGACTGTAAGGAGGCCATATCTTCTATACTATGCCGAAAACGGAAATTTCGTAATCAGTATTTTCGTTTCATTTCATCGACATCTTGAAAAAAAAATCATCAGTTAACGGATTTTTCAATAAATATATTTCATTCATTGACCTTAAGGAGGCCATATCTTCTAAACTATGCCGAAAACGGAAAAATTCGTACTCAGTATTTTCCTTTTATTTCGATCGAGATCTTGAAGAATCAATCATCAGATAACGGGTTTTCAATAAATATATTTTATTCGTGACCTTAAGGAAGCTATATCTCCTAACCATGCCGAAAACGGAAAATTCGTATCCAGTATTTTCGACAGCGTTTTAAAAAACTGCCGTAAGTTTCCATTTCACATGATTTTGCTTCTGCTTCTGCTTCTGAAGAAATCAAAGTCGCAGTCAAAGCATAAGTAAAATCTTGCAGCGACGAAGGAGAGAAATGTCAAAAATCAGCAGCAGTCGCCGTTTTTCGTTTTTTGCTTTCTGCTTTGCTGTTGCTTTTAATCGTAGACGTAAGTCGCTGCTGCAGCTACCTGCTTGACTTTCGGAAGTCGTCGGCAGTCGCAGCATAAGTCGGTTTGTCGACTGTTTGCTGCTTTGATTTTGCTGCTATTGCTGCTGATGAACAGTCGCAGCAGCCCTAAGTCAGTGCTGTCGACTGTTTGCTGCTTTTGCTGCTATTGCTGCTGATGAACGATCGCAGCGGCCTAAGTCGGTGCTGTCGACTGTTTTTGCTGCTTTGATTTTGCTGCTATTGCTGCTGATGAACAGTCGCGGCAGCATGAAACTTTGTAACATTTTGCTTTTGATTTTGAGGCGACAATTTCATTATATTAATTTTACTTGTAAAACGTTTGCTGCGTGATTCACACCACCACTCACTTGCATATTTCTGAAAACCATGGCACCAAGTGAAGTTTGGAAATATTTTGAAAATAGGTAGTCGAGGGCTTAGCTGTATGTAATATATGTAAAAGCTCTCTCAAAAATAATAGAACATCAAATTTAAAAGCACATTTAAAAAAACAACACAAAATTGATGTTAATGTGATTAATTTAGAAAACCCTTGAAACTTCATCATACAAGTTCTTGTTGTAAAATAATAAGAAAAAAATTAAAATTGAAGTAAATAAAAAACAATTAATAAGATCAGACGTGCTATCTTACTGGAAAGGAAAGCAGTATACTGACCAGGAGTTATACGCAGTTAGTAACGTTTGTTATGCCGTACCGCCAACTCAGGTAAATAAAAATGGCATAAATAATTTAGGTTCCTTCTTGGATAGTTTCTTATTTTATAACAGGTGTCGATTGAACGAGCATTCTCCACACTGAGGCTGGTGCTTACCGACTACCGCAATCTGATTAAGCCAGGATGTTCTTGAGAACATATTACTAGTTAAATTAAATCCACCTTAAGGAGGCCATGATACTTGCCACTTTTTGAGAAAGAAGAACTTACTCTTAGTGGTTTTATAAAAAAAAAAAAATAATAGTTAAAAAGAAAACAATGAAAATTTATTTATGTATCATTCATCAAAATTCATATACTATTATATTTTTATTTTGCTAATTTTGTTTCTAAAATTAAATAAAAGAAATTGTCGCCTCAAAAATCAAAAGCAGCAAACAGTCGACAGCACCGACTAGCGCGCGACTGTTCATCAGCAGCAAAGCAGCAAAAAACAAAAGCAGCAAACAGTCGACAGCACCGACTAGGCGCGCGACTGTTCATCAGCAGCAAAGCAGCAAAAAATCAAAAGCAGCAAAAGTCGACAGCACCGACTGGCGCGCGACTGTTCATCAGCAGCAAAGCGGCAAAAAAAAAGCAGCAAAAGTCGACAGCACCGACTAGCGCGCGACGCCGACAGCTTCCGAATCGGGGGCTGCTAACGGCGACTTACGTCTACGATAAAGCAACCTTAAAGCAAAAAAAAAAAAAAGAAGAAAAACGGCGACTGCTGCTGATTTTGACATTCGTCGCTGCGTGATTTTTTACTTAGCTTGACGCGACTTGATTTTCAAGAAGCAGAAGCAGAAGCAATGTTCACTTTGATATCGCTCGCAGCAGAAGCAGGGAGAAGCAAAATTGCGACTTTGTTCTTCGAAACTATGCTGAAAACGGAAAATTCGAACCAATCATTTCGTTTCGAGATCTTTGAAGTCTTTAAACAATAATCAGATAACGGAATTTCAAAAAAAATATTTTATTCGTAACCTTAAGGAGGCCATATCTTCGAAACTATACAGAAAACGGAAAATTCGTAATCAGTATTTTCGTTTCATTTCATCGAGATCTTGAAAAATCATCAGTTAACGGATTTTCAATAAATATACTTTATTCGTGACCTTAAGGAGGCTATATCTCTAAACTATGCCGAAAACGGAAAATTCGAATTCAAAGTATTTTCGATTCATTTCGTCGAGATCTTGAAGAATCAATCATCAAATAACGGATTTTCAATAAATATAGAGGGTCCACTAGTCGACCTTGAGGAGGCCGCGACTTTTTGAATAAAATCTACATTCTATGCGTCGAAGAAGCGGAAAATTCATTATAAAGATAATTTCGTTTTCTCTATCATTTCGTCGAGATCTTGAAGAATCAATTCCTCCAAATAATAAGTTTTCTCAATCAAAATAGTCGTTTGGTTGGAGACCCTCTTCATTGACCAGATCTCTTACCGCCGAGCCATTTCTTCATGTTTGGAAAAAAAAATAGTCTAGGGGGCTAAATGGGAGAAAAGCTGGAGGGAAAAGCATTTCGTAGCCCAATTTAGAAATTTTGCCAGCTGACTACACACGTGTGTGCCCCGTGAGTTGTCCGATGGAGCGCACTTTTTTTCGTAAAATGCGGTCGTTTCTCTCTAAAATAAACGCCTCCAAAAGCTCGGAATAATATCATTACGGTGATTTTCGTTTTACCCTTCCGTCAAGGAATCGTGTGAAGGATACAAATGTGCATCCCCAAAAAACGGGCCAGACTGTGGCCGACAGACCCGTAGCCTTCTTTGGTGCACGTTCACCCAGGGAGAAACCCACTGTCTTGATTGTTCTTTGGTCTCGGGGGGGTGGGTGGATCCATGTTTCGTCTACGGTAACGAAACGGCGCAAAAATTCGTTTTGGATTGCGGTTGAACATCGCCAAACACTGCTGAAATGGTCACACGGTTGCGCTTATGGTCGTGTGTGAGCAATCGCAGCACCCATCGCGCGGAAACTTTTCAATCCAAATATATGTTAGAATCGTGGTGTAACCGTTCCAGTGGAGGCCTACAGCCCTAAACTATGCCGCAAACGCACTTTCGTACTCCATCATCCATTATCGTTCCATGTTTTGTCGAGATCTGGCTGACGACTCCAATGGGCGATCAGATAACGGATTTTCGATAAATATATTGTATTCGTGACCACAAGGAAGTCGTAAACCTATTTCTTCACCATGCCGATGAAATGGAAATTGGAATCAGAGTCATAATATTTATCGAGTCTTTCCTTGGTTTCGGTGATGGATTTTTACGCAAAAAATAATGCTTAATTAGCACACGAAATTCACTTTTCCATTTTTCGTTAAAATTCACGAGATCGTCGCTTTCAGATGCCTAGAAGAAGCAAACATAAGAAAACGGATTTCTCAAAAAATATAGCACTGTTAATCGTGACGCGGAAAGGAGCAGTGTTGGAGCAGGTGCGCGGCAAATACAAAAAGTCACGGACTTATCAAACGACCCTCGTATTTTATTCGTGACCTTAAGGAGGCTATATCTCCCCTAAACTATGCCAAAATGTTAAAATCGAAAAATTCGAACTCAGGATTTTCGTTTCATTTCGTCGGGATCTTGAAGAATCAATCATCAGATAACGGATTTTCAATAAATATATTTTATTCGTGACCTTAAGGAAGCTATATCTCCTAAACTATGCCAAAAACGGAAAACTCGTTCCAAATATTTTCGTCTCATTTCGTTTACGTCTTTAAGAAGCAATCATCAGAAAACGGATTTTCAAAAAAATATTTTTTATTCGTGAATGTGAGGAGACTATATCTCCTAAACTATGCCGAAAGCGGAAAATTCGTACTCAGTATTTTCGTTTCATTTCATCGAGATCTTGAAGAATCAATCATCAGATAACGGATTTTCAATAAATATATTTTAGTCGTGAGTTTAAGGAGGCTATATCTTCTTCACTATGCTGAAAACGGCAAATTCGAATCAGTATTTTCGTTTCATTTCGTCGAGATCTTGAAGAATCATTCATCAGATAACGAATTTTCAATAAATATATTTTTTTCGTGACCTTAAGGAGGCTATATCTTCTTCACTATGCTGAAAATGGCAAATTCGAATCAGTATTTTCGTTTCATTTCATCGAGATCTTGAAGAATCAATCATCAAATAACGGATTTTCAATAAATATATTTTATTCGTGACCTTAAGGAGGCCATATCTTCTATACTATGCCGAAAACGGAAAATTCGTACTCAGTATTTTCGTTTCATTTCGTCGAGATCTTGAAGAATCAATCATCAGCTAACGGATTTCCAATATATATATTTTAGTCGTGAGTTTAAGGAGGCTTTATCTCCTAAACTATGCGGAAAATTCGCAGTCAGTATTTTCGTTTCATTTCGTCGAGATCTTGAAGAATCAATCATCAGATAACGCATTTTTAATAAATATATTTTTTTCGTGACCTTAAGGAGGCTATATCTTCTTCACTATGCTGAAAACGGCAAATTCGAATCAGTATTTTCGTTTCATTTCGTCGAGAAGAATTCATCATCAGATAACGGATTTTCAATAAATATATTTTATTCGTGACTTTAAGGAGGCTATATCTCCTAAACTATGCTGAAAACAAAAAATTCGTACCAAATATTTTCGTTTCATATCGTTTGTGTCTTTAAGAAGCAATAATCAGAAAACGGAATTTCAAAAAAATAGTTTTTATTCGTAAATTTAAGGAGGCCATATCTCCGAAACTATGCCGAAAGCGGAAAATTCGTACTCAGTATTTTCGTTTCATTTCATCGAGATCTTGAAGAATCAATCATCAGATAACGGATTTTCAATAAATATATTTTATTCGTGACTTTAAGGAGGCCATATCTTCTATACTATGCCGAAAACGGAAAATTCGTACTCAGTATTTTCGTTTCATTTCGTCGAGATCTTGAAGAATCAATCATCAGATAACAGATTTTCAATAAATATATTTTAGTCGTGAGTTTAAGGAGGCTTTATCTCCTAAACTATGCGGAAAATTCGTAGTCAGTATTTTCTTTTCATTTCGTCGCGATCTTGAAGAATCAATCATCAGATAACGCATTTTCAATAAATATATTTTTTTCGTGACCTTAAGGAGGCTATATCTTCTTTACTATGCTGAAAACGGCAAATTCGAATCAGTATTTTCGTTTCATTTCGTCGAGAAGAATCAATCATCAGATAACGGATTTTCAATAAATATATTTTATTCGTGACCTTAAGGAGGCTATATCTCCTAAACTATGCTGAAAACGGAAAATTCGTACTAAATATTTTTGTTTCATATCGTTTGTGTCTTTAAGAAGCAATAAACAGAAAACGGAATTTCAAAAAAATAGTTTTTATTCGTAAATTTAAGGAGGCTATATCTTCGAAACTATGCCGAAAGCGGAAAATTCGTAACCAGTATTTTCGTTTCATTTCATCGAGATCTTGAAAATCATCAGTTAACGGATTTTCAATAAATATATTTTATTCGTGACCTTAAGGAAGCTATATCTCCTAAACCATGCCGAAAACGGAAAATTCGTATCCAGTATTTTCGATTCATTTCGTCGAGATCTTGAAGAATCAATCATCAGATAACGGATTTTCAATAAATATATTTTATTCGTGACCTTAAGGAGGCCATATCTTCTATACTATGCCGAAAACGGAAAATTCGTAATCAGTATTTTCGTTTCATTTCATCGACATCTTGAAAATCATCAGTTAACGGATTTTCAATAAATATATTTTATTCGTGACCTTAAGGAGGCCATATCTTCTATACTATGCCGAAAACGGAAAATTCGTACTCAGTATTTTCATTTCATTTCGTCGAGATCTTGAAGAATCAATCATCAGATAACGGATTTTCAATAAATATATTTTAGTCGTGAGTTTAAGGAGGCTTTATCTCCTAAACTATGCGGAAAATTCGTAGTCAGTGTTTTCATTTCATTTCGAAGAATCTTGAAGAATCAATCATCAGATAACGCATTTTCAATAAATATATTTTTTTCCTGACCTTAAGGAGGCTATATCTTCTTCACTATGCTGAAAACGGCAAATTCGAATCAGTATTTTCGTTTCATTTCGTCGAGAAGAATCAATCATCAGATAACGGATTTTCAATAAATATATTTTATTCGTGACCTTAAGGAGGCTATATCTCCTAAACTATGCTGAAAACGGAAAATTCGTACCAAATATTTTCGTTTCATATCGTTTGTGTCTTTAAGAAGCAATAATCAGAAAACGGAATTTCAAAAAAATAGTTTTTATTCGTAAATTTAAGGAGGCAATATCTCCGAAACTATGCCGAAAGCGGAAAATTCGTACTCAGTATTTTCGTTTCATTTCATCGAGATCTTGAAAATCATCAGTTAACGGATTTTCAATAAATATATTTTATTCGTGACCTTAAGGAAGCTATATCTCCTAAACCATGCCGAAAACGGAAAATTCGTATCCAGTATTTTCGATTCATTTCGTCGAGATCTTGAAGAATCAATCATCAGATAACGGATTTTCAATAAATATTTTTTATTCGTGACCTTAAGGAGGCCATATCTTCTATACTATGCCGAAAACGGAAAATTCGTACTCAGTATTTTCGTTTTATTTCGTCGAGATCTTGAAGAATCAATCATCAGATAACGGATTTTCAATAAATATATTTTATTCGTGACCTTAAGGAGGCCATATCTTCTATACTATGCCGAAAACGGAAAATTCGTACTCAGTATTTTCATTTCATTTCGTCGAGATCTTGAAGAATCAATCATCAGATAACGGATTTTCAATAAATATATTTCAGTCGTGAGTTTAAGGAGGCTTTATCTCCTAAACTATGCGGAAAATTCGTAGTCAGTGTTTTCATTTCATTTCGTCGAGATCTTGAAGAATCAATCATCAGATAACGCATTTTCAATAAATATATTTTTTTCGTGACCTTAAAGAGGCTATATCTTCTTCACTATGCTGAAAACGGCAAATTCGAATCAGTATTTTCGTTTTATTTCGTCGAGAAGAATCAATCATCAGATAACGGATTTTCAATAAATATATTTTATTCGTGACCTTAAGGAGGCTATATCTCCTAAACTATGCTGAAAACGGAAAATTCGTACCAAATATTTTCGTTTCATATCGTTTGTGTCTTTAAGAAGCAATAATCAGAAAACGGAATTTCAAAAAAATAGTTTTTATTCGTAAATTTAAGGAGGCAATATCTCCGAAACCTATGCCGAAAGCGGAAAATTCGTACTCAGTATTTTCGTTTCATTTCATCGAGATCTTGAAAATCATCAGTTAACGGATTTTCAATAAATATATTTTATTCTTGACCTTAAGGAAGCTATATCTCCTAAACTATGCTGAAAACGGCAAATTCGAATCAGTATTTTCGTTTTATTTCGTCGAGAAGAATCAATCATCAGATAACCGATTTTCAATAAATATTTTTTATTCGTGACCTTAAGGAGGCCACATCTTCTATACTATGCCGAAAACGGAAAATTCGTACTCAGTATTTTTGTTTCATTTCGTCGAGATCTTGAAGAATCAATCATCAGATAACTGATTTCCAATATATATTTTAGTCGTGAGTTTAAGGAGGCTTTATCTCCTAAACTATGCGGAAAATTCGTACTCAATATTTTCGTTTCATTTCGTCGAGATCTTGAAGAATCAATCATCAGATAACGGATTTTCAATAAATATATTTTATCTTCTTCACTATGCCGTAAACGGCAAATTCGAATCAGTATTTTCGTTTCATTTCGTCGAGATCTTGAAGAATCAATCATCAGATAACGGATTTTCAATAAATATATTTTATTCGTTACCGTAAAGAGGCTATATCTCCTAAACTATGCCAAAAACGGAAAATTAGTGCTGCGTATTTTCGTTTCATTTTGTCGAGATCTTGAAGAATCAATCATCAGAATACGGATTTTCAATAAATATATTTTATTCGTGACCTTAAGGAAGCTATATCTCCTAAACTATGCCGAAAATGGAAATTTCGTACTAAACATCTTCGTCTCATTTCGTTTGTGTCTTTAAGAAGCAATCATCAGAAAACAGATTTTCAAAAAAATATTTTTTATTCGTGAATTTAAGGAGGCTATATCTCCTAAACTATGCGGAAAATTCGTACTCAGTATTTTCGTTTCATTTCATCGAGATCTTGAAAATCATCAGTTAACGGATTTTAAAAAAAAAAAATAATTTTTTTTTTTGTTTTTTTTAGAATAAAGAAGGAAAAATATAACAACGCCCTCACTGAGGGTTGATCCTGGGGTTAAAGCCCTGGGGAAAAGAAAAAGTAGGAGGGCGTGGACTTCTAGCGTCGCTCTGACGTAGCTCGTCGGATATGTCGTGGGATCTTTTCCTAACCCGCTCTATACGGCCTCTTGTGGATAGAAAGAAAGAATAAGTGCTCTGTCTGTAAGCTATATGATGGGCCAAGTAAAATAAGGTGAATTGTTGCAGAATTGCGCGTTACGTCTGTTAATAGACTGCAAGGGTGGCTGAGCTGATGTTTGCCCCCTCGTCTGTACCCTCCCGACCTTGGTAACATGATGGATTAGTTTGACGGTTACCCCTTAACAAATGTTTTTTTACATTGGTTTAAATTTCATAGTATGTTTGATACATTATATCTTCATTTAGACGGACCATAATCCACAAACTATCTGATCATCTTGATCAACAATAGGTTTAACTTTTCAAAATTTAATTTTGCTAAATATATATAAATTCATTGTAACCTGAAACTTTAACTACTGACAGGCTATATATATATATATATTGTATATATGTTGAATGACAACTACAGTATACATGGTATTCAATAATGGCAAAAAGAATGGGCAATACATGTTTTCCTTTTAATTAACTAATTTAGGTACGCCAAATTATATGCACTAGTGCAACATCTGAGACGGTGTTTCAAAAATTTACTGTTTTCGTATAAAATAATAATGTTTTACTTTCATTTACTCACACACATTCCTCCCTTGCGCGTTCGTTGGGCCCTTCGAAGATGCAGGTGATGATGCTGTTAAAAATCTTTAAATTTATGTTGAAAACAGTCGATGATGTTGCATTTGCATTTACAAATGAATGATGTGCACCATATATATATATAAGTGTCCTAATCTAATTGTGTAGAGAAAAATTGACTTTAATATGTGATATTTTTTTTTCTTCTATATAAAAAAAATGAAGAGAGTTTTTCTTTATGTACTCAATAACTTGCGTGATCCAAATGATTGCGCTGATGAATTCGCACAGATCTACCAAGCGCTAGAGTGAGAGACAAACATTTTGCATCTTCTTATGTATGTCCAGTGTCAAAGTTCTGCGGAGCTTTCGAGACTGCAGCCAGTATGCTTCTCGGTGTTGAAAATACACCTTGAAGTCGCAACCCGGGCTGTTGATGCCCTTCACAAAAAAGAGGCAGCTTCCCTGCAGCATACACAAATGTGCGCTTCCCAGAATTTAGGTTATGGGGACGGCTAAATACCAATTGGCCGACCGGTTGCTGATTTTGGCGCAGCGGCGTTACGTCTATGCTGCTGATGCGCGATAGTACTAGTCGCAGACCGGCCGGCAACAATATAATTTATGCTGGTCTGCCTGGAATAACGATTTTTAGACACACACATTACAGATATGATAAAATTAATATCACATTTTCACGGATTTACCACTCCAATGCTTTTATCTACGCGGAGTTTTAAATATACTTTGTAGAAAATAAAATATAAACTAGTGCGTGTTAACCTTTGCAGATTTAAGGTTAATTGTAGCCAATTGTACTTGCAGTTCAGAATGCAGTAATGCATCTGCGAGCTGAGGTCGTTCAAATCAAAGTGAACATGTGCTTCAATATTTTTCGCTAAGGTAGCGGAGTTCTCTTCCAATTTGCATTACCTCTTCATGGAATAACTAACTGTAAATGTTTATCTCATCTTTTCCCTTCAGTTTCGTCGCCTCGATTGTAGTGTGTATGTAGGAGATAGAACATGTTAAACCTCATCTTCTATTAGAGTGACAGGGCAAGCAAATGAGAAGAGCAAATGAGGTGAATTGCAGGTGACTGAGCTTTTGTCTCTTATACAATAATCTTATCGCATGCGATATTTAATTCGATTATCAGTGCGTGGACAGTTTCTTATTGGATTTGTTAACTGACCCCTACAGCGCAGTTAATTTCAGCGAGAGTCTCATCTCGAGAAGGTGTTAACTGAAAAAGGTCAGTATACGAAAAGAATCAGGTTCGTATGTCCTTCAAATGGTATATTCCTATTGACTTGTCCTGTTCGTTAGCTAATTCATAATAAATAGGACTTATCTTTCTGATTACTGTGGCTTTGTTAAATACTGGCGCCAATTTGCTGCTAAACTTCTTTCCTGCGTTACTTTGCGCAAAACTACGAGCATGAACAATATCACCTATTTTCAGATGAACAGTACTACTGCGTAAGTTATATCTTTTGGCATTAACATCATGAGCATCACCTATGTTTTCTTTGGCTTTACTTCGAGCTAAGAGTAACTTATCAGTTGTACTTATATTGGTGTCTTCTGACAGCAAATTCAATTTTCTCAGTAGATCATAATCTTGTCCATTCATTACCATATTTTGGCCGAAACATAAGAAATATGGGGAAAAACCTGTGCTTCGATGCAAATTTGATCTCAACGAGCCGCTGATTTCATTTAAATTCTGATCCCAATTCGTATGGTCTGTGCCTATATATGCACGTATGGCGGCTAAAACGGATCTATTTAATCGCTCGCTCGCGGTTGCTTGGGGAGAGTAAATAGCTGTGCATCTATGCGATACGCCAAAACGTGTTAAGAATGCTTTAAAATGCCCCGATCGGAATTGTGACCCATTATCGGTTAAGATTGTTTCGGGCACGCCGAATGTATAAAATACATGGTTCTCCAGATAATCACAAATGCGATGAGACGTAAATTTCTTTAAGGGGTGAAGAAAATGAAACTTCGTGTTATGATCTACGATGATCAAAAGTCCGATATTACCACGTTTAGATCTAGGATAGGGACCTAGGAGATCCATGTACAGTTTTTGGAATGGCCTATCTGAAGTCATGGGTTTGCCCATTGGTGGTCTGAGAATGGTGTTTGAGCTTTTAGTTGACTTGCATACAGAACATTTTGCAACATAACTACGAATCTGGACTATCATTCCGGGCCAATAGAAATATCGTTTCAATTTTTCGGCTAACTTGCTCATGCCAACATGAGATGAGTCAGGGGGATAGTGTGCGCGATGCAGGACTGTTTCTCGTAATTTGACATGCACCCACAATTTCCAAGATTCTGACTCTTGAATTGCATCGCCAGTGGGATGCTCGGTCCTTTTATAGACGAAATCATCTACTATTCTCAAATCTGGTAGTCTTGATTGGTTTTCTTTAATCCGCTTAATTAAATCGAGCTATTCATCTGAACGGAATTCTTTTGAAGTCAAATCAATAATTGGTCCGATGTCGGAAAGTTCACTGACATCAACTTTGTCACGCCGTGACAAGGCGTCAGCTACAATGTTATGCGATCCGCTTCTATGTGTTATTATGAAAGAAAAACCCTGTTATCTAATTGACCACCTGGCAAGACGTCCTGACAAATCCTTTTGCTTCATAAGCCATTTTAAGGATGCATGATCTGTAACTACCATGAAGTCTTGGCCTTCTATACAAGCTCTGAATTTGTTAATACCCTTTATGACCGCTAAACATTCGAGTTCGGTTACCGTATAATTTCGTTGAGCTTTCGTTAATTTCTCGGACATGTATGCGATTGGCAATTCTATGCCGTCTTCGTTCTTTTGGGCAAGCACACAACCAAGACCATATAAACTCGCGTCGCAAAGCAGAACGAAAGGCTTTGAAAAATCAGGTGTCATTAACAAGGGTGCACTTGTTAGTTTGGATTTTAACAAGTTAAAAGCGCTTTCCGCGTCCTGATTCCAATCAAATATTTTGTTCTTCTTTAAAAGATCCGTAAGTGGGCAAGTGATCGTTGCGTAATTCTCAACGAAATGCCTGTACCACCCTGAGAGTCTTAAAAATCTTCTAAGTTGCCTGACGGAAGTCGGAGGGGGAAATTCTTTAATAGCGCTTACTTTTTGAGGATCTGCCTTTAATTGGCCGTGTCCAATAATAAATCCTAAGTATTTGATCTCTAACATGCAAAACTTGGATTTGGCTATGTTAATTGTTAAATTAGCCTGGCGAAGGTACGATGCGATTTCTTCTAACAACTTCATATGTGAATCAAAATCGTCTGAAAGAACTAGAAGGTCATCTAAATATACAAATACTCTGGTTTGTAGATGGGCAGGAATGACTTGATCCATCAATCTCCAACAAACCGAAAGGCATGACCTTGTACTGGTATAGCGGTCGATTTGGCACAGTGAATGCAGTATACTGACGAGATTTTTGCTCCAGTGGAATTTGCCAGAAGGCGTGTTTCATGTCTAGTCCCGTAATGAAACGTGCTGAAAGTAGCCTACTGAGGATGCCGTCCACATGGGGTAAGGACATAATTGCTGCTCCAAGCACTTTTACTTTCTTCTATTACGTCAAGCGCAAGCATATTTTCAATTTCTGAAAACATTTCTTTTTCTTTCGCGGGAGATACTGGCCAATGACGCTGTTTGATGGGCTTAGCGTCGCCTATGTCGATGCTATGCTCTATCAAATGCGTTCTCCCAAAACCTTCTTTTTCATACGATGGTAGCTTGCTGCTGACTATATTCAGTTTATTTTGCTGAGATATTGAGAGTTTATGACTTTTTGAAGTGTCTGGTAAATCGACTTCTCGACCTACGTCAAGTTCAGATATTGTTGGCGTTATATCGGTAATTTTATCCAACAAACCAAAATCTTTCCAGAAACCTATGCCTAAGTAGATATCCTGCTTCAAATATGGTATTATAAAGAATTCTACTGGAGCTTTTTGGTGTCGGTAAATAATGTCGATAATAAGTTTGCCAACTACGGAACATTCTGAATTATTCGCAGTTCGAATGCGTCCGGAACATTTATGAAGCTTTAGATGTTGAATTAGATCTTTTGCCGCTTGGCTGCCGATGCAGCTAATTGTGGCTCCAGAATCGAGCAACGCTTCATAATTCTTGTCGCAGATTTCTATTTTGGTGTATAATCTGTTATCACTATCGCTGAGAAAAATGGCAGATAGTAGCTTTCGGCGGCTATTTCTTACATTTTTCCAAAAGGCGCGCAAGCGAGAAGTTGAACGTCTACTTTTTGGTGGCCATTCACAACTGCACACATCACCAAGGATACGTTGCTTAGCTGCTGCACATTGTGCTGCACGAATATGATATGGCTGGAAAATATTTGTTTTTGTTGTTGGGTCAGATCTGGCGGGTTGTGTATTGCACTCGGACTCTAAACTGAGATCCGTTTGTGTGCTACAATCTGACCTTAAAATTTTGGATGCGACAGGTAGGATTGGGCTGACGCATCCGCCAGTCGGTTTTCCGACGGATTACATGTCTTGCATTTGGGCTTATAGGTGTTTTTGGCACCACACCCGAAACAGAAGATACTGCGAGCCTCAAGACAGTCCTCAAACCTTCATCTTCTCTCAGTCGAGACAACGTCTTTATGTTAAGGTGCATTAGTTCATATCGAACTGAGGATTTCGCATGTCGTATTAAAAGGTGAACTAAAGATTCTTCTGAGATCTTGCTTTTCAATCTGGCAAGGAGTTTTTCTACATGGAATTGATATTCCTCAAATGATTCTTTATCTCCTTGATGTCTACTATTAATTGATTCCCAGATGTCCATATCTGAGTCGATATCCCTGAATTTCTGCATAAATTCCTTACAAAAGTCATCCCAAGTGAGATAATTGCAGGAACGGTGGTATTGCCAGTACCATTAGTTGGCTTTACCGGCGAAAAACAAATGTAAATGGTCACACAAAAGTTGATAATCTCCATTTAAGTTCTGCTGTGCTAATGATTTAACTCTGTAGAGAAATTCTTCAGCATGAAGACCATCTTTGACTCCATCAAATTTGATGCGCCAACTTTGAATGATGTTTGGAACTTTTTCAGGCTGAACCTGCGTGTTAGACCTAGTCGAGATGTGACTATGTCGACTATTATTCGAGTTTGGGTTCGAACTAATTGTATTATAAATTGGTACTCTTCGTGGTAACTGACTCGGTAAGTCGTTTCTAGTTTCTTGCACGTTAGAAGTGATGTGATGGCCTAAACTCAAGGAAGACAACTGTGTTTGTATGTATGCCGTCAAGTTTTGCAGCATTTGTTGTTGCTGAACCTGCATAGCAGTTTGGATTGCATTATTAATGTCATCAATATTCATTCTGGTGTTGTTTACGTTGGCATTATTATCCGTACTAGCGCTGCTCTTATTTAAACGCGAGCTTGTATTTAGCTGCTGCTGAGATCTGGTGACCATGCCCCTACGCCTACCTGGATTTTTGCCTCTAATGGACGAGTTTCTACCCCTTGCGGGTTGCTGGTTTGCGTTGGGTTCATTACTAGGTGTTGTATCGTTTTGTGTGTGTCCTGTGGCTAACTGTTCTGCTTGTAAATTATCGTTGGCTAGTAATTGAGATTCTAAAGTGCATGTTTGCCTACATATTGGGCAATTACGAGAAGTTTTTAAGTGTTCGGTTATACAACGAATGTGAAATGGATGTCTGCATGGTGTTACTGCAGAGCGATTAGTTTCATTCAAAGGCTGGTGACAGATGTTGCAAAATGTCTCGTCTCCTCTCAATGCGCTTGTCAAATCTTCGTTGCTGTGACGTACTGCAATTTTTAGACTGTTATACGAATTTAGTTTTATTTATTTATCATTTAATAGGTCCGTCTTCATGAAGTATACGTATAAGTCATACTATTTTATTTTTAAACGCCTATTTTCAAACATAACGTGCATTCATTGTAAACTAATGGAACTGTCGGTTGTTAAAGTAAGGTTTTTCCTTCTGGGTCAAGAATCGAAGCTTCTCCAATAACTTGTATTCTCCACAGAATATCCTGCCAAACTTTTGCTACCTGTAATCTGAAATAATTCGGATCCGCCTACTACTATGATTCGGTTCACCTTAGTCGACAATTCCGTGAGAACTCGAAATTTAATCGCGATTCTAAATGGCGAAAATCCGTTATCACTTAATAGCAAGAAGTATATTCCAAATTTCCAGTTACGTTTTCAATTAAATGATCTGCCTATTACTAGCGACCTAGTTTCGTTTCGGTCGACCAATCCGGTTATTCGAATTAGGGTCGTTATTCCTGAAGCGAGTTGTAAGCACGCTTACGTAATACCAAAACATATAATTGAATTGAATTAAATACAAGGCAAAAAAAAATGTAAAATGTTAATTATGGATGGATCTTGGAGCAATTTCTATGTGGATATATGCCCTTGTTTAATCGCTTGTTCTGTGTATGTGGTTACAAGGTCTAAACTATATCGATCTGATAACAATCCAGTCTGACTGAATAGCAGCTGCTTGTTGTTGCTTCTAATCAGGTCGGACTCGGGCCCCACGTTGGGCGCCACTTTCTTTTCTATTCTACACTTTTGTATATGTAGTATTCAGATGGAAACATACTACGGCCTCACTGAGCGTTGATCCTGGAGATCAATGCCTAGCGCATAGAAAAAGTAGGAGGGCGTGGACTTCTAGCGTCGCTCTGACGTAGCTCGTCGGATATGTCGTGGGATCTTTTCCTAACCCGCTCTATACGGCCTCTTGTGGATAGAAAGAAAGAATAAGTGCTCTGTCTGTAAGCTATATGATGGGCCAAATAAAATAAGGTGAATTGTTGCTGAATTGCGCGTTACGTCTGTTAATAGACTGCAAGGGTGGCTGAGCTGATGTTTGCCCCCTCGTCTGTACCCTCCCGACCTTGGTAACACGATGGATTAGTTTGACGGTTACCCCTTAACAAATGTTTATTTACATTGGTTTAAATTTCATAGTATGTTTGATACATTATATCTTCATTTAGACGGACCATAATCCACAAACTATCTGATCATCTTGATCAACAATAGGTTTAACTTTTCAAAATTTAACTTTGCTAAATATATATAAATTCATTGTAACCTAAAACTTTAACTACTGACAGGCTATATATATATATATATATTGTATATATGTTGAATGACAACTACAGTATACATGGTATTCAATAATGGCAAAAAGAATGGGCAATACATGTTTTCCTTTTAATTAACTAATTTAGGTACGCCAAATTATATGCACTAGTGCAACATCTGAGACGGTGTTTCAAAAATTTACTGTTTTCGTATAAAATAATAATGTTTTACTTTCATTTACTCACACACATTCCTCCCTTGCGCGTTCGTTGGGCCCTTCGAAGATGCAGGTGATGATGCTGTTAAAAATCTTTAAATTTATGTTGAAAACAGTCGATGATGTTGCATTTGCATTTACAAATGAATGATGTGCACCATATATATATATATATAAGTGTCCTAATCTAATTGTGTAGAGAAAAATTGACTTTAATATGTGATATTTTTTTTTCTTCTATATAAAAAAAATGAAGAGAGTTTTTCTTTAAGTACTCAATAACTTGCGTGATCCAAATGATTGCGCTGATGAATTCGTACAGATCTACCAAGCGCTAGAGTGAGAGACAAACATTTTGCATCTTCTTATGTATGTCCAGTGTCAAAGTTCTGCGGAGCTTTCGAGACTGCAGCCAGTATGCTTCTCGGTGTTGAAAATACACCTTGAAGTCGCAACCCGGGCTGTTGATGCCCTTCACGAAAAAGAGGCAGCTTCCCTGCAGCATACACAAATGTGCGCTTCCCAGAATTTAGGTTATGGGGACGGCTAAATACCAATTGGCCGACCGGTTGCTGATTTTCGCGCAGCGGCGTTACGTCTATGCTGCTGATGCGCAATAGTACTAGTCGCAGACCGGCCGGCAACAATATAATTTATGCTGGTCTGCCTGGAATAACGCTTGTTAGACACACACATTTCAGATATGATAAAATTAATATCACCTTTTCACGGATTTACCACTTGCACCCAATAATCCAATGCTTTTATTTACGCGGAGTTTTAAATATACTTTGCAGAAGATAAAATATAAACTAGCGCGTGCTAACCTTTGCAGATTTAAGGTTAATTGTAGCCAATTGTACTTGCAATTCAGAATGCAGTAATGCATCTGCGAGCTGAGGTCGTTTAAATCAAAGTGAACATGTGCTTCAATATTTTTCGCTAAGGTAGCGGAGTTCTCTTCCAATTTGCATTACCTCTTCATGGAATAACTAACTGTAAATGTTTATCTCATCTTTTCCCTTCAGTTTCGTCGCCTCGATTGTAGTGTGTATGTAGAAGATAGAACATGTTAAACCTCATCTTCTATTAGAGTGACAGGGCAAGCAAATGAGAAGAGCAAATGAGGTGAATTGCAGGTGACTGAGCTTTTGTCCCTTATACAATAATCTTATCGCATGCGATATTTAATTCGATTATCAGTGCGTGGACAGTTTCCTATTGGATTTGTTAACTGACCCCTACACCTTAAGGAGGCCATATCTTCTATACTATGCCGAAAACGGAAAATTCGTACTCAGTATTTTCGTTTCATTTCGTCGAGATCTTAAAGAATCAATCATCAGATAACGGATTTTCAATAAATATATTATATGTAAGTCGTGAGATTAAGGAGGCTTTATCTCCTAAACTATGCGGAAATTTCGAAGTCAGTATTTTCGTTTCATTTCGTCGAGATCTTGAAGAATCAATCATGAGATAACGCATTTTCAATAAATATATTTTTTTCGTGACCTTAAGGAGGCCATATCTCCTAAACTATGCTGAAAACGGAAAATTCGTACCAAATATTTTCGTCTCATTTCGTTTGTGTCTTTAAGAAGCAATCATCAGAAAACGGATTTTCAAAAAAATATTTTTTATTCGGGAATTTAAGGAAGCTATATCTCCTAAACTATGGCGAAAACGGAAAATTCCTACCCAGTATTTTCGATTCATTTCGTCGAGATCTTGAAGAATTAATCATCAGACAACGGATTTTCAATAATTATTTCTTATTCGTGACTTTTAGGAGGCCATATCTTCTACACTATGCCGAAAACGGAAAATTCCTACCCAGTATTTTCGATTCATTTCGTCGAGATCTTGAAGAATCAATTATCAGACAACGGATTTTCAATAACTATTTTTTATTCGTGAGTTTAAGGAGGCTTTATCTCCTAAACTATGCGGAAAATTCGTAGTCAGTATTTTCGTTTCATTTCGTCGAAGAATCAATCATCAGATAACGCATTTTCAATAAATATATTTTTTTCGTGATCTTAAGGAGGCTATATCTTCTTCACTATGCTGAAAACGGCAAATTCGAATCAGTATTTTCGTTTCATTTCGTCGAGATCTTGAAGAATCAATCATCAGATTACGGATTTTCAATAAATATATTTTATTCGTGACCTTATTATTATTATTATTATAGAAAAGGGAGTCTCCCAGCGGAGAAAGCGCGAGGCACTGCGACCAATATGATCTTTTGTACCCAGAATGCTCTCCCTTTCATGACAAAAGCTGTTCTGCTTCCCTAATGAAGCATAACAGATCTTTCGTCGAGGAACGGACAATCTGCTCTGGAGTTGCGATTTCCACGTGCAGATGTTTCCTCCTTGTCCATACCAAGGCCGGACAGTCACATAGAATGTGTTTAGTAGTTTCATCGTCCTCTTTGCAGAGCCTGCACTCCGCGTCCGAGGACAAACCCATTTTTTTGAGGTGGTAGTTCACCAAGTGGTGGCCACTTAGGTAGCCAACAAGGAGATAGAGGTCTCTCCTGGAGAGTAGCTTGGTCCTTCGATCAACTTTGGGATTGGTAAGCTCTTTAGGCTGCCGCATCCCTGGTTGGAAGAACCAGTAGCGTTCAGTCAATCTTCCAGCCCAGGTTTTCACAAGGGAGGAGATAGTAGACCACCCCACGCCACAGAAGGGTTCGGGGCCGAGCAAGGTGGCTGATGACCCAGCCCTCGCTAGTTCGTCCGCCAGCTCATTGCCCTGGAAGCCAGAGTGCCCAGGTACCCAAATTAGGGTGACTTTATTCCTTATTGACAGTCTCTGGAGACAATTCCAGCAGTCAGCCACCATACGCGAGCCTACTCTTTTTGAGGAGAGGGCTAGTATGGCCGCTTGGCTGTCCGAGAAGATGTATATTTTCGCTCCACTAGTCCCCTTCTCAAGGATAAGACGGCAGCAGAACTCAATGGCGTGAACCTCTGATTGGAAAACTGTGGGCCAATTGCCCATAGCAATCGAGGTCCTGGAGTTGGGACCATGTATTCCAGCTCCAACCCCCTGTTCAGTCTTTGACCCGTCGGTGTACCAATGTATACCATTTGGGTCTCTGATGGGGTTGCCAGCATCCCAAACCCTGCGGTCCGGGATGAGGGTTCTAAATTTTGCACCAAAGAAGAGTTCCTTGGTCATAGAATCTGATCTAGTGCAGATCTCTAAGCCAGGAATGTCTTTGAGTAGGCTAGCATGCCCAGATTCGGTAGCTAGAAGCCCAGATTGGAGCTTGATTCTAAGAAGGCTCATAGCAGCAACTTCTTTTATACGGATATGCAGCGGAGTCAGATTCAAAATCGATTCCATTGCTGCAGTGGGACAGGTGCGGAGTGCACCCGTCAAGGAAAGGCAAAGCAGCCTTTGCAATTTCGTGCATTTATTGATGGCAGTGACCTGCGTAACCTTGGGCCACCACACAATAGCAGCGTAGGTTACGATCGGTCTTACCATCATCTCAAAAAGCCACCTAATGGTGCAGGATTTGAGACCCCATATTCTACCGAAAAGCCTTCTACATGCCCACATGGCATGAGTGGCCTTTGATAGAGTGTTATGCAGGTGGGAGTTCCAGTTTAGTCGCTTATCAAGGGTTACCCCTAGATACTTGACTTCGTTGGAAAGTTCCACAGGAGAGCCGCCAATATGTAATTGACCAATGTCAATAGAGTAACGCTTAGTGAAGGGAACAATGATTGCCTTTTGAGGATTGATGCTAAGACCTACATCATCGCACCATCTACTGACCGTGTTCAGAGCTGATTGCATCAGCTCTTTGAAGGGAGCGAAGGAATCTACAGCCCATTTGACCTTTTCAGGATCGAAGATGGTACCAGATAAACTGGTTCCACGTGAGTCAGGTGACAAGGTGGCGTCAACGTGACTGGATAGATCTGGGTTGGCCACGGAACCTGGGAAGTGAACTTGTAGTAAAAGTTCAAGTGCTTCCCTACGATCTTGAGTGAAAGAGCCATCTGCTTTTTCAAGAAGCCCTATACCATTAGACGATCCTTTGGCTAATACCTTGTGGAGCCTCGCTGCCTCTGGCAGAGATTCTATGCTACCACAGTAGCTGCGCCGCGTATCGCGTTTGGAGCGTCTAATGTTCTTATTATAGTTTGTGAGAGCGTCCCTATAGACGTCCCAACTTATACGGTTAGATCTGGCCTTGTTGAAAAGGCTTCTAACCTTCCTTCTTTGAGCAGCCAGCTCTTCGTTCCACTAAGGAACTTTACGGTTGACCGTTAGTGTCTTCCGAACTGAGCTGGCTTCGAAGGACGAAATAAGCACATCTTGGAGCAGGTTGGCAGCAAGTTCTATCTCACTGACAGAGTTAGGATTACTGATCAACATGTCTGCTTTCAAAGCCACAGAGGCTTTGAAGAGTTCCCAATTTGTCTTTTTAGGACAAAAGGAGTTCTGGCGGATCTCGACTTGGCCAGGAAGGTCGAACCTGATGTGCTGATGGTCCGACAAGGTGGCTTCGTCTGTGACCCGCCAGTTTATAAGCGAACTCGCAATCGAGTTGCTTATTAGGGTGAGATCTAATACCTCTTCACTAATAGAATTAATAAACGTCGGTTTACATCCGACGTTCGCTATGTCTAAATGACAACACATTAGATAATCAAGGAGAGACTCACCACGTTTGTTGACGTCGCTGCTCCCCCAGATTGTGTGATGGGCGTTGGCATCACAGCCAATCACGAGCGGCTTGTTGTGGAGGCGGCAGAATCCCACAAGCTGCTGAACCTCTGCGGAGGGTACGTCATCCACATCGCCCGAGAAGTAAGCAGAGGCGATCACCACTTCCCGGACGCCATCAGCAGTGGCTACCTCCATAGCCGTTGCCACCAGGTCTCTGTGAATGAAGTTGGTTAAAGGAAAGTGTCTCACACTGTTATTGATCAGTATAGCAGTGCTAGGGGCACCTCCCATACGGTTATATAATAACTTACATGATCCGCATGATATTCCACGGACGAGGCCACCTATTAACCATGGCTCTTGGACGAGAGCCAGGTCAATCTCCTCTTTACAGACGACCCTGCACAGGGTGGCTGACGCTCCTTTGGCGTGGTGCAGGTTCGCCTGGAGCACTCTAGTTGCGCTCCGCATCCTCTCTCAGCGCCTTGGTGACAAGGCAACATGCCTTGCCCCCCCGAGAGTCGTTGCCTCGGATGCCCTTCGGCAGTCTGGCTGAGCTGCTCGGGGGAGGACACCTAGCGATCCCAGTCGCGGGAGGTGCCCTTGCGGGTTGTTTGCGCCCAGCGCTGACTGTGGGTCTGGCAGGGGCCAGGAGGCGCCCGCTGCCAGCCACCGGCCTGGTGCGGCCCGTTGAGGGGTTGGGGGCGGAGACCAGAATGGTCGGGGGTTTGGGGATGGGGGCTTTCAGCGCCACTGCGGCCGCAGCACTGGTGGACGCCACCGGTGCGGCAGCCACTGCTGTCGCATAGGTAGGGGCCACCTTTGACGCTTCCGGAGGTGCGCTGGAAGGGGGGGAATGGTTGGAGAGGGGGATGGGGGGACGGGCCGGGGAGGGAGAGGCTCTGGGGACGGAGTTCTTCAGGAGAAGTTTGACTTGTCCAAAGACGAATTTCACCTTCCCGTTGCACTCCGTCAGAGCCTTATACGACTCCTCGTCGACCAACATCGCGAGGTGGGTCGTAGTACCGCTGAGGGTATGCTGGACCACCCGCCACAGTTTTGTCGAGAACAACTCCTCGTTTTGGATACCAAGGTATCGCAAAATATCGGCGGGTGTGAGTCCAGCACTACTGGGGAAGTATCCTCTAATGAGGTGAGCTTTGGGGAACTCGGACTCCTCCAGTAGTTTAATGTCAAGGGAGCTGATGGACCTGATGTGTCCAACGGCTCCCCTGACCCAGTCGGCAGTGCGGCTATCCTCGCACACCAGGAGCAGCCATTCATTTCGAGGTATGCAACCCTCGAAACCCGGACTGGCACCCGATGTGGGATGAAGCAGCAGAGCCTTGGCAATGCTAGCTTTCACCGTGGCCACTTGCTCCGGTGAAAGCGGTTTTTTTGAGTCAGCCGAAGTGAAGCCCAGTTTCACGCTGCTCGACACCTGGCTGAGAGGTGGCTTTGTGGACTCCACATGAGTCTTTTGGGCTTTTTGAAGACCCTTGAGGTTCGAGGACGGTATCGTCAGCGCGCGTCCGTTTGGCCTTGGTTTCCACGGGTGGCGCGGTGGCGATAGCCAAAGCTTCTGCTCTGCTCGAACCCTTTGCGAGTGCGGCTTTGAAAAGCCTCTTCTCACGGGTCTTCATCTTCACAAAGGCGTTCTCAGAGTCCAGTCGCAGCCGCTGTATCTGAGAGCCTGCTTCCGTGAGACCTGACCTCTGCGAGGCCACGGAAGCGTCGTCAACGAGGCTGATCAGGTCAGCGTCAGCTTCAGCGTCAGAGGACATCACCTCGACGAGCTGCTGCCGGCCTGAGCAGCTATTGGACGAGAAATCAGCACTGGCGAACTCATCGTCCAAGGGAGTCCGTGGCCTGTCCGGGTCCCCTAAAGTACCAGCGCCAAGACCCGTGGTATTGGGGGTGGAAGCCAGCAGCCCACTGGCTGCAGTGCTGTTGTTGGGGTCGGCCGTTAAGGCCTCGCCCTGGGTTGATGCTGTCGAAGTCGCATCGGACTTATCTTTTGTAAAATTTATATCCATACTTTGGACCCACGAGTAGGCGGGAAGGGAAGGTCACCCACGGCATAGCCCGCGTGCCGTGGGAAGTCTAGATGAAACTGGAGGGCGACAAGTATCCAGAGTCCGCATACTAACAACCGGGCTACCCCCGGCCATGCATCCCTTGGCGTATGGTGTTCCGCCTTGGATTGGGGTGATTTATAGAATCACAATCTTCGCCCGACTACAATTAGTCAGCACCCCTAGCAGAGACATGACCGTGCTAGGGGCCTGCTTCCAGCCGCCCTCACGTGGAGAGTATAGCCGCACTTCCAACAGTAGGAGCAAGGACGGCACGTACCCCAGCCAAAGCTGGGGTTCCATGTGATTCCCCTTACTGTCTCTGACGGCTGACGGCCATTCGTGACCTTAAGGAAGCTATATCTCCTAAACTATGCCGAAAACGGAAAATTCGTACCAAATATTTTCGTCTCATTTCGTTTGTGTCTTTAAGAAGCAATCATCAGAAAACGGATTTTCAAAAAAATATTTTTTATTCGGGAATTTAAGGAAGCTATATCTCCTAAACTATGGCGAAAACGGAAAATTCCTACCCAGTATTTTCGATTCATTTCGTCGAGATCTTGAAGAATTAATCATCAGAGAACGGATTTTCAATAATTATTTCTTATTCGTGTTTTTTAGGAGGCCATATCTTCTACACTATGCCGAAAACGGAAAATTCGTACTTAGTATTTTCGTTTCATTTCGTCGAGATCTTGAAGAATCAATCATCAGATAACGGGTTTTCAATAAATATATTTTATTCGTGACCTTAAGGAAGCTATATCTCCTAAACTATGCCGAAAACGGAAAATTCGTACCAAATATTTTCGTCTCATTTCGTTTGTGTCTTTAAGAAGCAATCATCAGAAAACGGATTTTCAAAAAAATATTTTTTATTCGGGAATTTAAGGAAGCTATATCTCCTAAACTATGGCGAAAACGGAAAATTTCTTCCCAGTATTTTCGATTCATTTCGTCGAGATCTTGAAGAATCAATTATCAGACAACGGATTTTCAATAAATATATTTTATCTTCTTCACTATGCCGAAAACGGCAAATTCGAATCAGTATTTTCGTTTCATTTCGTCGAGATCTTGAAGAATCAATCATCAGATAACGGATTTTCAATAAATATATTTTATTCGTGACCTTAAGGAGGCTATATCTCCTAAACTATGCCGAAAACGGAAAATTCGTACTCAGTATTTTCGTTTCATTTCGTCGAGATCTTGAAGAATCAATCATCAGATAACGGGTTTATTTTCAATAAATATATTTTATTCGTGACCTTAAGGAAGCTATATCTCCTAAACTATGCCGAAAACGGAAAATTCGTACTCAGTATTTTCGTTTCATTTCGTCGAGATCTTGAAGAATCAATCATCAGATAACGGATTTTCAATAAATATATTTTATTCGTGACCTTAAGGAGGCTATATCTTCTAAACTATGCCGAAAACGGAAAATTCGAATCAGTATTTTCGTTTCATTTCGTCGAGATCTTGAAGAATCAATCATCAGATAACGGATTTTCAATAAATATATTTTATTCGTGACCGTAAAGAGGCTATATCTTCTTCACTATGCTGAAAACGGAAAATTCGTACTCAATATTTTCGTTTCATTTCGTCGAGATCTTGAAGAATCAATCATCAGATAACGGATTTTCAATAAATATATTTTTATTCGTGACTTTAAGGAGGCTATATCTCCTAAACTATGCCGAAAACGGAAAATTCGTACTCAGTATTTTCGTTTCATTTCGTCGAGATCTTGAAGAATCAATCATCAGATAACGGATTTTCAATAAATATATTTTATTCGTGACCTTAAGGAGGCCATATCTTCTATACTATGCCGAAAACGGAAAATTCGTACTCAGTATTTTCGTTTCATTTCGTCGAGATCTTGAAGAATCAATCATCAGATAACGGATTTTCAATAAATATATTTTAGTCGTGAGTTTAAGGAGGCTTTATCTCCTAAACTATGCGGAAAATTCGTAGTCAGTATTTTCGTTTCATTTCGTCGAGATCTTGAAGAATCAATCATCAGATAACGCATTTTCAATAAATATATTTTTTTCGTGACCTTAAGGAGGCTATATCTTCTTCACTATGCTGAAAACGGCAAATTCGAATCAGTATTTTCGTTTCATTTCGTCGAGAAGAATCAATCATCAGATAACGGATTTTCAATAAATATATTTTATTCGTGACCTTAAGGAGGCTATATCTCCTAAACTATGCTGAAAACGGAAAATTCGTACCAAATATTTTCGTTTCATTTCGTTTGTGTCTTTAAGAAGCAATCATCAGAAAACGGATTTTCAAAAAAATATTTTTTATTCGTGAATTTAAGGAGGCTATATCTCCTAAACTATGCCGAAAGCGGAAAATTCGTACTCAGTATTTTCGTTTCATTTCATCGAGATCTTGAAAAATCATCAGATAACGGATTTTCAATAAATATATTTTATTCGTGACCTTAAGGAAGCTATATCTCCTAAACTATGCCGAAAACGGAAAATTCGTATCCAGTATTTTCGTTTCATTTCGTCGAGATCTTGAAGAATCAATCATCAGATAACGGATTTTCAATAAATATATTTTATTCGTGACCTTAAGGAGGCCATATCTTCTATACTATGCCGAAAACGGAAAATTCGTACTCAGTATTTTCGTTTCATTTCGTCGAGATCTTGAAGAATCAATCATCAGATAACGGATTTTCAATAAATATATTTTAGTCGTGAGTTTAAGGAGGCTTTATCTCCTAAACTATGCGGAAAATTCGTACTCAATATTTTCGTTTCATTTCGTCGAGATCTTGAAGAATCAATCATCAGATAACGGATTTTCAATAAATATATTTTATTCGTGACCTTAAGGAGGCTATATCTTCTTCACTATGCCGAAAACGGCAAATTCGAATCAGTATTTTCGTTTCATTTCGTCGAGATCTTGAAGAATCAATCATCAGATAACGGATTTTCAATAAATATATTTTATTCGTGACCTTAAGGAGGCTATATCTCCTAAACTATGCCGAAAACGGAAAATTCGTACTCAGTATTTTCGTTTCATTTCGTCGAGATCTTGAAGAATCAATCATCAGATAACGGATTTTCAATAAATATATTTTATTCGTGACCTTAAGGAAGCTATATCTCCTAAACTATGCCGAAAACGGAAAATTCGTACCCAGTATTTTCGATTCATTTCGTCGAGATCTTGAAGAATCAATCATCAGATAACGGATTTTCAATAAATATATTTTATTCGTGACCTTAAGGAGGCTATATCTCCTAAACTATGCCGAAAACGGAAAATTCGTACTCAGTATTTTCGTTTCATTTCGTCTGAGATCTTTAAGAAGCAATCATCAGATAACGGATTTTCAAAAAATATATTTTTATTCGTGACTTTAAGGAGGCTATATCTCCTAAACTATGCCGAAAACGGAAAATTCGTACCCAGTATTTTCGTTTCATTTCGTAGAGATCTTGAAGAATCAATCATCAGATAACGGATTTTCAATAAATATATTTTATTCGTGACCTTAAGGAAGCTATATCTCCTAAACTATGCCGAAAACGGAAAATTCGTACTCAGTATTTTCGTTTCATTTCGTCGAGATCTTGAAGAATCAATCATCAGATAACGGATTTTCAATAAATATATTTTATTCGTGACCTTAAGGAAGCTATATCTCCTAAACTATGCCGAAAACGGAAAATTCGTACCAAATATTTTCGTCTCATTTCGTTTACGTCTTTAAGAAGCAATCATCAGAAAACGGATTTTCAAAAAAATATTTTTTATTCGTGAATTTAAGGAGACTATATCTCCTAAACTATGCCGAAAGCGGAAAATTCGTACTCAGTATTTTCGTTTCATTTCATCGAGATCTTGAAGAATCAATCATCAGATAACGGATTTTCAATAAATATATTTTATTCGTGACCTTAAGGAGGCCATATCTTCTATACTATGCCGAAAACGGAAAATTCGTACTCAGTATTTTCGTTTCATTTCGTCGAGATCTTGAAGAATCAATCATCAGATAACGGATTTTCAATAAATATATTTTAGTCGTGAGTTTAAGGAGGCTTTATCTCCTAAACTATGCGGAAAATTCGTAGTCAGTATTTTCGTTTCATTTCGTCGAGATCTTGAAGAATCAATCATCAGATAACGGATTTTCAATAAATATATTTTATTCGTGACCTTAAGGAGGCTATATCTTCTTCACTATGCTGAAAACGGCAAATTCGAATCAGTATTTTCGTTTCATTTCGTCGAGATCTTGAAGAATCAATCATCAGATAACGGATTTTCAATAAATATATTTTATTCGTGACCTTAAGGAAGCTATATCTCCTAAACTATGCCGAAAACGGAAAATTCGTACTCAGTATTTTCGTTTCATTTCGTCGAGATCTTGAAGAATCAATCATCAGATAACGGATTTTCAATAAATATATTTTATTCGTGACCTTAAGGAGGCTATATCTTCTAAACTATGCCGAAAACGGAAAATTCGTACTCAGTATTTTCGTTTCATTTCGTCGAGATCTTGAAGAATCAATCATCAGATAACGGATTTTCAATAAATATATTTTTTTCGTGACCTTAAGGAGGCTATATCTCCTAAACTATGCCGAAAACGGCAAATTCGAATCAGTATTTTCGTTTCATTTCGTCGAGATCTTGAAGAATCAATCATCAGATAACGGATTTTCAATAAATATATTTTATTCGTGACCTTAAGGAAGCTATATCTCCTAAACTATGCCGAAAACGGAAAATTCGTACCAAATATTTTCGTTTCATTTCGTTTGTGTCTTTAAGAAGCAATCATCAGAAAACGGATTTTCAAAAAAATATTTTTTATTCGTGAATTTAAGGAGGCTATATCTCCTAAACTATGCCGAAATCGGAAAATTCGTTGTCAGTATTTTCCATTTATTTCGTCGAGATCTTGAAGAATCAATCATCAGATAACGGATTTTCAATAAATATTTTTTATTTGTGACCTTAAGGAGGCTATATCTCCTAAACTATGCCGAAAACGGAAAATTCGTACTCGGTATTTTCGTTTCATTTCGTCGAGATCTTGAAGAATCAATCATCAGATAACGGATTTTCAATAAATATATTTTATTCGTGACCTTAAGGAAGCTATATCTCCTAAACTATGCCGAAAACGGAAAATTCGTAGTCAGTATTTTCGTTTCATTTCGTCGAGATCTTGAAGAATCAATCATCAGATAACGGATTTTCAATAAATATATTTTTTTCGTGACCTTAAGGAGGCTATATCTTCTTCACTATGCTGAAAACGGCAAATTCGAATCAGTATTTTCGTTTCATTTCGTCGAGATCTTGAAGAATCAATCATCAGATAACGGATTTTCAATAAATATATTTTATTCGTGACCTTAAGGAGGCTATATCTCCTAAACTATGCCGAAAACGGAAAATTCGTACTCGGTATTTTCGTTTCATTTCGTCGAGATCTTGAAGAATCAATCATCAGATAACGGATTTTCAATAAATATATTTTATTCGTGACCTTAAGGAGGCTTTATCTCCTAAACTATGCCGAAAACGGAAAATTCGTACTCAGTATTTACGTTTCATTTCGTCGAGATCTTGAAGAATCAATCATCAGATTACGGATTTTCAATATATATATTTTATTCGTGACCTTAAGGAAGCTATATCTCCTAAACTATGCCGAAAGCGGAAAATTCGTACTCAGTATTTTCGTTTCATTTCGTCGAGATCTTGAAGAATCAATCATCAGATAACGGATTTTCAATAAATATATTTTATTCGTGACCTTAAGGAAGCTATATCTCCTAAACTATGCCGAAAGCGGAAAATTCGTACTCAGTATTTTCGTTTCATTTCGTCGAGATCTTGAAGAATCAATCATCAGATAACGGATTTTCAATAAATATATTTTATTCGTGACCTTAAGGAAGCTATATCTCCTAAACTATGCCGAAAACGGAAAATTCGTACCCAATATTTTCGTTTCATTTCGTCGAGATCTTGAAGAATCAATCATCAGATAACGAACTTACAATAAATATATTTTATTCGTGACTTTAAGGAAGCTATATCTCCTAAACTATGCCGAAAACGGAAAATTCGTACTCAGTATTTTCGTTTCATTTCGTCGAGATCTTGAAGAATCAATCATCAGATAACGGATTTTCAATAAATATATTTTATTCGTGACCTTAAGGAAGCTATATCTCCTAAACTATGCCGAAAACGGAAAATTCGTACCCAATATTTTCGTTTCATTTCGTCGAGATCTTGAAGAATCAATCATCAGATAACGA
This sequence comes from Zaprionus ornatus, assembly GCA_018904035.1. Lineage (NCBI taxonomy): Eukaryota > Metazoa > Arthropoda > Insecta > Diptera > Drosophilidae > Zaprionus > Zaprionus ornatus. The sequence goes on along the minus strand of JAEIFZ010000241.1, from coordinate 107,832 downwards.
ACTTACAATAAATATATTTTATTCGTGACTTTAAGGAAGCTATATCTCCTAAACTATGCGGAAATTCGTACTCAGTATTTTCGTTTCATTTCGTCGAGATCTTGAAGAATCAATCATCAGATTACGGATTTTCAATAAATATATTTTATTCGTGACCTTAAGGAAGCTATATCTCCTAAACTATGCCGAAAACGGAAAATTCGATACCAGTATTTTCGTTTCATTTCGTCGAGATCTTGAAGAATCAATCATCAGATAACGGATTTTCAATAAATATATTTTATTCGTGACCTTAAGGAGGCTATATCTCCTAAACTATGCCGAAAACGGAAAATTCGTACTCAGTATTTTCGTTTCATTTCGTCGAGATCTTGAAGAATCAATCATCAGATAACGGATTTTCAATAAATATATTTTATTCGTGACCTTAAGGAGGCTATATCTCCTAAACTATGCCGAAAACGGAAAATTCGTACTCAGTATTTTCGTTTCATTTCGTCGAGATCTTGAAGAATCAATCATCAGATAACGGATTTTCAATAAATATATTTTATTCGTGACCTTAAGGAGGCTATATCTCCTAAACTATGCCGAAAACGGAAAATTCGTACTCAGTATTTTCGTTTCATTTCGTCGAGATCTTGAAGAATCAATCATCAGATAACGGATTTTCAATAAATATATTTTATTCGTGACCTTAAGGAGGCTATATCTCTAAACTATGCCGAAAACGGAAAATTCGTACTCAGTATTTTCGTTTCATTTCGTCGAGATCTTGAAGAATCAATCATCAGATAACGGATTTTCAATAAATATATTTTATTCGTGACCTTAAGGAGGCTATATCTCCTAAACTATGCCGAAAACGGAAAATTCGAATCAGTATTTTCGTTTCATTTCGTCGAGATCTTGAAGAATCAATCATCAGATAACGGATTTTCAATAAATATATTTTATTCGTGACCTTAAGGAAGCTATATCTCCTAAACTATGCCGAAAACGGAAAATTCGTACCCAGTATTTTCGTTTCATTTCGTCTGAGATCTTGAAGAATCAATCATCAGATAACGGATTTTCAATAAATATATTTTATTCGTGACCTTAAGGAGGCTATATCTCCTAAACTATGCCGAAAACGGAAAATTCGTACTCAGTATTTTCGTTTCATTTCGTCGAGATCTTGAAGAATCAATCATCAGATAACGGATTTTCAATAAATATATTTTATTCGTGACCTTAAGGAGGCTATATCTCCTAAACTATGCCGAAAACGGAAAATTCGTACTCAGTATTTTCGTTTCATTTCGTCGAGATCTTGAAGAATCAATCATCAGATAACGGATTTTCAATAAATATATTTTATTCGTGACCTTAAGGAGGCTATATCTCCTAAACTATGCCGAAAACGGAAAATTCGTACTCAGTATTTTCGTTTCATTTCGTCGAGATCTTGAAGAATCAATCATCAGATAACGGATTTTCAATAAATATTTTTTATTCGTGACCTTAAGGAGGCTATATCTTCTAAACTATGCCGAAAACGGAAAATTCGTACTCAGTATTTTCGTTTCATTTCGTCGAGATCTTGAAGAATCAATCATCAGATAACGGATTTTCAATAAATATATTTTATTCGTGACCTTAAGGAGGCTATATCTCCTAAACTATGCCGAAAACGGAAAATTCGTACTCAGTATTTTCGTTTCATTTCGTCGAGATCTTGAAGAATCAATCATCAGATAACGGATTTTCAATAAATATATTTTATTCGTGACCTTAAGGAGGCTATATCTCCTAAACTATGCCGAAAACGGAAAATTCGTACTCAGTATTTTCGTTTCATTTCGTCGAGATCTTGAAGAATCAATCATCAGATAACGGATTTTCAATAAATATATTTTATTCGTGACCTTAAGGAAGCTATATCTCCTAAACTATGCCGAAAACGGAAAATTCGTACTCAGTATTTTCGTTTCATTTCGTCGAGATCTTGAAGAATCAATCATCAGATAACGGATTTTCAATAAATATATTTTTTTTCGTGACCTTAAGGAGGCTATATCTCCTAAACTATGCCGAAAACGGAAAATTCGTACTCAGTATTTTCGTTTCATTTCGTCGAGATCTTGAAGAATCAATCATCAGATAACGGATTTTCAATAAATATATTTTATTCGTGACCTTTAAGGAGGCTATATCTCCTAAACTATGCCGAAAACGGAAAATTCGTACTCAGTATTTTCGTTTCATTTCGTCGAGATCTTGAAGAATCAATCATCAGATAACGGATTTTCAATAAATATATTTTATTCGTGACCTTAAGGAGGCTATATCTTCTAAACTATGCCGAAAACGGAAAATTCGTATCAGTATTTTCGTTTCATTTCGTCGAGATCTTGAAGAATCAATCATCAGATAACGGATTTTCAATAAATATATTTTATTCGTGACCTTAAGGAGGCTATATCTCCTAAACTATACCGAAAACGGAAAATTCGTACTCAGTATTTTCGTTTCATTTCGTCGAGATCTTGAAGAATCAATCATCAGATAACGGATTTTCAATAAATATATTTTATTCGTGACCTTAAGGAAGCTATATCTCCTAAACTATGCCGAAAACGGAAAATTAGTACTGGGTATTTTCGTTTCATTTAGTCGAGATCTTGAAGAATCAATCATCAGATAACGGATTTTCAATAAATATATTTTATTCGTGACCTTAAGGAAGCTATATCTCCTAAACTATGCCGAAAACGGAAAATTAGTACTCGGTATTTTCGTTTCATATCTTGAAGAATCAATCATCAGATTACGGATTTTCAATAAATATATTTTATTCGTGACCTTAAGGAAGCTATATCTCCCAAACTATGCCGAAAACGGAAAATTCGTACCAAATATTTTCGTCTCATTTCGTTTATGTCTTTAAGAAGCAATCATCAGAAAACGGATTTTCAAAAAATATTTTTTATTCGTGAATTTAAGGAGGCTATATCTCCTAAACTATGCCGAAAGCGGAAAATTCGTACTCAGTATTTTCGTTTCATTTCGTCGAGATCTTGAAGAATCAATCATCAGATAACGGATTTTCAATAAATATATTTTATTCGTGACCTTAAGGAGGCTATATCTCCCAAACTATGCCGAAAACGGAAAATTCGTACTCAGTATTTTCGTTTCATTTCGTCGAGATCTTGAAGAATCAATCATCAGATAACGGATTTTCAATAAATATATTTTATTCGTGACCTTAAGGAAGCTATATCTCCTAAACTATGCCGAAAACGGAAAATTCGTACCAAATATTTTCGTCTCATTTCGTTTGTGTCTTTAAGAAGCAATCATCAGAAAACGGATTTTCAAAAAATATTTGTTATTCGTGAATTTAAGGAGGCTATATCTCCTAAACTATGCGGAAAATTCGTAGTCAGTATTTTCGTTTCATTTCGTCGAGATCTTGAAGAATCAATCATCAGATAACGGATTTTCAATAAATATATTTTATTCGTGACCTTAAGGAAGCTATATCTCCCAAACTATGCCGAAAACGGAAAATTAGTACTGGGTATTTTCGTTTCATTTCGTCGGAATCTTGAAGAATCAATCATCAGATAACGGATTTTCAATAAATATATTTTATTCGTGACCTTAAGGAAGCTATATCTCTTAAGCTATGCCAAAAACGGAAAATTCGTTCCAAATATTTTCGTCTCATTTCGTTTATGTCTTTAAGAAGCAATCATCAGAAAACGGATTTTCAAAAAAATATTTTTATTTGTGAATTCAAGAAAGCTATATCTCCTAAACTATGCCGAAAACAGAAAATTCGAATCAGAAATTTCGTTTTATTTTGAAGAGATCTTGAAGAATCAATCATTAGATAACGGATTTTCAATAAATATATTTTATTCTTTTTGTGAGACTATATCTCCATAACTATGCCGAAAACGGAAAATTCGTATCAGTATTTTCGTTTCATTTCGTCGAGATCTTGAAGAATCAATCATCAGATAACGGATTTTCAATAAATATATTTTATTCGTGACCTTAAGGAGGCTATATCTCCTAAACTATGCCGAAAACGGAAAATTCGTACTCAAGTATTTTCGTTTCATTTCGTTTATGATCTTTAAGAAGCAATCATCAGAAAACGGATTTTCAAAAAATATATTTTTATTCGTGACCTTAAGGAGGCTATATCTCCTAAACTATGCCGAAAACGGAAAATTCGTACTCAGTATTTTCGTTTCATTTTGTCGAGATCTTGAAGAATCAATCATCAGATAACGGATTTTCAATAAATATATTTTATTCGTGACTTTAAGGAGGCTATATCTCCTAAACTATGCCGAAAACGGAAAATTCGTACTCAGTATTTTCGTTTCATTTCGTCGAGATCTTGAAGAATCAATCATCAGATAACGGATTTTCAATAAATATATTTTATTCGTGACCTTAAGGAGGCTATATCTTCTAAACTATGCCGAAAACGGAAAATTCGTACTCAGTATTTTCGTTTCATTTCGTCGAGATCTTGAAGAATCAATCATCAGATAACGGATTTTCAATAAATATATTTTATTCGTGACCTTTAAGGAGGCTATATCTCCTAAACTATGCCGAAAACGGAAAATTCGTACTCAGTATTTTCGTTTCATTTCGTCGAGATCTTGAAGAATCAATCATCAGATAACGGATTTTCAATAAATATATTTTATTCGTGACCTTAAGGAGGCTATATCTCCTAAACTATGCCGAAAACGGAAAATTCGTACTCAGTATTTTCGTTTCATTTCGTCGAGATCTTGAAGAATCAATCATCAGATAACGGATTTTCAATAAATATATTTTATTCGTGACCTTAAGGAGGCTATATCTCCTAAACTATGCCGAAAACGGAAAATTCGTACTCAGTATTTTCGTTTCATTTCGTCGAGATCTTGAAGAATCAATCATCAGATTACGGATTTTCAATAAATATTTTTTATTCGTGACCTTAAGGAAGCTATATCTCCTAAACTATGCCGAAAACGGAAAATTCGTACCAAATTTTTTCGTTTCATTTCGTCGAGATCTTGAAGAATCAATCATCAGATAACGGATTTTCAATAAATATATTTTATTCGTGACCTTAAGGAGGCTATATCTCCTAAACTATGCCGAAAACGGAAAATTCGTACTCAGTATTTTCGTTTCATTTCGTCGAGATCTTGAAGAATCAATCATCAGATAACGGATTTTCAATAAATATATTTTATTCGTGACCTTAAGGAGGCTATATCTCCTAAACTATGCCGAAAACGGAAAATTCGTACTCAGTATTTTCGTTTCATTTCGTCGAGATCTTGAAGAATCAATCATCAGATAACGGATTTTCAATAAATATATTTTATTCGTGACCTTAAGGAAGCTATATCTCCTAAACTATGCCGAAAACGGAAAATTCGTACTCAGGTATTTTCGTTTCATTTCGTCGAGATCTTGAAAGAATCAATCATCAGATAACGGATTTTCAATAAATATATTTTATTCGTGACCTTAAGGAGGCTATATCTCCTAAACTATGCCGAAAACGGAAAATTCGTACCCAGTATTTTCGTTTCATTTCGTTGAGGTCTTGAAGAATCAATCATCAGATAACGGATTTTCAATAAAATATATTTTATTCGTGACCTTAAGGAGGCTATATCTCCTAAACTATGCCGAAAACGGAAAATTCGTACCCAGTATTTTCGTTTCATTTCGTCGAGATCTTGAAGAATCAATCATCAGATAACGGATTTTCAATAAATATATTTTCTTCGTGACCTTAAGGAGGCTATATCTTCTATACTATGCCGAAAACGGAAAATTCGTACTCAGTATTTTCGTTTCATTTCGTCGAGATCTTGAAGAATCAATCATCAGATAACGGATTTTCAATAAATATATTTTATTCGTGACCTTAAGGAAGCTATATCTCCTAAGCTATGCCAAAAACGGAAAATTCGTTCCAAATATTTTCGTCTCATTTCGTTTACGTCTTTAAGAAGCAATCATCAGAAAACGGATTTTCAAAAAAATATTTTTTATTCGTGAATTTAAGGAGACTATATCTCCTAATCTATGCCGAAAGCGGAAAATTCGTACTCAGTATTTTCGTTTCATTTCATCGAGATCTTGAAGAATCAATCATCAGATAACGGATTTTCAATAAATATATTTTATTCGTGACCTTAAGGAGGCCATATCTTCTATACTATGCCGAAAACGGAAAATTCGTACTCAGTATTTTCGTTTCATTTCGTCGAGATCTTGAAGAATCAATCATCAGATAACGGATTTTCAATAAATATTTTTTATTCGTGACCTTAAGGAGGCCATATCTCCTAAACTATGCTGAAAACGGAAAATTCGTACCAAATATTTTCGTCTCATATCGTTTGTGTCTTTAAGAAGCAATCATCAGAAAACGGATTTTCAAAAAAGTATTTTTTATTCGTGAATTTAAGGAGACCATATCTCCTAATCTATGCCGAAAGCGGAAAATTCGTACCCAGTATTTTCGTTTCATTTCGTCGAGATCTTGAAGAATCAATCATCAGATAACGGATTTTCAATAAATATATTTTATTCGTGACCTTAAGGAAGCTTATATCTAAACTATGCCGAAAACGGAAAATTCGTACTCAGTATTTTCGTTTCATTTCGTCGAGATCTTGAAGAATCAATCATCAGATAACGGATTTTCAATAAATATATTTTTATTCGTGACCTTAAGGAAGCTATATCTCCTAAACTATGCCGAAAACGGAAAATTCGTACCAAATATTTTCGTTTCATTTCGTTTGAGATCTTTAAGAATCAATCATCAGATAACGGATTTTCAAAAAATATATTTTATTCGTGACCTTAAGGAGGCTATATCTCCTAAACTATGCCGAAAACGGAAAATTCGTACTCAGTATTTTCGTTTCATTTCGTCGAGATCTTGAAGAATCAATCATCAGATAACGGATTTTCAATAAATATATTTTATTCGTGACCTTAAGGAAGCTATATCTCCTAAACTATGCCGAAAACGGAAAATTCGTACTCAGTATTTTCGTTTCATTTCGTCGAGATCTTGAAGAATCAATCATCAGATAACGGATTTTCAATAAATATATTTTATTCGTGACCTTAAGGAAGCTATATCTCCTAAACTATGCCGAAAACGGAAAATTCGTACTCAGTATTTTCGTTTCATTTCGTCGAGATCTTGAAGAATCAATCATCAGATTACGGATTTTCAATAAATATTTTTTATTCGTGACCTTAAGGAAGCTATATCTCCCAAACTATGCCGAAAACGGAAAATTCGTACCAAATATTTTCGTCTCATTTCGTTTATGTCTTTAAGAAGCAATCATCAGAAAATGGATTTTCAAAAAAATTTTTTTATTTGTGAATTCAAAAAAGCTATATCTCCCAAACTATGCCGAAAACGGAAAATTCGAAACCAGTATTTTCGTTTCATTTCGTCGAGATCTTGAAGAATCAATCATTAAATAACGGATTTTCAATAAATATATTTTATTCGTGACCTTAAGGAAGGTATATCTCATAAAATGTGCCGAAAACGGAAAATTCGAAACCAGTATTTTCGTTTCATTTCGTCGAGATCTTGAAGAATCAATCATTAAATAACGGATTTTCAATAAATATATTTTATTCGTGACCTTAAGGAAGGTATATCTCATAAAATGTGCCGAAAACGAATAATTCGTACCAAATATTTTCGTCTCATTTCGTTTATGTCTTTAAGAAGCAATCATCAGAAAACGGATTTTCAAAAAAATATTTTTTATTCGTGAATTTAAGGAGGCTATATCTCCTAAACTATGCCGAAAACGGAAAATTCGTACCCAGTATTTTCGTTTCATTTCGTCGAGATCTTGAAGAATCAATCATCAGATAACGGATTTTCAATAAATATATTTTATTCGTGACCTTAAGGAAGCTATATCTCCTAAACTATGCCGAAAACGGAAAATTCGTACTCAGTATTTTCGTTTCATTTCGTCGAGATCTTGAAGAATCAATCATCAGATAACGGATTTTCAATAAATATATTTTATTCGTGACCTTAAGGAAGCTATATCTCCTAAACTATGCCGAAAACGGAAAATTCGTACCAAATATTTTCGTTTCATTTCGTTTACGATCTTTAAGAATCAATCATCAGATAACGGATTTTCAATAAATATATTTTATTCGTGACCTTAAGGAGAGCTATATCTCCTAAACTATGCCGAAACGGAAAATTCGTACTCAGTATTTTCGTTTCATTTCGTCGAGATCTTGAAGAATCAATCATCAGATAACGGATTTTCAATAAATATATTTTATTCGTGACCTTAAGGAGGCTATATCTCCTAAACTATGCCGAAAACGGAAAATTCGTACTCAGTATTTTCGTTTCATTTCGTCGAGATCTTGAAGAATCAATCATCAGATAACGGATTTTCAATAAATATATTTTATTCGTGACCTTAAGGAAGCTATATCTCCTAAACTATGCCGAAAACGGAAAATTCGTACCAAATATTTTCGTCTCATTTCGTTTATGTCTTTAAGAAGCAATCATCAGAAAACGGATTTTCAAAAAAATATTTTTTATTCGTGAATTTAAGGAGGCTATATCTCCTAAACTATGCCGAAAGCGGAAAATTCGTACCCAGTATTTTCGTTTCATTTCGTCGAGATCTTGAAGAATCAATCATCAGATAACGGATTTTCAATAAATATATTTTATTCGTGACCTTAAGGAAGCTATATCTCCTAAACTATGCCGAAAACGGAAAATTCGTACCAAATATTTTCGTCTCATTTCGTTTATGTCTTTAAGAAGCAATCATCAGAAAACGGATTTTCAAAAAAATATTTTTATTCGTGAATTTAAGGAGGCTATATCTCCTAAACTATGCCGAAAACGGAAAATTCGTACTCAGTATTTTCGTTTCATTTCGTCGAGATCTTGAAGAATCAATCATCAGATAACGGATTTTCAATAAATATATTTTATTCGTGACCTTAAGGAAGCTATATCTCCTAAACTATGCCGAAAACGGAAAATTCGTACTCAGTATTTTCGTTTCATTTCGTCGAGATCTTGAAGAATCAATCATCAGATAACGGATTTTCAATAAATATATTTTATTCGTGACCTTAAGGAGGCTATATCTCCTTAACTATGCCGAAAACGGAAAATTCGTACTCAGTATTTTCGTTTCATTTCGTCGAGATCTTGAAGAATCAATCATCAGATAACGGATTTTCAATAAATATATTTTATTCGTGACCTTAAGGAAGCTATATTTCCTAAACTATGCCGAAAACGTAAAATTCGTACTCAGTATTTTCGTTTCATTTCGTCGATATCTTGAAGAATCAATCATCAGATAACGGATTTTCAATAAATATATTTTATTCGTGACCTTAAGGAAGCTATATCTCCTAAACTATGCCGAAAACGGAAAATTCGTACTCAGTATTTTCGTTTCATTTCGTCGAGATCTTGAAGAATCAATCATCAGATAACGGATTTTCAATAAATATATTTTATTCGTGACCTTAAGGAGGCTTTATTTCCTAAACTATGCCGAAAACGGAAAATTAGTACTCGGTATTTTCGTTTCATATCTTGAAGAATCAATCATCAGATTACGGATTTTCAATAAATATATTTTATTCGTGACCTTAAGGAGGCTATATCTCCTAAACTATGCCGAAAGCGGAAAATTCGTACCAAATATTTTCGTCTCTTTTCGTTTATGTCTTTAAGAAGCAATCATCAGAAAACGGGGAGGCTATATCTCCTAAACTATGCCGAAAGCGGAAAATTCGTAACCAGTATTTTCGTTTCATTTCGTCGAGATCTTGAAGAATCAATCATTAAATAACGGATTTTCAATAAATATATTTTAGTCGTGTGTTTAAGGAGGCTTTATTTCCTAAACTATGCCGAAAACGGAAAATTAGTACTCGGTATTTTCGTTTCATATCTTGAAGAATCAATCATCAGATTACGGATTTTCAATAAATATATTTTATTCGTGACCTTAAGGAAGCTATATCTCCCAAACTATGCCGAAAACGGAAAATTCGTACCAAATATTTTCGTTTCATTTCGTTTGTGATCTTTAAGAAGCAATCATCAGATAACGGATTTTCAAAAAATATATTTTATTCGTGAATTTAAGAAGGCTTTATTTCCTAAACTATGCCGAAAACGGAAAATTCGTACTCAGTATTTTCGTTTCATTTCGTCGAGATCTTGAAGAATCAATCATCAAATAACGGATTTTCAATAAATATACTTTATTCGTGACATTAAGGAGGCTATATCTCCTAAACTATGCCGAAAGCGGAAAATTCGTACCCAGTATTTTCGTTTCATTTCGTCGAGATCTTGAAGAATCAATCATCAGATAACGGATTTTCAATAAATATATTTTATTCGTGACCTTAAGGAGGCTATATCTCCTAAACTATGCCGAAAACGGAAAATTCGTACTCAGTATTTTCGTTTCATTTCGTCGAGATCTTGAAGAATCAATCATCAGATAACGGATTTTCAATAAATATATTTTATTCGTGACCTTAAGGAAGCTATATCTCCTAAACTATGCCGAAAACGGAAAATTCGTTCCAAATATTTTCGTTTCATTTCGTTTACGTCTTTAAGAAGCAATCATCAGAAAACGGATTTTCAAAAAAATATTTTTTATTCGTGACCTTAAGGAGGCTATATCTCCCAAAACTATGCCGAAAACGGAAAATTCGTACTCAGTATTTTCGTTTCATTTCGTCGAGATCTTGAAGAATCAATCATCAGATAACGGATTTTCAATAAATATATTTTATTCGTGACCTTAAGGAAGCTATATCTCCTAAACTATGCCGAAAACGGAAAATTAGTACTCAGTATTTTCGTTTCATTTCGTCGAGATCTTGAAGAATCAATCATCAGATAACGGATTTTCAATAAATATATTTTATTCGTGACCTTAAGGAGGCTATATCTCCTAAACTATGCCGAAAACGGAAAATTCGTACCAAATATTTTCGTTTCATTTCGTTTAGGTCTTTAAGAAGCAATCATCAGAAAACGGATTTTCAAAAAAAATATTTTTTATTCGTGTGTTTAAGGAGGCTATATCTCCTAAACTATGCCGAAAGCGGAAAATTCGTAACCAGTATTTTCGTTTCATTTCGTCGAGATCTTGAAGAATCAATCATTAGATAACGGATTTTCAATAAATATATTTTATTCGTGACCTTAAGGAGGCTATATCTCCTAAACTATGCCGAAAACGGAAAATTTGTACTCAGTATTTTCGTTTCATTTCGTCGAGATCTTGAAGAATCAATCATCAGATAACGGATTTTCAATAAATATATTTTATTCGTGACCTTAAGGAAGCTATATCTCCTAAGCTATGCCAAAAACGGAAAATTCGTTCCAAATATTTTCGTCTCATTTCGTTTACGTCTTTAAGAAGCAATCATCAGAAAACGGATTTTCAAAAAAATATTTTTTATTCGTGAATTTAAGGAGACTATATCTCCTAAACTATGCCGAAAGCGGAAAATTCGTACTCAGTATTTTCGTTTCATTTCGTCGAGATCTTGAAGAATCAATCATCAGATAACGGATTTTCAATAAATATATTTTATTCGTGACCTTAAGGAGGCCATATCTTCTATACTATGCCGAAAACGGAAAATTCGTACTCAGTATTTTCGTTTCATTTCGTCGAGATCTTGAAGAATCAATCATCAGATAACGGATTTTCAATAAATATATTTTATTCGTGACCTTAAGGAGGCTATATCTCCTAAACTATGCTGAAAACGGAAAATTCGTACCAAATATTTTCGTCTCATTTCGTTTACGTCTTTAAGAAGCAATCATCAGAAAACGGATTTTCAAAAAAATATTTTTTATTCGTGAATTTAAGGAGACTATATCTCCTAAACTATGCCGAAAGCGGAAAATTCGTACCCAGTATTTTCGTTTCATTTCGTCGAGATCTTGAAGAATCAATCATCAGATAACGGATTTTCAATAAATATATTTTATTCGTGACCTTAAGGAGGCTATATCTCCTAAACTATGCCGAAAACGGAAAATTCGTAACTCAGTATTTTCGTTTCATTTCGTCGAGATCTTGAAGAATCAATCATCAGATAACGGATTTTCAATAAATATATTTTATTCGTGACCTTAAGGAGGCTTTATCTCCTAAACTATGCCGAAAAGGAAAATTCGTAGTCAGTATTTTCGTTTCATTTCGTCGAGATCTTGAAGAATCAATCATCAGATAACGGATTTTCAATAAATATATTTTATTCGTGACCTTAAGGAGGCTATATCTCCTAAACTATGCTGAAAACGGAAAATTCGTACCAAATATTTTCGTCTCATTTCGTTTACGTCTTTAAGAAGCAATCATCAGAAAACGGATTTTCAAAAAAATATTTTTTATTCGTGAATTTAAGGAGACTATATCTCCTAAACTATGCCGAAAGCGGAAAATTCGTACCCAGTATTTTCGTTTCATTTCATCGAGATCTTGAAGAATCAATCATCAGATAACGGATTTTCAATAAATATATTTTATTCGTGACCTTAAGGAGGCTATATCTCCTAAACTATGCCGACAGCGGAAAATTCGTACTCAGTATTTTCGTTTCATTTCATCGAGGTCTTGAAGAATCAGTCGTCAGATAACGGATTTTTAATAAATATATTTTATTCGTGACCTTAAGGAGGCTATATCTCCTAAACTATGCCGAAAACGGAAAAATCGTACTCAGTATTTTCGTTTCATTTCGTCGAGATCTTGAAGAGTCAGTCGTCAGATAACGGATTTTCAATAAATATATTTTATTCGTGACCTTAAGGAGGCTATATCTCCTAAACTATGCCGAAAACGGAAAATTCGTACTCAGTATTTTCGTTTCATTTCGTCGAGATCTTGAAGAATCAATCATCAGATAACGGATTTTCAATAAATATATTTTATTCGTGACCTTAAGGAAGCTATATCTCCTAAACTATGCCAAAAACGGAAAATTCGATTCGCAAAATATATTAAATTTCAATCATACATTTTATTCGTACTTTAAGGAAGCATATCTCTAAACTATGCCGAAAACGGAAAATTAGTACTCAGTATTTTCGTTTCATTTCGTCGAGATCTTGAAGAATCAATCATCAGATAACGGATTTTCAATAAATATATTTTATTCGTGACCTTAAGGAGGCTATATCTCCTAAACTATGCCGAAAACGGAAAATTCGTACCAAATATTTTCGTCTCATTTCGTTTACGTCTTTAAGAAGCAATCATCAGAAAACGGATTTTCAAAAAATATTATTTTATTCGTGAATTTAAGGAGGCTATATCTCCTAAACTATGCCGAAAGCGGAAAATTCGTACTCAGTATTTTCGTTTCATTTCGTCGAGATCTTGAAGAATCAATCATCAGATAACGGATTTTCAATAAATATATTTTATTCGTGACCTTAAGGAGGCTATATCTTCTAAACTATGCCGAAAACGGAAAATTCGTACTCAGTATTTTCGTTTCATTTCGTCGAGATCTTGAAGAATCAATCATCAGATAACGGATTTTCAATAAATATATTTTATTCGTGACCTTAAGGAAGCTATATCTTCTAAACTATGCCGAAAGCGGAAAATTCGTACTCAGTATTTTCGTTTCATTTCGTTGAGATCTTGAAGAATCAATCATCAGATAACGGATTTTCAATAAATATATTTTATTCGTGAATTTAAGGAGGCTATATCTCCTAAACTATGCCGAAAGCGGAAAATTCGTACTCAGTATTTTCGTTTCATTTCGTCGAGATCTTGAAGAATCAATCATCAGATAACGGATTTTCAATAAATATATTTTATTCGTGACCTTAAGGAGGCTATATCTTCTAAACTATGCCGAAAACGGAAAATTCGTACTCAGTATTTTCGTTTCATTTCGTCGAGATCTTGAAGAATCAATCATCAGATAACGGATTTTCAATAAATATATTTTATTCGTGACCTTAAGGAGGCTATATCTCCTAAACTATGCTGAAAACGGAAAATTCGTACCAAATATTTTCGTCTCATTTCGTTTACGTCTTTAAGAAGCAATCATCAGAAAACGGATTTTCAAAAAATATTTTTTATTCGTGAATTTAAGGAGGCTATATCTCCTAAACTATGCCGAAAGCGGAAAATTCGTACCCAGTATTTTCGTTTCATTTCATCGAGATCTTGAAGAATCAATCATCAGATAACGGATTTTCAATAAATATATTTTATTCGTGACCTTAAGGAGGCCATATCTTCTATACTATGCCGAAAACGGAAAATTCGTAGTCAGTATTTTCGTTTCATTTCGTCGAGATCTTGAAGAATCAATCATCAGATAACGGATTTTCAATAAATATATTTTATTCGTGACCTTAAGGAGGCCGTTTGTGTCTTTAAGAAGCAATCATCAGAAAACGGAATTTCAAAAAAATAGTTTTTATTCGTAAATTTAAGGAGGCTATATCTCCGAAACTATGCCGAAAGCGGAAAATTCGTACTCAGTATTTTCGTTTCATTTCGTCGAGATCTTGAAGAATCAATCATCAGATAACGGATTTTCAATAAATATATTTTTATTCGTGACCTTAAGGAAGCTATATCTCCTAAACTATGCCGAAAACGGAAAATTCGTACTCAAGTATTTTCGTTTCATTTCGTCGAGATCTTGAAGAATCAATCATCAGATAACGGATTTTCAATAAATATATTTTATTCGTGACCTTAAGGAGGCTATATCTTCTTCACTATGCCGAAAACGGCAAATTCGAATCAGTATTTTCGTTTCATTTCGTCGAGATCTTGAAGAATCAATCATCAGATAACGGATTTTCAATAAATATATTTTATTCGTGACCTTAAGGAGGCTATATCTCCTAAACTATGCCGAAAACGGAAAATTCGTACTCAGTATTTTCGTTTCATTTCGTCGAGATCTTGAAGAATCAATCATCAGATAACGGATTTTCAATAAATATATTTTATTCGTGACCTTAAGGAGGCTATATCTCCAATAAACTATGCCGAAAACGGAAAATTCGTACCAAGTATTTTCGTTTCATTTCGTTGAGATCTTTAAGAAGCAATCATCAGATAACGGATTTTCAATAAATATTTTTTATTCGTGACCTTTAAGGAGGCTATATCTCCTAAACTATGCCGAAAACGGAAAATTCGTACCCAGTATTTTCGTTTCATTTCGTCGAGATCTTGAAGAATCAATCATCAGATAACGGATTTTCAATAAATATTTTTTATTCGTGACCTTAAGGAGGCTATATCTTCTAAACTATGCCGAAAACGGAAAATTCGTACTCAGTATTTTCGTTTCATTTCGTCGAGATCTTGAAGAATCAATCATCAGATAACGGATTTTCAATAAATATATTTTATTCGTGACCTTAAGGAAGCTATATCTCCTAAACTATGCCGAAAACGGAAAATTCGTACCAAGTATTTTCGTCTCATTTCGTTTATGTCTTTAAGAAGCAATCATCAGAAAACGGATTTTCAAAAAAATATGTTTTATTCGTGAATTTAAGGAGGCTATATCTCCTAAACTATGCCGAAAACGGAAAATTCGTACTCAGTATTTTCGTTTCATTTCGTCGAGATCTTGAAGAATCAATCATCAGATAACGGATTTTCAATAAATATATTTTTTATTCGTGACCTTAAGGAGGCCATATCTTCTATACTATGCCGAAAACGGAAAATTCGTACTCAGTATTTTCGTTTCATTTCGTCGAGATCTTGAAGAATCAATCATCAGATAACGGATTTTCAATAAATATATTTTAGTCGTGAGTTTAAGGAGGCTTTATCTCCTAAACTATGCGGAAAAATTCGTAGTAATTATTTTCATTTCATTGAGATCGTCGAGATCTTGAAGAATCAATCATCAGATAACGGATTTTCAATAAATATATTTTATTCGTGACCTTAAGGAGGCTATATCTTCTTCACTATGCTGAAAACGGCAAATTCGAATCAGTATTTTCGTTTCATTTCGTCGAGAAGAATCAATCATCAGATAACGGATTTTCAATAAATATATTTTATTCGTGACCTTAAGGAGGCTATATCTCCTAAACTATGCTGAAAACGGAAAATTCGTACCAAATATTTTCGTTTCATATCGTTTGTGATCTTTAAGAAGCAATCATCAGAAAACGGATTTTCAAAAAAATATTTTTTATTCGTGAATTTAAGGAGGCTATATCTCCTAAACTATGCCGAAAGCGGAAAATTCGTACTCAGTATTTTCGTTTCATTTCATCGAGATCTTGAAAATCAATTTCAAAAAATAATTTTATTCGTGACCTTTCAAAAACTAGAAACGGAAAAATTCGTATCCAGTATTTTCGATTCATTTCGTCGAGATCTTGAAGAATCAATCATCAGATAACGGATTTTCAATAAATATTTTTTATTCGTGACCTTAAGGAGGCCATATCTTCTACACTATGCCGAAAACGGAAAATTCGTACTCAGTATTTTCGTTTCATTTCGTCGAGATCTTGAAGAATCAATCATCAGATAACGGATTTTCAATAAATATATTTTAGTCATGAGTTTAAGGAGGCTTTATCTCCTAAACTATGCACGGAAAATTCGTACTCAGTATTTTCGTTTCATTTCGTCGAGATCTTGAAGAATCAATCATCAGATAACGGATTTTCAATAAATATATTTTATTCGTGACCTTAAGGAGGCTATATCTTCTTCACTATGCCGAAAACGGAAAATTCGAATCAGTATTTTCGTTTCATTTCGTCGAGATCTTGAAGAATCAATCATCAGATAACGGATTTTCAATAAATATATTTTATTCGTGACCTTAAGGAGGCTATATCTCCTAAACTATGCCGAAAACGGAAAATTAGTACTCAGTATTTTCGTTTCATTTCGTCGAGATCTTGAAGAATCAATCATCAGATAACGGATTTTCAATAAATATATTTTATTCGTGACCTTAAGGAAGCTATATCTCCTAAACTATGCCGAAAACGGAAAATTCGTACCAAATATTTTCGTCTCATTTCGTTTAGTTCTTTAAGAAGCAATCATCAGAAAAAGGATTTTCAAAAAAATATTTATTATTCGTGAATTTAAGGAGGCTATATCTCCTTAACTATGCCGAAAACGGAAAATTCGTACTCAGTATTTTCGTTTCATTTCGTCGAGATCTTGAAGAATCAATCATCAGATAACGGATTTTCAATAAATATATTTTATTCGTGACCTTAAGGAGGCTATATCTTCTAAACTATGCCGAAAACGGAAAATTCGTACTCAGTATTTTCGTTTCATTTCGTCGAGATCTTGAAGAATCAATCATCAGATAACGGATTTTCAATAAATATATTTTAGTCGTGAGTTTAAGGAGGCTATATCTCCTAAACTATGCCGAAAATAATATCGTAGTCAGTATTTTCGTTTCATTTCGTCGAGATCTTGAAGAATCAATCATCAGATAACGGATTTTCAATAAATATATTTTATTCGCGACCTTAAGGAGGCTATATCTTCTTCACTATGCCGAAAACAGCAAATTCGAATCAGTATTTTCGTTTCATTTCGTCGAGATCTTGAAGAATCAATCATCAGATAACGGATTTTCAATAAATATATTTTATTCGTGACCTTAAGGAAGCTATATCTCCTAAACTATGCCGAAAACGGAAAATTCGTACCAAATATTTTCGTTTCATTTCGTTTGTGATCTTTAAGAAGCAATCATCAGAAAACGGATTTTCAAAAAAATATTTTTATTCGTGAATTTAAGGAGGCTATATCTCCTAAACTATGCCGAAAGCGGAAAATTCGTACTCAGTATTTTCGTTTCATTTCATCGAGATCTTGAAGAATCAATCATCAGATAACGGATTTTCAATAAATATATTTTATTCGTGACCTTAAGGAGGCTATATCTCCTAAACTATGCCGAAAACGGAAAATTCGTACTCAAGTATTTTCGTTTCATTTCGTCGAGATCTTGAAGAATCAATCATCAGATAACGGATTTTCAATAAATATTTTTTATTCGTGACCTTAAGGAGGCTATATCTTCTAAACTATGCCGAAAACGGAAAATTCGTACTCAGTATTTTCGTTTCATTTCGTCGAGATCTTGAAGAATCAATCATCAGATAACGGATTTTCAATAAATATATTTTATTCGTGACTTTAAGGAAGCTATATCTCCTAAACTATGCCGAAAACGGAAAATTCGTACTCAGTATTTTCGTTTCATTTCGTCGAGATCTTGAAGAATCAATCATCAGATAACGGATTTTCAATAAATATATTTTATTCGTGACCTTAAGGAGGCTATATCTTCTTAACTATGCCGAAAACGGAAAATTCGTACTCAGTATTTTCGTTTCATTTCGTCGAGATCTTGAAGAATCAATCATCAGATAACGGATTTTCAGTAAATATATTTTATTCGTGACCTTAAGGAGGCTATATCTCCTAAACTATGCCGAAAACGGAAAATTCGTACTCAGTATTTTCGTTTCATTTCGTCGAGATCTTGAAGAATCAATCATCAGATAACGGATTTTCAATAAATATATTTTATTCGTGACCTTAAGGAGGCTATATCTTCCTAAACTATGCCGAAAACGGAAAATTCGTACCAAATATTTTCGTTTCATTTCGTCGAGATCTTGAAGAATCAATCATCAGATAACGGATTTTCAATAAATATATTTTATTCGTGACCTTAAGGAGGCTATATCTCCTAAACTATGCCGAAAACGGAAAATTCGTACCAAATATTTTCGTTTCATTTCGTTTGTGATCTTTAAGAATCAATCATCAGATAACGGATTTTCAAAAAAATAATTTTTATTCGTGACCTTAAGGAGGCTATATCTCCGAAACTATGCCGAAAGCGGAAAATTCGTACTCAGTATTTTCGTTTCATTTCGTCGAGATCTTGAAGAATCAATCATAGATAACGGATTTTCAATAAATATATTTTATTCGTGACCTTAAGGACTAACAAACTATGCCGAAAACGGAAAATTCGTACTCAAGTATTTTCGTTTCATTTCGTCGAGATCTTGAAGAATCAATCATCAGATAACGGATTTTCAATAAATATTTTTTATTCGTGACCTTAAGGAGGCTATATCTTCTAAACTATGCCGAAAACGGAAAATTCGTACTCAGTATTTTCGTTTCATTTCGTCGAGATCTTGAAGAATCAATCATCAGATAACGGATTTTCAATAAATATATTTTAGTCGTGAGTTTAAGGAGGCTTTATCTCCTAAACTATGCGAAAATTCGTACTCAGTATTTTCGTTTCATTTCGTCGAGATCTTGAAGAATCAATCATCAGATAACGGATTTTCAATAAATATATTTTATTCGTGACCTTAAGGAGGCTATATCTTCTTCACTATGCCGAAAACGGCAAATTCGAATCAGTATTTTCGTTTCATTTCGTCGAGATCTTGAAGAATCAATCATCAGATAACGGATTTTCAATAAATATATTTTATTCGTGACCTTAAGGAAGCTATATCTCCTAAACTATGCCGAAAACGGAAAATTAGTACTCGGTATTTTCGTTTCATTTTGTCGAGATCTTGAAGAATCAATCATCAGATAACGGATTTTCAATAAATATATTTTATTCGTGACCTTAAGGAAGCTATATCTCCTAAACTATGCCGAAAACGGAAAATTCGTACCAAATATTTTCGTTTCATTTCGTTTGTGATCTTTAAGAAGCAATCATCAGAAAACGGATTTTCAAAAAAATATATTTTTATTCGTGAATTTAAGGAGGCTATATCTCCTAAACTATGCCGAAAACGGAAAATTCGTACTCAGTATTTTCGTTTCATTTCGTCGAGATCTTGAAGAATCAATCATCAGATAACGGATTTTCAATAAATATATTTTATTCGTGACCTTAAGGAGGCTATATCTTCTAAACTATGCCGAAAACGGAAAATTCGTACTCAGTATTTTCGTTTCATTTCGTCGAGATCTTGAAGAATCAATCATCAGATAACGGATTTTCAATAAATATATTTTAGTCGTGAGTTTAAGGAGGCTTTATCTCCTAAACTATGCGGAAAATTCGTAGTCAGTATTTTCGTTTCATTTCGTCGAGATCTTGAAGAATCAATCATCAGATAACGGATTTTCAATAAATATATTTTATTCGTGACCTTAAGGAGGCTATATCTTCTTCACTATGCTGAAAACGGCAAATTCGAATCAGTATTTTCGTTTCATTTCGTCGAGATCTTGAAGAATCAATCATCAGATAACGGATTTTCAATAAATATATTTTATTCGTGACCTTAAGGAGGCTATATCTCCTAAACTATGCTGAAAACGGAAAATTCGTACCAGATATTTTCGTCTCATATCGTTTGTGATCTTTAAGAAGCAATCATCAGAAAACGGATTTTCAAAAAAATAGTTTTTATTCGTGAAATTTAAGGAGGCTATATCTCCTAAACTATGCCGAAAGCGGAAAATTCGTACTCAGTATTTTCGTTTCATTTCATCGAGATCTTGAAGAATCAATCATCAGATAACGGATTTTCAATAAATATATTTTATTCGTGACCTTAAGGAAGCTATATCTCCTAAACTATGCCGAAAACGGAAAATTCGTACCCAGTATTTTCGTTTCATTTCGTCGAGATCTTGAAGAATCAATCATCAGATAACGGATTTTCAATAAATATATTTTATTCGTGACCTTAAGGAGGCCATATCTTCTAAACTATGCCGAAAACGGAAAATTCGTACTCAGTATTTTCGTTTCATTTCGTCGAGATCTTGAAGAATCAATCATCAGATAACGGATTTTCAATAAATATATTTTAGTCGTGAGTTTAAGGAGGCTATATCTCCTAAACTATGCCGAAAACGGAAAATTCGTACTCAGTATTTTCGTTTCATTTCGTCGAGATCTTGAAGAATCAATCATCAGATAACGGATTTTCAATAAATATATTTTTTTCGTGACCTTAAGGAGGCTATATCTTCTTCACTATGCTGAAAACGGCAAATTCGAATCAGTATTTTCGTTTCATTTCGTCGAGAAGAATCAATCATCAGATAACGGATTTTCAATAAATATATTTTATTCGTGACCTTAAGGAGGCTATATCTCCTAAACTATGCTGAAAACGGAAAATTCGTACCAAATATTTTCGTTTCATATCGTTTGTGTCTTTAAGAAGCAATCATCAGAAAACGGAATTTCAAAAAAATAGTTTTTATTCGTAAATTTAAGGAGGCTATATCTCCGAAACTATGCCGAAAGCGGAAAATTCGTACTCAGTATTTTCGTTTCATTTCATCGAGATCTTGAAGAATCAATCATCAGATAACGGATTTTCAATAAATATATTTTATTCGTGACCTTAAGGAAGCTATATCTCCTAAACTATGCCGAAAACGGAAAATTCGTATCAAGTATTTTCGATTCATTTCGTCGAGATCTTGAAGAATCAATCATCAGATAACGGATTTTCAATAAATATATTTTATTCGTGACCTTAAGGAGGCCATATCTTCTAAACTATGCCGAAAACGGAAAATTCGTACTCAGTATTTTCGTTTCATTTCGTCGAGATCTTGAAGAATCAATCATCAGATAACGGATTTTCAATAAATATATTTTATTCGTGACCTTAAGGAAGCTATATCTCCTAAACTATGCCGAAAACGGAAAATTCGTACTCAATATTTTCGTTTCATTTCGTCGAGATCTTGAAGAATCAATCATCAGATAACGGATTTTCAATAAATATATTTTATTCGTGACCTTAAGGAGGCTATATCTTCTTCACTATGCCGAAAACGGCAAATTCGAATCAGTATTTTCGTTTCATTTCGTCGAGATCTTGAAGAATCAATCATCAGATAACGGATTTTCAATAAATATATTTTATTCGTGACCTTAAGGAGGCTATATCTCCTAAACTATGCCGAAAACGGAAAATTAGTACTCGGTATTTTCGTTTCATTTTGTCGAGATCTTGAAGAATCAATCATCAGATTAACGGATTTTCAATAAATATATTTTATTCGTGACCTTAAGGAAGCTATATCTCCTAAACTATGCCGAAAACGGAAAATTCGTACCAAATATTTTCGTCTCATTTCGTTTGTGTCTTTAAGAAGCAATCATCAGAAAACGGATTTTCAAAAAAATATATTTTTATTCGTGAATTTAAGGAGGCTATATCTCCTAAACTATGCCAAACGGAAAATTCGTACTCAGTATTTTCGTTTCATTTCGTCGAGATCTTGAAGAATCAATCATCAGATAACGGATTTTCAATAAATATATTTTATTCGTGACCTTAAGGAAGCTATATCTCCCAAACTATGCCGAAAACGGAAAATTCGTACTCAGTATTTTCGTTTCATTTCGTCGAGATCTTGAAGAATCAATCATCAGATAACGGATTTTCAATAAATATATTTTATTCGTGACCTTAAGGAAGCTATATCTCCTAAACTATGCCGAAAACGGAAAATTCGTACTCAGTATTTTCGTTTCATTTCGTCGAGATCTTGAAGAATCAATCATCAGATAACGGATTTTCAATAAATATATTTTATTCGTGACCTTAAGGAAGCTATATCTCCTAAGCTATGCCAAAAACGGAAAATTCGTTCCAAATATTTTCGTCTCATTTCATTTACGTCTTTAAGAAGCAATCATCAGAAAACGGATTTTCAAAAAAATATTTTTTATTCGTGAATTTAAGGAGGCTATATCTCCTAAACTATGCCGAAAACGGAAAATTCGTACTCAGTATTTTCGTTTCATTTCGTCGAGATCTTGAAGAATCAATCATCAGATAACGGATTTTCAATAAATATATTTTATTCGTGACTTTAAGGAGGCTATATCTCCTAAACTATGCAGAAAATTCGTACTCAGTATTTTCGTTTCATTTCGTCGAGATCTTGAAGAATCAATCATCAGATAACGGATTTTCAATAAATATATTTTATTCGTGACCTTAAGGAGGCTATATCTCCTAAACTATGCCGAAAACGGAAAATTCGTACTCAGTATTTTCGTTTCATTTCGTCGAGATCTTGAAGAATCAATCATCAGATAACGGATTTTCAATAAATATATTTTATTCGTGACCTTAAGGAGGCTATATCTTCTAAACTATGCCGAAAACGGAAAATTCGTACTCAGTATTTTCGTTTCATTTCGTCGAGATCTTGAAGAATCAATCATCAGATAACGGATTTTCAATAAATATATTTTATTCGTGACCTTAAAGAGGCTATATCTCCTAAACTATGCCGAAAACGGAAAATTAGTACTCGGTATTTTCGTTTCATTTTGTCGAGATCTTGAAGAATCAATCATCAGATTACGGATTTTCAATAAATATATTTTATTCGTGACCTTAAGGAAGCTATATCTCCTAAACTATGCCGAAAACGGAAAATTCGTACCAAATATTTTCGTCTCATTTCGTTTGTGTCTTTAAGAAGCAATCATCAGAAAACGGATTTTCAAAAAAATATTTTTTATTCGTGAATTTAAGGAGGCTATATCTCCTAAACTATGCGGAAAATTCGTAGTCAGTATTTTCGTTTCATTTCGTCGAGATCTTGAAGAATCAATCATCAGATAACGGATTTTCAATAAATATATTTTATTCGTGACCTTAAGGAGGCCATATCTTCTATACTATGCCGAAAACGGAAAATTCGTACTCAGTATTTTCGTTTCATTTCGTCGAGATCTTGAAGAATCAATCATCAGATAACGGATTTTCAATAAATATATTTTATTCGTGACCTTAAGGAAGCTATATCTCCTAAACTATGCCGAAAACGGAAAATTAGTACTCGGTATTTTCGTTTCATTTCGTCGGGATCTTGAAGAATCAATCATCAGATAACGGATTTTCAATAAATATATTTTATTCGTGACCTTAAGGAAGCTATATCTCCTAAGCTATGCCAAAAACGGAAAATTCGTTCCAAATATTTTCGTCTCATTTCATTTACGTCTTTAAGAAGCAATCATCAGAAAACGGATTTTCAAAAAAATATATTTTTATTCGTGAATTTAAGGAGGCTATATCTCCTAAACTATGCCGAAAGCGGAAAATTCGTACTCAGTATTTTCGTTTCATTTCATCGAGATCTTGAAGAATCAATCATCAGATAACGGATTTTCAATAAATATATTTTATTCGTGACCTTAAGGAGGCTATATCTTCTATACTATGCCGAAAACGGAAAATTCGTACTCAGTATTTTCGTT
Source organism: Zaprionus ornatus (assembly GCA_018904035.1). Lineage (NCBI taxonomy): Eukaryota > Metazoa > Arthropoda > Insecta > Diptera > Drosophilidae > Zaprionus > Zaprionus ornatus. The sequence goes on along the minus strand of JAEIFZ010000241.1, from coordinate 83,409 downwards.
TCATTTCGTCGAGGTCTTGAAGAATCAATCATCAGATAACGGATTTTCAATAAATATATTTTATTCGTGACCTTAAGGAGGCTATATCTCCTAAACTATGCCGAAAGCGGAAAATTCGTACCAAATATTTTCGTCTCATTTCGTTTATGTCTTTAAGAAGCAATCATCAGAAAACGGATTTTCAAAAAAATATTTTTTATTCGTGAATTTAAGGAGGCTATATCTCCTAAACTATGCCGAAAGCGGAAAATTCGTACCCAGTATTTTCGTTTCATTTCGTCGAGATCTTGAAGAATCAATCATCAGATAACGGATTTTCAATAAATATATTTTATTCGTGACCTTAAGGAGGCCATATCTTCTATACTATGCCGAAAACGGAAAATTCGTTCTCAGTATTTTCGTTTCATTTCGTCGAGATCTTGAAGAATCAATCATCAGATAACGGATTTTCAATAAATATATTTTATTCGTGACCTTAAGGAGGCTATATCTCCTAAACTATGCCGAAAGCGGAAAATTCGTACCAAATATTTTCGTCTCATTTTGTTTGTGTCTTTAAGAAGCAATCATCAGAAAACGGATTTTCAAAAATATATTTTTTATTCGTGAATTTAAGGAGACTATATCTCCTAAACTATGCCGAAAGCGGAAAATTCGTACCCAGTATTTTCGTTTCATTTCGTCGAGATCTTGAAGAATCAATCATCAGATAACGGATTTTCAATAAATATATTTTATTCGTGACCTTAAGGAGGCTATATCTCCTAAACTATGCCGAAAACGGAAAATTCGTAACTCAGTATTTTCGTTTCATTTCGTCGAGATCTTGAAGAATCAATCATCAGATAACGGATTTTCAATAAATATATTTTATTCGTGACCTTAAGGAGGCTATATCTCCTAAACTATGCCGAAAACGGAAAATTCGTACTCAGTATTTTCGTTTCATTTCGTCGAGATCTTGAAGAATCAATCATCAGATAACGGATTTTCAATAAATATATTTTATTCGTGACCTTAAGGAAGCTATATCTCCTAAACTATGCCGAAAACGGAAAATTCGTACTCAGTATTTTCGTTTCATTTCGTCGAGATCTTGAAGAATCAATCATCAGATAACGGATTTTCAATAAATATATTTTATTCGTGACCTTAAGGAAGCTATATCTCCTAAACTATGCCGAAAACGGAAAATTCGTACTCAGTATTTTCGTTTCATTTCGTCGAGATCTTGAAGAATCAATCATCAGATAACGGATTTTCAATAAATATATTTTATTCGTGACCTTAAGGAGGCTATATCTCCTAAACTATGCCGAAAACGGAAAATTCGTACCAAATATTTTCGTCTCATTTCGTTTGTGATCTTTAAGAAGCAATCATCAGAAAACGGATTTTCAAAAAAATATTTTTATTCGTGAATTTAAGGAGGCTATATCTCCTAAACTATGCGGAAAATTCGTAGTCAGTATTTTCGTTTCATTTCGTCGAGATCTTGAAGAATCAATCATCAGATAACGAATTTTCAATAAATATATTTTATTCGTGACCTTCAGGAGTCCATATCTTCTATACTATGCCGAAAACGGTAAATTCGTTCTCAGTATTTTCGTTTCATTTCGTCGGGATCTTGAAGAATCAATCATCAGATAACGGATTTTCAATAAATATATTTTATTCGTGACCTTAAGGAAGCTATAGCTCCTAAACTATGCCGAAAACGGAAAATTAGTACTCGGTATTTTCGTTTCATTTCGTCGGGATCTTGAAGAATCAATCATCAGATAACGGATTTTCAATAAATATATTTTATTCGTGACCTTGAGGAAGCTATATCTCCTAAGCTATGCAAAAAACGGAAAATTCGTTCCAAATATTTTCGTCTCATTTCATTTACGCCTTTAAGAAGAAATCATCAGAAAACGGATTTTCAAAAAAAATATTTTTATTCGTGAATTTAAGGAGACTATATCTCCTAAACTATGCCGAAAGCGGAAAATTCGTACTCAGTATTTTCGTTTCATTTCGTCGAGATCTTGAAGAATCAATCATCAGATAACGGATTTTCAATAAATATATTTTATTCGTGACCTTAAGGAGGCCATATCTTCTATACTATGCCGAAAACGGAAAATTCGTACTCAGTATTTTCGTTTCATTTCGTCGAGATCTTGAAGAATCAATCATCAGATAACGGATTTTCAATAAATATATTTTATTCGTGACCTTAAGGAGGCTATATCTCCTAAACTATGCCGAAAACGGAAAATTCGTACCAAATATTTTCGTCTCATTTCGTTAAGGTCTTTAAGAATCAATCATCAGATAACGGATTTTCAAAAAATATATTTTATTCGTGAATTTAAGGAGGCTATATCTCCTAAACTATGCCGAAAGCGGAAAATTCGTACCCAGTATTTTCGTTTCATTTCATCGAGATCTTGAAGAATCAATCATCAGATAACGGATTTTCAATAAATATATTTTATTCGTGACCTTAAGGAAGCTATATCTCCTAAACTATGCCGAAAACGGAAAATTCGTAACTCAGTATTTTCGTTTCATTTCGTCGAGATCTTGAAGAATCAATCATCAGATAACGGATTTTCAATAAATATATTTTATTCGTGACCTTAAGGAAGCTATATCTCCTAAACTATGCCGAAAACGGAAAATTCGTACTAAATATTTTCGTCTCATTTCGTTTATGTCTTTAAGAAGCAATCATCAGAAAACGGATTTTCAAAAATATATTTTTTATTCGTGAATTTAAGGAGGCTATATCTCCTAAACTATGCCGAAAGCGGAAAATTCGTACCCAGTATTTTCGTTTCATTTCATCGAGATCTTGAAGAATCAATCATCAGATAACGGATTTTCAATAAATATATTTTATTCGTGACCTTAAGGAAGCTATATCTCCTAAACTATGCCGAAAACGGAAAATTCGTAGTCAGTATTTTCGTTTCATTTCGTCGAGATCTTGAAGAATCAATCATCAGATAACGGATTTTCAATAAATATATTTTATTCGTGACCTTAAGGAAGCTATATCTCCCAAACTATGCCGAAAACGGAAAATTCGTACTCAGTATTTTCGTTTCATTTCGTCGAGATCTTGAAGAATCAATCATCAGATAACGGATTTTCAATAAATATATTTTATTCGTGACTTTAAGGAGGCTATATCTCCTAAGCTATGCCGAAAACGGAAAATTAGTACTCAGTATTTTCGTTTCATTTCGTCGAGATCTTGAAGAATCAATCATCAGATAACGGATTTTCAATAAATATATTTTATTCGTGACCTTAAGGATGCTAAATCTCCTAAACTATGCCGAAAACGGAAAATTCGTTCCAAATATTTTAGTCTCATTTCGTTTATGTCTTTAAGAAGCAATCATCAGAAAACGGATTTTCAAAAAAATATTTTTTTTCGTGAATTTAAGGAGGCTATATCTCCTAAACTATGCCGAAAGCGGAAAATTCGTACCCAGTATTTTCGTTTCATTTCATCGAGATCTTGAAGAATCAATCATCAGATAACGGATTTTCAATAAATATATTTTATTCGTGACCTTAAGGAGGCTATATCTTCTATACTATGCCGAAAACGGAAAATTCGTTCTCAGTATTTTCGTTTCATTTCGTCGAGATCTTGAAGAATCAATCATCAGATAACGGATTTTCAATAAATATATTTTATTCGTGACCTTAAGGAGGCTATATCTCCTAAACTATGCCGAAAGCGGAAAGTTCGTAGTCAGTATTTTCGTTTCATTGCGTCGAGATCTTGAAGAATCAATCATCAGATAACGGATTTTCAATAAATATATTTTATTCGTGACTTTAAGGAAGCTATATCTCCTAAACTATGCCGAAAACGGAAAATTAGTACTCAGTATTTTCGTTTCATTTCGTCGAGATCTTGAAGAATCAATCATCAGATAACGGATGTTCAATAAATATATTTTATTCGTGACTTTAAGGAAGCTATATCTCCTAAATTATGCAGAAAACGGAAAATTAGTACTCAGTATTTTCGTTTCATTTCGTCGAGATCTTGAAGAATCAATCATCAGATAACGGATTTTCAATAAATATATTTTATTCGTGACCTTAAGGAGGCTATATCTCCTAAACTATGCCGAAAACGGAAAATTCGTACCAAATATATTCGTCTCATTTCGTTTGTGTCTTTAAGAAGCAATCATCAGAAAACGGATTTTCAAAAAAATATTTTTTATTCGTGAATTTAAGGAGGCTATATCTCCTAAACTATGCGGAAAATTCGTAGTCAGTATTTTCGTTTCATTTCGTCGAGATCTTGAAGAATCAATCATCAGATAACGGATTTTCAATAAATATATTTTATTCGTGACCTTAAGGAGGCTATATCTCCTAAACTATGCCGAAAACGGAAAATTCGTATTCAGTATTTTCGTTTCATTTCGTCGGGATCTTGAAGAATCAATCATCAGATAACGGATTTTCAATAAATATATTTTATTCGTGACCTTAAGGAAGCTATATCTCCTAAACTATGCCGAAAACGGAAAATTAGTACTCGGTATTTTCGTTTCATTTCGTCGGGATCTTGAAGAATCAATCATCAGATAACGGATTTTCAATAAATATATTTTATTCGTGACCTTAAGGAAGCTATATCTCCTAAGCTATGCCAAAAACGGAAAATTCGTTCCAAATATTTTCGTCTCATTTCGTTTACGTCTTTAAGAAGCAATCATCAGAAAACGGATTTTCAAAAAAATATTTTTATTCGTGAATTTAAGGAGACTATATCTCCTAAACTATGCCGAAAGCGGAAAATTCGTACTCAGTATTTTCGTTTCATTTCATCGAGATCTTGAAGAATCAATCATCAGATAACGGATTTTCAATAAATATATTTTATTCGTGACCTTAAGGAGGCCATATCTTCTATACTATGCCGAAAACGGAAAATTCGTACTCAGTATTTTCGTTTCATTTCGTCGAGATCTTGAAGAATCAATCATCAGATAACGGATTTTCAATAAATATATTTTATTCGTGACCTTAAGGAGGCTATATCTCCTAAACTATGCCGAAAACGGAAAATTCGTACCAAATATTTTCGTCTCATTTCGTTTACGTCTTTAAGAAGCAATCATCAGAAAACGGATTTTCAAAAAATATTTTTTATTCGTGAATTTAAGGAGGCTATATCTCCTAAACTATGCCGAAAGCGGAAAATTCGTACCCAGTATTTTCGTTTCATTTCATCGAGATCTTGAAGAATCAATCATCAGATAACGGATTTTCAATAAATATATTTTATTCGTGACCTTAAGGAGGCTATATCTTCTACACTATGCCGAAAACGGAAAATTCGTACTCAGTATTTTCGTTTCATTTCGTCGAGATCTTGAAGAATCAATCATCAGATAACGGATTTTCAATAAATATATTTTATTCGTGACCTTAAGGAGGCTATATCTCCTAAACTATGCCGAAAGCGGAAAATTCGTACCAAATATTTTCGTCTCATTTTGTTTGTGTCTTTAAGAAGCAATCATCAGAAAACGGATTTTCAAAAATATATTTTTTATTCGTGAATTTAAGGAGACTATATCTCCTAAACTATGCCGAAAGCGGAAAATTCGTACCCAGTATTTTCGTTTCATTTCATCGAGATCTTGAAGAATCAATCATCAGATAACGGATTTTCAATAAATATATTTTATTCGTGACCTTAAGGAGGCTATATCTTTTTCACTATGCTGAAAACAGAAAATTCGAATCAGTATTTTCGTTTCATTTCGTCGAGAAGAATCAATCATCAGATAACGGATTTTTTATTTATTTATTTATTTATTTTATTTATTTATTTAACGTCAACTTAAACAGTCGACTTAAAATTAAAATTAAAAATTAGATTACATCGAATTAAAATTGAAGATTTTTTAAAAAAAAAAGAAAATAATTTAGAATTTGAAATTAAAATTTTGCAATAAGTTTAGAATTAAAATTAAATAAGAGTATATATTTTTAAATTTAAGCTGGGGATAACAAAACAAGAATTCTCGATCCAACATTTGCTGCAAAGGATTGGGGAAAACCCAGTAAAACCCAATCAGATCGGTAGATTAATATTAGTTGTTAGTATGTAGTGTTAATTGATTGAGGATAGACAGTTTAACAGAGTAAAGGGAGGACTCGGAGTTGAAAACTCTAGACAGTCTGTTGTAGTCAGCACAGAGAACTCGGAAGGGATCATGCAAGCTATAGTTAGTGATACAAAAGGCCAAGGATAGTGGCATAAAATTACGAGTAACTCTAGAAGGAATACAGAAATTAAGTTGAGTAAGCAGAGTAGGGGAATCTATATTGTACTTTATTAGCTTTACAATAAACATAACGCCTAACATAATACGACGGTTAGTTAAGGAAGGTAGGTTAATTAGAAGGAGTCTACTAGAGTATGGTGGTAAGTCTACACCCGGAACCCAATTAAAACTTCGCAAGGCATAGAGTAGAAACTGCTTTTGAACAGACGCAATTCTATCTTGGTGAATATGGTATTGCGGCGACCACACGCAAGACCCATATTCAAGAGTTGGACGAACAAGAGAAGTGTAAAGCAACTTTGTCGTGTAAGGATCCTCGAATTCTTTGGCCCATCTTTTGATGAACCCGAGTAGTCGAAATGCCTTATTGACAATTTGTGTAATGTGACGATCAAATTTCAATTTATGATCAAAGAGGATACCTAAATCAGCTACTTCAGATATTCTTAAGACTGGGGTTAAGTTAAGATTGTAATCGATGACATGATAGTTACATCTGTAAAATGACATAACCTTGCACTTCAAACAGTTAAGATGCAGCAGATTATGGCTGCACCATTCAAAAAACAAATCAAGATCTGTTTGAAGAAGGTTATTTGCTGGATCATTGTGTGTCAAACAGAGTTTCACATCATCAGCATACATAAGAATGTTAGAGTGAAGGAGTATTGAAGGAAGATCGTTAATAAAAAGGTTAAATAGCGATGGTCCAAGGTGGCTGCCCTGAGGAACACCAGAAGTAACTAAGATCGGCTAGAAATCCTAGATTGATGTGAGTAAGAATTCTAAAAGATTAGTAGCTGTTGATCTTGCCTTTATAAACCCATGTTGATGGGGTGAAATTATAGTTTTACACATAAAAGTTAACTGGGCCGTAAAATTTTTTTCAAAAATCTTAGGAATTGCGGACAACTTGAAAATACATCTATAGTTCTTCACATCATGGCTAGAACCACTTTTGTGAAGAGGAATGGAAAAAGAGTTTTTCCAAATAGGTGGGAAATAACTATTGGATAGTGACAAGTCAAATAGCTTATGAATTGGATTCAAAATCGAATCAGCACAAAATCTAAGTACGCATGCTGGAATGCCGTCAGGGCCAGGAGAAAAACCGGGTTTTATCGATTTAAGATCAATTAGCAGAGAGCTTTTGTCGATAGAAGGGCAGAAGACAGTGTTAAAATTTTCTATACTATAAGGGTATGGATGTAAAGGGGAACTATAAGGTTCTGTTAAATAAGTTGATTGAAAAAAGTCTGCAAACAAATCGGCAGCTGCCTGATCATTAGTTGCTTTCTTATTTTCGTATGATACAGAGGGAGGAAATCTACTTGATTTACGTTTTAAGTTAACAAAGTTATAAAACTGCTTTGGGTCCTGAGCAAACTGCAAACGGCAACGACGCAAATACTTTTTGTAACAATTTGCGTTCAGAGCAATAAAGATTGCTCTTGCAGCAATATAACGTGTAAAATCGGAAGGATTACGAGTTAATTTAAACTTTTTAAAATACCGCGATTTCAAATTTTTTAGCCTTACTACCTTACATAAAAACCAAGGACAGATATATCAGAAGAGGGTGGAATATACGAGCAGGTAATGTAAATTGAAATTTGACACATCGTCATTTTAACACATAAAAATTCTAAGGAAGAACCATGGTCTAATGGAACAAGTTCGGAAGGAAGATCTGACCTTACAGCTATAAGAACACCACCTCCAATTCGTGATAAACGGTCACATCTGAAGGTGTATTTATTAGGAAAAATTGAGCAGTTATCTACATCAAGTTTTAACCAGGTTTCAGTAAATGTTAAAATTTGATGATCGAACGAAACACTATTCATAAACAATTTAGAGAGCTTAGAGTTTAGGCCTCTAACGTTTTGATAAGCTAAATAATGATGGGAAATCTCTACTGGTTTTTTGATGTTCCACTAGAAGAAGAAGCGGCGAGAAGTTGAAGGAAGTGGTACCGCAGTTCGATTTTTGGTTTTGGAGAATACTCTTTTACATATAAGTCAGGCGGCCAAGAAGGCTCCGCTGCAAACAGATTGAAAATTGTCTGCAGGTATACTTATTTTGAAGGATGAGATATCTCGCGTGTAGTTAAATTTAAACTTTTCTACTACAATGTTAGGTACCGAAATTTTTGATTGAATAAATGATTTTACATCTTCAATCGAAGTATCAGGTGCAAGGCGTGAAACGAAAACATGTTTCTTAGGCTTAACCGCGACAAGCGATTTAACGTTTGAAACAACCGTTTGCGTATTGATGGCAGTGTTATCAAAAGAATTTTGAAGATTCTTTTTGGATAAAGGCGCGACTGGAGAGGTGACGATCAAAAGTGGTGGATCGCACAAAACAGCCGGGGCGGCTAGAGGAATGTTAGGAGACGTAGAAGTAGAGGGGGTTAAGTAGGCAATAACTGGAGATGTTATACCTGAAGGAGTTGCCGGTGGAAGTGCGGAAGGCTCATCGGAACATTCGAATTTAGTAAATTTAGTTTCCATGTCTGAAAATTCAGATTGGAGATTTGAAAATGCTGCACGCATATATTTTATTCGTGACCTTAAGGAGGCTATATCTCCTAAACTATGCTGAAAACGGAAAATTCGTACTCAGTATTTTCGTTTCATTTCATCGAGATCTTGAAAATCATCAGTTAACGGATTTTCAATAAATATATTTTATTCGTGACCTTAAGGAAGCTATATCTCCTAAACTATGCCGAAAACGGAAAATTCGTATCCAGTATTTTTGATTCATTTCGTCGAGATCTTGAAGAATCAATCATCAGATAACGGATTTTCAATAAATATTTTTTATTCGTGACCTTAAAGGGGCCATATTTTCTATACTATGCCGAAAACGGAAAATTCGTTCTCAGTATTTTCGTTTCATTTCGTCGAGATCTTGAAGAATCAATCATCAGATAACGGATTTTCAATAAATATATTTTAGTCGTGAGTTTAAGAAGGCTTTATCTCCTAAACTATGCGTAAAATTCGTAGCCAGTATTTTCGATTCATTTCGTCGAGATCTTGAAGAATCAATCATCAGATAACGGATTTTCAATAAATATATTTTATTTGTGACCTTAAGGAAGCTATATCTTCTTGACTATGCCGAAAACGGCAAATTCGAATCAGTATTTCGTTTCATTTCGTCGAGATCTTGAAGAATAACCGATTTTCAATAAATATATTTTATTCGTGACCGTAAAGAGGCTATATCTCCTAAACTATGCCGAAAATGGAAAATTAGTGATCGGTATTTTCGTTTCATTTTGTCGAGATCTTGAAGAATCAATCATCAGATTACGGATTTTCAATAAATATATTTTATTCGTGAACTTAAGGAAGCTATATCTCCTAAACTATGCCGAAAACGGAAAATTCGTATCCAGTATTTTCGATTCATTTCGTCGAGATCTTGAAGAATTAATCATCAAAAAACGGATTTTCAAAAAAATATTTTTTATTCGTGAATTTAAGGAGGCTATATCTCCTAAACTATGCGGAAAATTCGTAGTCAGTATTTTCGTTTCATTGCGTCGAGATCTTGAAGAATCAATCATCAGATAACGAATTTTCAATAAATATAATTTATTCGTGACCTTAGGGAACCTATATCTCCCAAACTATGCCGAAAACGGAAAATTAGTACTCGGTATTTTCGTTTCATTTCGTCGACATCTTGAAGAATCAATCATCAGATAACGGATTTTCAATAAATATATTTTATTCGTGACTTTAAGGAAGCTATATCTCCTAAGCTATGCCGAAAACGGAAAATTAGTACTCAGTATTTTCGTTTCATTTCGTCGAGATCTTGAAGAATCAATCATCAGATAACGCATTTTCAATAAATATATTTTTTTCGTGACCTTAAGGAGGCTATATCTTTTCCACTATGCTGAAAACGGCAAATTCGAATCAGTATTTTCGTTTCATATCGTTTGTGTCTTTAAGAAGCAATAATCAGAAAACGGAATTTCAAAAAAATATTTTTTATTCGTAAATTTAAGGAGGCTATATCTCCGAAACTATGCCGAAAGCGGAAAATTCGTACATAGTATTTTCGATTCATTTCGCCGAGATCTTGAAGAATCAATCATCAGATAAGGGATTTTCAATAAATATTTTTTATTCGTGACCTTAAGGAGGCCATATCTTCTATACTATGCCGAAAACGGAAAATTCGTACTCAGTATATTCGTTTCATTTCGTCGAGATCTTGAAGAATCAATCATCAGATAACGGATTTCCAATATACATATTTTAGTCGGGAGTTTAAGGAGGCTTTATCTCCTAAACTATGCGGAAAATTCGTACTCAATATTTTTGTTTCATTTCGTCGAGATCTTGAAGAATTAATCATCAGAGAACGGATTTTCAATAAATATATTTTATTCGTGACCTTAAGGAGGCTATATCTTCTTCACTATGCCGAAAACGGCAAATTTGAATCAGTATTTTCGTTTCATTTCGTCGAGATCTTGAAGAATCAATCATCAGATAACGGATTTTCAATAAATATATTTTATTCGTGACCGTAAAGAGGCTATATCTCCTAAACTATGCCGAAAACGGAAAATTAGTGCTCGGTATTTTCGTTTCATTTTGACGAGATCTTGAAGAATCAATCATCAGATTACGGATTTTCAATAAATATATTTTATTCGTGACCTTATTATTATTATTATTATTATAGAAGAGGGAGTCTCCCAGCGGAGAAAGCGCGAGGCACTGCGACCAATATGATCTTTTGTACCCAGAATGCTCTCCCTGTCATGACAAAAGCTGTTCTGCTTCCCTAATGAAGCATAACAGATCTTTCGTCGAGGAACGGACAATCTGCTCTGGAGTTGCGATTTCCACGTGCAGATGTTTCCTCCTTGTCCATACCAAGGCCGGACAGTCACATAGAATGTGTTTAGTAGTTTCATCGTCCTCTTTGCAGAGCCTGCACTCCGCGTCCGAGGACAAACGCATTTTTTTGAGGTGGTAGTTCACCAAGTGGTGGCCACTTAGGTAGCCAATAAGGAGATATAGGTCTCTCCTGGAAAGTAGCTTGGTCCTTCGATCAACTTTGGGATTGGTAAGCTCTTTAGCCTGCCGCATCCCTGGTTGGAAGAACCAGTAGCGTTCAGCTTCGTGACCTTAAGGAAGCTATATCTCCTAAACTATGCCGAAAACGAAAAATTCGTACCAAATGTTTTCGTCTCATTTCGTTTGTGTCTTTAAAAAGCAATCATCAGAAAACGGATTTTCAAATAAATATTTTTTATTCGTGAATTTAAGGAGGCTATATCTCCTAAACTATGCGGAAAATTCGTAGTCAGTATTTTCGTTTCATTGCGTCGAGATCTTGAAGAATCAATCATCAGATAACGAATTTTCAATAAATATATTTTATTCGTGACCTTAAGGAACCTATATCTCCCAAACTATGCCGAAAACGGAAAATTAGTACTCGGTATTTTCGTTTCATTTCGTCGACATCTTGAAGAATCAATCATCAGATAACGCATTTTCAATAAATATATTTTTTTCGTGACCTTAAGGAGGCTATATCTTCTTCACTATGCTGAAAACGGCAAATTCGAATCAGTATTTTCGTTTCATTTCGTCGAGAAGAATCAATCATCAGATAACGGATTTTCAATAAATATATTTTATTCGTGACCTTAAGGAGGCTATATCTCCTAAACTATGCTGAAAACGGAAAATTCGTACCAAATATTTTCGTTTCATATCGTTTGTGTCTTTAAGAAGCAATAATCAATAACGGAATTTCAAAAAAATAGTTTTTATTCGTAAATTTAAGGAGGCTATATCTCCGAAACTATGCCGAAAGCGGAAAATTCGTACTCAGTATTTTCGTTTCATTTCATCGAGATCTTGAAAATCATCAGTTAACGGATTTTCAATAAATATATTTTATTCGTGACCTTAAGGAAGCTATATCTCCTAAACTATGCCGAAAACGGAAAATTCGTATCCAGTATTTTCGATTCATTTCGTCGAGATCTTGAAGAATCAATCATCAGATAACGGATTTTCAATAAATATTTTTTATTCGTGACCTTAAGGAGGCCATATCTTCTATACTATGCCGAAAACGGAAAATTCGTACTCAGTATTTTCGTTTCATTTCGTCGAGATCTTGAAGAATCAATCATCAGATAACGGATTTCCAATATATATATTTTAGTCGTGAGTTTAAGGAGGCTTTATCTCCTAAACTATGCGGAAAATTCGTACTCAATATTTTCGTTTCATTTCGTCGAGATCTTGAAGAATCAATCATCAGATAACGGATTTTCAATAAATATATTTTATTCGTGACCTTAAGGAGGCTAAATCTTCTTCACTATGCCGAAAACGGCAAATTCGAATCAGTATTTTCGTTTCATTTCGTCGAGATCTTGAAGAATCTATCATCAGATTACGGATTTTCAATAAATATATTTTATTCGTGACTTTAAGGAAGCTATATCTCCTAAACTATGCCGAAAACGGAAAATTCGTACCAAATATTTTCGTCTCATTTCGTTTGTGTCTTTAAGAATCAATCTTCAGAAAACGGATTTTCAAAAAAATATTTTTTATTCGTGAATTTAAGGAGGCTATATCTCCTAAACTATGCGGAAAATTCGTAGTCAGTATTTTCGTTTCATTTCGTCGAGATCTTGAAGAATCAATCATCAGATAACGGATTTTCAATAAATATATTTTATTCGTGACCTTAAGGAAGCTATATCTCCCAAACTATGCCGAAAACGGAAAATTAGTACTCCAGTATTTTCGTTTCATTTCGTCGAGATCTTGAAGAATCAATCATCAGATAACGGATTTTCAATAAATATATTTTATTCGTGACCTTAAGGAAGCTATATCTCCCAAACTATGCCGAAAACGGAAAATTAGTACTCGGTATTTTCGTTTCATTTCGTCGGGATCTTGAAGAATCAATCATCAGATAACGGATTTTCAATAAATATATTTTATTCGTGACCTTAAGGAAGCTATATCTCCTAAACTATGCCGAAAACGGAAAATTAGTACTCGGTATTTTCGTTTCATTTCGTCGGGATCTTGAAGAATCAATCATCAGATAACGGATTTTCAATAAATATATTTTATTCGTGACCTTAAGGAAGCTATATCTCCTAAGCTATGCCAAAAACGGAAAATTCGTTCCAAATATTTTCGTCTCATTTCATTTACGTCTTTAAGAAGCAATCATCAGAAAACGGATTTTCAAAAAAATATTTTTTATTCGTGAATTTAAGGAGACTATATCTCCTAAACTATGCCGAAAGCGGAAAATTCGTACTCAGTATTTTCGTTTCATTTCATCGAGATCTTGAAGAATCAATCATCAGATAACGGATTTTCAATAAATATATTTTATTCGTGACCTTAAGGAGGCCATATCTTCTATACTATGCCGAAAACGGAAAATTAGTAGTCAGTATTTTCGTTTCATTTCGTCGAGATCTTGAATAATCAATCATCAGATAACGAATTTTCAATACATATATTTTATTCGTGACCTTAAGGAAGCTATATCTCCCAAACTATGCCGAAAACGGAAAATTAGTACTCAGTATTTTCGTTTCATTTCATCGGGATCTTGAAGAATCAATCATCAGATAACGGATTTTCAATAAATATATTTTATTCGTGACCTTAAGGAAGCTATATCTCCCAAACTATGCCGAAAACGGAAAATTAGTACTCAGTATTTTCGTTTCATTTCATCGGGATCTTGAAGAATCAATCATCAGATAACGGATTTTCAATAAATATATTTTATTCGTGACCTTAAGGAAGCTATATCTCTTAAACTATGCCGAAAGCGGAAAATTCGTACTCAGTATTTTCGTTTCATTTCGTCGAGATCTTGAAGAATCAATCATCAGATAACGGATTTTCAATAATTATATTTTATTCGTGAATTTGAGGAGACTATATCACCTAAACTGTGCCGAAAACGACAAATACTCAGTATTTTCGTTTCATTTCATCGAGATCTTGAAGAATCAATCATCAGATAACGGATTTTCAATAAATATATTTTATTCGTGACCTTAAGGAGGCCATATCTTCTATACTATGCCGAAAACGGAAAATTCGTACTCAGTATTTTCGTTTCATTTCGTCGAGATCTTGAAGAATCAATCATCAGATAACGGATTTTCAATAAATATATTTTATTCGTGACCTTAAGGAAGCTATATCTCCTAAGCTATGCCAAAAACGGAAAATTCGTTCCAAATATTTTCGTCTCATTTCATTTACGTCTTTAAGAATCAATCATCAGATAACGGATTTTCAATAATTATATTTTATTCGTGAATTTGAGGAGACTATATCACCTAAACTGTGCCGAAAACGACAAATACTCAGTATTTTCGTTTCATTTCATCGAGATCTTGAAGAATCAATCATCAGATAACGGATTTTCAATAAATATATTATATTCGTGACCTTAAGGAGGCCATATCTTCTATACAATGCCGAAAACGGAAAATTAGTACTCAGTATTTTCGTTTCATTTCGTCGTGATCTTGAAGAATTAATCATCAGATTACCGTTTTTCAATAAATATATTTTATTCGTGACCTTAAGGAAGCTATATCTCCTAAACTATGCCGAAAACGGAAAATTCGTACCCAGTATTTTCGTTTCATTTCGTCGTGATCTTGAAGAATCAATCATCAGATTACCGATTTTCAATAAATATATTTTATTCGTGACCTTAAGGAAGCTATATCTCCTAAACTATGCCGAAAGCGAAAAATTCGTACTCAGTATTATCGTTTCATTTCATCGAGATCTTGAAGAATCAATCATGAGATAACGGATTTTCAATAAATATATTTTATTCGTGACCTTAAGGAAGCTATATCTATATGCCGAAAGCGAAAAATTCGTACTCAGTATTATCGTTTCATTTCATCGAGATCTTGAAGAATCAATCATGAGATAACGGATTTTCAATAAATATATTTTATTCGTGACCTTAAGGAAGCTATATCTATATGCCGAAAACGGAAAATTCGTAGCCAGTATTTTCGATTCATTTCGTCGAGATCTTGAAGAATCAATCATCAGATAACGGATTTTCAATAAATATATTTTATTCGTGACCTTAAGGAAGCTATATCTATATGCCGAAAACGGAAAATTCGTACTCAGTATTTTCGTTTCATTTCGTCGAGATCTTGAAGAATCAATCATCAGATAACGGATTTTCAATAAATATATTTTATTCGTGACCTTAAGGAAGCTATATCTCCTTAAGTATGCCGAAAACGGAAAATTAGTACTCGGTATTTTCGTTTAATTTCGTCGAGATTTTGAAGAATCAATCATCAGATAACGGATTTTCAATAAATATATTTTATTCGTGAATTTAAGGAGGCTATATCTCCTAAACTATGCCGAAAACGGAAAAATCCTACAGTATTTTCGTTTCATTTCATCGAGATCTTGAAGAATCAATCATCAGATAACGGATTTTCAATAAATATATTTTATTCGTGACCTTAAGGAAGCTATATCTCCTAAACTATGCCGAAAACGGAAAATTCGTACTCAGTATTTTCGTTTCATTTCGTCGAGATCTTGAAGAATCAATCATCAGATAACGGATTTTCAATAAATATATTTTATTCGTGACCTTAAGGAGGCTATATCTCCTAAACTATGCCGAAAACGGAAAATTCGTACCAAGTATTTTCGTTTCATTTCGTCGAGATCTTGAAGAATCAATCATCAGATAACGGATTTTCAATAAACATATTTTTATTCGTGACCTTAAGGAGAGCTATATCTCCTAAACTATGCCGAAAACGGAAAATTCGTACTCAGTATTTTCGTTTCATTTCGTCGAGATCTTGAAGAATCAATCATCAGATAACGGATTTTCAATAAATATATTTTATTCGTGACCTTAAGGAGGCTATATCTCCTAAACTATGCCGAAAACGGAAAATTAGTAGTCAGTATTTTCGTTTCATTTCGTCGAGATCTTGAAGAATCAATCATCAGATAACGGATTTTCAATAAATATATTTTATTCGTGACCTTAAGGAAGCTATATCTCCTAAACTATGCCGAAAACGGAAAATTAGTACTCGGTATTTTCGTTTCATTTCGTCGAGATCTTGAAGAATCAATCATCAGATAACGGATTTTCAATAAATATATTTTATTCGTGACCTTAAGGAAGCTATATCTCCTAAACTATGCCGAAAACGGAAAATTCGTACCAAATATTTTCGTCTCATTTCGTTTGTGTCTTTAAGAAGCAATCATCAGAAAACGGATTTTCAAAAAAATATTTTTTATTCGTGAATTTAAGGAGGCTATATCTCCTAAACTATGCGGAAAATTCGTAGTCAGTATTTTCGTTTCATTTCGTCGAGATCTTGAAGAATCAATCATCAGATTACGGATTTTCAATAAATATATTTTATTCGTGACCTTAAGGAAGCTATATCTCCTAAACTATGCCGAAAACGGAAAATTCGTACCAAATATTTTCGTCTCATTTCGTTTATGTCTTTAAGAAGCAATCATCAGAAAACGGATTTTCAAAAAAATATTTTTTATTCGTGAATTTAAGGAGGCTATATCTCCTAAACTATGCGGAAAATTCGTAGTCAGTATTTTCGTTTCATTTCGTCGAGATCTTGAAGAATCAATCATCAGATTACGGATTTTCAATAAATATATTTTATTCGAGACCTTAAGGAAGCTTTATCTCCTAAACTATGCCGAAAACGGAAAATTCGTTCCAAATATTTTAGTCTCATTTCGCTTATGTCTTTAAGAAGCAATCATCAGAAAAGTCATGATTAACCAGCGAGCGGTTTAGACGTGTTTTTGTGTCGTGCTCCCTCCAATTCACTAAGTAATCACGGTCGTTGGAGCGCTGAAATAGCAATTCGTTTTCTGAATCGTGATCTCGAGGTGTCAAGGAGGCTTACTGTGCGTGACTGTCTCTATATCCGTTGCCCTGCTGGTTCTCCAGATTTTGGATCGGCGGTCCCCCCTCGGGAGGGGTAGTCGTGGTGGACGAGCGGGCCTGTTTTGGCGCCCTTTTTTTTTTTTATTCCTTATTGGAGTACATAAACACAAGCAATTCCATCGTCGCTTCTGTCTACTAAACAGCTGTTCTGCAGTGCTGCATAAGATCAGAAGTTAACCAGCGACTCAATTGGCACTGGTGCTCTGTTAAATCAACAGCGCCCATCAGCGCCAATATTGCATACTTCCAGGCGGGAAGTTAATTGGAAAAACTGTCTGCCAACACAATGAGCCAAAACGAAATTAGGACACAGCGCCAGCGTGAACAAGACGAGCGGCGGCTCTCTCTACAGAGAAATAACGCTTATTTTTCTTTCAAGGCCATGGAGCCCGAACAACAACAAAAGCCAGAAACCACCATAGACGGTGATATAGTGCGGTCAAGAACCCCCGATTCAATCAAAGATTGTGATGGACTGGTAAGCGTCAAAGCGCTTTCCTGTTCTGCAACAACTGATAAAACTACCCCAAGAACAACTACCTCTGCTGTACAAGTACCAAAAACAAATTTATTGCCCACTGCGGCCGCATCAAAAAATACTGCAACTATACAGACTGGTATAGACCGATACATAAAAATAAAGCGTAAGCTAAGTCCACAAAAATCCAATATTGGCAGCCAGTCTAAAATAAACTGTAACAACTCCAGGCAGAAAACTGATATGCCCAATAATCAAAATCGATTTGCCATTTTGGCCGATAAATCAGATGATCTACCTAACTCTGTAGAACCTAGAACGTATAACCCAAAGCCGCCTCCAATATTCATCAGAGAAAAGAGTTCAAACGCCCTAGTGAATAAAATACTAGACGTTATTGGAAAGGACAGCTTCCACATCATTCCACTAACTAAAGGGAAGATTCATGAGACCAAGGTTCAAGTAAAAACAGAACAAAATTACCGAGCGCTCACGCAATATCTAAATCAAGAGAAAAAAAATTACTATACATATCAATTGAAAAGCAGTAAAGGGCTGCAGGTAGTAATAAAGGGTATTGAGTCTGAAATAGATCCTGCCGAAGTTTTGGAAGCTCTAAGAGAACAGGGCTTTAACGTGAAATCAGCCATTAATATCTTCAACAAAGACAAAAAGCCACAACCTCTCTTCAAGATCGAACTTGAACCAGACACTTGGGCATTTAAGAAAAGTGAGGTGCATCCAATATATAACCTTCAGTTCCTCCTACATCGAAGAATCTCTGTCGAGGAACCGCATAAGCGCAAGGGACCCGTACAATGTGAAAACTGTCAAGAATACGGCCATACAAAGTCTTATTGCACACTTACTACTGTATGCGTATCTTGTGGTGAGCCCCACAGCTCTAACAAATGCCCCCAAAATAAGCAGGATATTAACGCGAAAAAGTGTAGTAACTGTGGAGGTAACCACACAGCAAACTACAGAGGATGCCCTGTGTACAAAGATTTGAAAATTCGGCTAAGCCAAAGAATGAAAGAGTGACCAGTGCACGTTCCAGAAGCATCCAAAATACGATCATGCCCTCCAAATTCTCGCCTGATGTAATCTTCTCCACAGACAGACCGCCCACAGGTTCTATCAGCAAAAATGTATCATTTGCTAGTGCACTCAAATCAGGCCTAACGACCACAGCTTCCACAACATCTTCCGCCCCCGCAGAAGAACTTTATCCAAAAGCTTATCAACCAATCGGACAGTCACAAAACAACATCGAATCATTGTTGCTCACTCTACAACAAAGCATGTCGGAATTCATGACATTTATGAGAACAACTATGGAAGATCTTATGCGTAATCAAAGTCTATTGATACAGATGCTTGTATCACAACAGTCGAAATAATCATGACCTCACTACGTATAACTCTATGGAACGCCAACGGCGTTTCACGACACAAGCTTGAGCTAACACAATTCCTAAACAATAATCACATCGATGTTATGTTAATATCCGAGACACATCTTACAAACAAGTACAAGTTTCAAATAAACGGTTACTTATTCTACGGCACAAATCACCCGGATGGTAAAGCACATGGTGGCACTGGAGTCCTAATAAGAAGCCGCATAAAGCACAATTTTCACAACGAGTTCGCCACCAACTACTTACAAGCTACATCGCTGATTCTACACTTTGGTCATAGGCATTTAACACTTGCTGCCGTATATTGCCCTCCTCGCTTCACGCTATCTGAAGATCAATTTATAAATTTCTTCAATACCCTAGGCGATCGATTCGTTGCAGCTGGCGACTACAATGCCAAGCACCCATACTGGGGGTCTCGACTTGTAAATCCCAAAGGGAAACAATTGTATAACGCAATTATAAAAGCGAGCAATAAGCTCAGTTGTGTTTCCTCGGGCAGACCAACATACTGGCCAACGGATCCCAGAAAAATCCCAGACTTGATTGACTTTGCCATAACAAAAAATATTCCAAGTAGTTCTATAACCGCAGTATCTCTCTCGGACCTGTCATCTGATCACTCACCGGTGCTCCTTAAATATCTCCAAAGCCCGGACATCGAAGTGCGTTCCTGCAGATTGACATCAAATAGAACCAACTGGCTTAAATATAAAAAGTATGTCAGCTCGCACGTTGCGACAAAGCCGAAATAGAAATATCCACAAAGCACTTGGAGTCTGTTCTTGTTGAAGCAGCACACATCGCCACCCCAAAAAGTAGTAATTTACACTATAAACGTAACAAGACCAACGTCCAAATCGAGCAGCTTATTCTGGAAAAACGTCGCTTACGAAGAGAATGGCAAACCTACAGATCGCCACATGCAAAACAAAGGGTCAAAGATACTACTCGAAAACTTTCAAAGGAACTAAACAATGAAAAAGATCGCTGTCAATTCCGCTACATAGAACAATTATCACCATTGAGCACAAAATACCCGCTATGGAGAGCACACCCATCTCTGAGGCCACCGATAGAGACTATTATGCCAATAAAAAACCCTGCTGGTGCTTGGGTTCGTACTGATAAAGACAGAGCCAACACTTTTGCGGAGCACCTTAAAAAAGTCTTCCAACCAAACCCAGCAACGAATAGCTTTGCGCTACCGGAGCAAACAGATGACAATCTAACGGCACATGATCCCATTGAATTTAGACCAAACGAAATAGCTAAAATCCTGAAGAGTCTTAAGCCTAATAAAAGCCCAGGCTGCGATCTCATAACTCCAAAGATGATCATCGAACTTCCATACTGCGCCGTCCAAACCATCTGCAATCTCTTCAATGCTATTACTAGAACTGGCCACTTCCCAACGAGATGGAAAAAGTCGATTATCATAATGATACCTAAGCCAGGAAAAGATCATACGTCTCCATCTTCTTATAGACCCATAAGCCTAATATCATGCTTGTCGAAACTCTTCGAAAAATGCCTACTGACCCACATTATACCGTACCTACGAGTTCATAAAATAATTCCAGAGCATCAGTTTGGCTTTCGAGAAAAACATGGCACAATAGAGCAAGTCAATCGAATAACATCCGAAATTCGAACTGCATTCGAACACCGAGAGTACTGCACAGGGATATTTCTGGATGTCTCCCAAGCATTTGATAGAGTCTGGTTAGATGGCCTCATGTACAAAATTAAGTCAATGCTCCCGAAATGCACCCACAAACTCCTAAAATCGTACCTCTACCACAGATCATTCTCAGGCTAAAAACGCAACACTGATATGTCCGTCAGACCATGGATTATAGAAGCTGGTGTTCCTCAAGGTAGTGTACTGGGCCCAACCTATGGACGTATGGTTCCCAGCAGACTTACCGACATCAAGACTGCTAACAACAGTCTTGACATTCGCCGATGACACTGCAATCCTCAATCGAAAATCCCGCGACAAGCAACAATGCAACTGGCGCTCCACTTGGTGACTATTGAGAAACTATGAAAACATCCAAACGGGACTTAACTGTATCGCCGGTCAGAGATGAAATTGCACAACAAATGTTAAATTACCGCACTAAACTATCCACCCATCCAAACAGCCTTGCGCGGAACCTTACACGGTTTCCAACCAATTCTCGCCTTCGTCGAACTGACATGCCAACCCAACTTTAAATATAGTTAGAGACTATAAACCTAAATCAGTATGCCGCAGCATCTGTTAATTAAGTTAGTCTAGTAAGATTTATAAACTATATTGTTAGTCTCGTTAAAAGAGAAGATTCAATAAATAAATGCGAAAAGTAAAAAAAAAAAAAAAAATTCGTCGAGATCTTGAAGAATCAATCATCAGATAACGGATTTTCAATAAATATATTTTATTCGTGACCGTAAAGAGGCTATATCTCCTAAACTATGCCGAAAACGGAAAATTAGTGCCCGGTATTTTCGTTTCGTTTTGTCGAGATCTTGAAGAATCAATCATCAGATAACGGATTTTCAATAAATATATTTTATTCGTGACCGTAAAGAGGCTATATTTCCTAAACTATGCTGAAAACGGAAAATTCGCACCAAATATTTTCGTCTCATTTCGTTTACGTCTTTAAGAAGCAATCATCAGAAAACGGATTTTCAAAAAAATATTTTTTATTCGTGAATTTAAGGAGGCTATATCTCCTAAACTATGCCGAAAGCGGAAAATTCGTACCCAGTATTTTCGTTTCATTTCGTCGAGATCTTGAAGAATCAATCATCAGATAACGGATTTTCAATAAATATATTTTATTCGTGACCTTAAGGAAGCTATATCTTCTAAACTATGCCGAAAACGGAAAATTCGTACTCAGTATTTTCGTTTCATTTCGTCGAGATCTTGAAGAATCAATCATCAGATAACAGTTTTTCAATAAATATATTTTAGTCGTGAGTTTAAGGAGGCTTTATCTCCTAAACTATGCGGAAAATTCGTACTCAGTATTTTCGTTTCATTTCGTCGAGATCTTGAAGAATTAATCATCAGATAACGGATTTTCAATAAATATATTTTATTCGTGACCTTAAGGAAGCTATATCTCCTAAACTATGCCGAAAACGGAAAATTAGTACTCGGTATTTTCGTTTCATTTTGTCGAGATCTTGAAGAATCAATCATCAGATAACGGATTTTCAATAAATATATTTTATTCGTGACCTTAAGGAGGCTATATCTCCTAAACTATGCCGAAAACGGAAAATTAGTGCTCGGTATTTTCGTTTCATTTTGTCGAGATCTTGAAGAATCAATCATCAGATAACGGATTTTCAATAAATATATTTTATTCGTGACTAGACTATATCTCCTAAACTATGCCGAAAACGGAAAATTCGTACTCCAGTATTTTCGTTTCATTTCGTCGAGATCTTGAAGAATCAATCATCAGATAACGGATTTTCAATAAATATATTTTATTCGTGACCTTAAGGAAGCTATATCTCCTAAACTATGCCGAAAACGGAAAATTAGTACTCGGTATTTTCGTTTCATTTTGTCGAGATCTTGAAGAATCAATCATCAGATAACGGATTTTCAATAAATATATTTTATTCGTGACCTTAAGGAGGCTATATCTCCTAAACTATGCCGAAAACGGAAAATTCGTACCAATTATTTTCGTTTCATTTCGTTTGTGATCTTTAAGAATCAATCATCAGAAAACGGATTTTCAAAAAATAGTATTTTATTCGTGACTTTAAGGAGGCTATATCTCCTAAACTATGCCGAAAACGGAAAATTCGTACTCAGTATTTTCGTTTCATTTTGTCGAGATCTTGAAGAACAATCATCAGATAACGGATTTTCAATAAATATATTTTATTCGTGACCTTAAGGAGGCTATATCTCCTAAACTATGCCGAAAACGGAAAATTCGTACCAAATATTTTCGTTTCATTTCGTTTGTGTCTTTAAGAAGCAATCATCAGAAAACGGATTTTCAAAAAAATAGTTTTTATTCGTAAATTTAAGGAGGCTATATCTCCGAAACTATGCCGAAAGCGGAAAATTCGTACTCAGTATTTTCGTTTCATGTCATCGAGATCTTGAAAATCATCAGTTAACGGATTTTCAATAAATATATTTTATTCGTGACCTTAAGGAAGCTGTATCTCCTAAACTATGCCGAAAACGGAAAATTCGTACTCAGTATTTTCGTTTCATTTCGTCGAGATCTTGAAGAATCAATCATCAGATAACAGTTTTTCAATAAATATATTTTAGTCGTGAGTTTAAGGAGGCTTTATCTCCTAAACTGTGCGGAAAATTCGTAGTCAGTATTTTCGTTTTATTTCGTCGAGATCTTGAAGAATCAGTCATCAGATAACGAATTTTCAATACATATATTTTATTCGTGACCTTAAGGAAGCTAAATCTCCCAAACTATGCCGAAAACGGAAAATTAGTACTCGGTATTTTCGTTTCATGTTGTCGAGATCTTGAAAATCATCAGTTAACGGATTTTCAATAAATATATTTTATTCGTGACCTTAAGGAAGCTATATCTCCTAAACTATGCCGAAAGCGGAAAATTCGTATCCAGTATTTTCGATTCATTTCGTCGAGATCTTGAAGAATCAATCATCAGATAACGAATTTTCAATACATATATTTTATTCGTGACCTTAAGGAAGCTTTATCTCCCAAACTATGCCGAAAACGGAAAATTAGTACTCGGTATTTTCGTTTCATGTTGTCGAGATCTTGAAAATCATCAGTTAACGGATTTTCAATAAATATATTTTATTGGTGACCTTAAGGAGGCTATATCTCCTAAACTATGCTGAAAACGGAAAATTCGTACCAAATATTTTCGTTTCATATCGTTTGTGTCTTTAAGAAGCAATAATCAGAAAACGGAATTTCAAAAAAATAGTTTTTTTTCGTAAATTTAAGGAGGCTATATCTCCGAAACTATGCCGAAAGCGGAAAATTCGTACTCAGTATTTTCGTTTCATGTCATCGAGATCTTGAAAATCATCAGTTAACGGATTTTCAATAAATATATTTTATTCGTGACCTTAAGGAAGCTATATCTCCTAAACTAGACGTACTCAGTATTTTCGTTTCATTTCGTCGAGATCTTGAAGAATCAATCATCAGATAACGGATTTTCAATAATTATTTTTTAATTTTGACCTTTAGGAGGCCATATCTTCTATACTATGCCGAAAACGGAAAATTCGTACTCAGTATTTTCGTTTCATTTTTTGTTGGACGTTGAATACAATGAATGTATTAGCAAGTGGTCCAAACGACACCAAGCCGATGCTTGTTGCGCGCGGAACCCAGACGAAGTCCACCTCCCGCCTGACCGACCGAGAGGCACCGTCGCATAACGGACGACACGGAAACGCGGTAAAAATGCGAGTAGAAACGCGAGAGAAAGAAAATTAACGCGATAGGGAATAAAAAGTCGAATAGAGGATACACGCGACATGCAAGTGAAAAATGAAAATTAAGAAAAAGAAGATAGAATGACGAGGAATACTATTAGGAGGATACTATTACTGATTAATACTAATACTAATTACGTGCTAGATAGACAAGAATTAAAGACTTCATAGCAGCGATAGAGTTAGTGCTAGCTATGACGTGTTGAAGTTTATTGTAGTCCGAACATAATACCCTGAACGGATCGTGCAGTGCATAGTTCGATCTACAATAAGGAAGAGTTAGTGGAAGGTAATTACGTGTCGTTCTGCAAGGGACAGAGAAGTGTAGCTGCCTTACCAGGGTCTCACTGTCAATGTTACCTTGCATAAGGTAGTTAATAAATAAGACACCTAGCATGGTTCTGCGATTGGTTAGGGAAGGCAGGTTTAATAATAGAAGTTTATTAGTATAGGAAGGCAGTCTTAAATTTTCATCCCAGTTAAGGCCACGTAAGGCAAAAAGTAAAAAGTTTTTCTGTACAGATTCTATGCGTTCCTTATGAATAGTGTACTGGGGACACCATACGCATGACCCGTATTCGAGAATGGGACGAACAAGTGAGATGTAGAGGGTCTTTGTAAGATAAGGATTGTCAAATTCCTTAGACCATCTCTTAATAAAGCCTAAGACACCCATGGCTTTATTGACCATATTAGAAATATGATTGGAAAACTTAAGTTTTCGGTCCAAAAGAACCCCCAAATCATCAACTAGGGTGATTCTTTCCAAGGCACAACCACAAAGAGTATAAGAAGCATACTTTGGACTGGCTCGAGAGAATGTCATCAGCTTGCATTTAGAGCTGTTCAGGTTTAAAAAATTGGCACAACACCAAGAATAAAAACTATTTAGGTCGGCTTGTAAGAGTGAGTGACAGTGGTCGTCTTTAAATTGGTAACAAAGCTTTACAGTACGAGTTACGTATGACCAAAGGAAGGTCATTGATGAAAAGCGTAAAAAGTAGGGGACCGAGGTGACTCCCTTGAGGAACCCCAGATGTGGCATGAAGTGGGTTTGAAAGGGTGGTTTTAAAGAGGACTCTTTGAGTTCTGTCTGTCAGATAGCTAACAATCCAACTAAGTATTTTTGGTGAAAAACCTAGAAGGTCAAGCTTATGTGCCAGAAGGGAGTGATTCACTGAGTCAAAAGCTTTACTGAAATCAGTATAAATAACATCAGTTTGAAGATTTTCCTGAAATCCTTTTACCACAAAGGATGTCAGCTCAAGTAAATTTGTCGTAGTTGAACGACGCTTTATAAATCCGTGTTGAAATGGAGAAATAACGGATCTACAGGAATGTTGCAATTGAGGAGTTATAACATTCTCGAAAAATTTAGGTATAGCCGACAATTTAGAGATACCTCTATAATTGCTTGCATCAGACTTGCTGCCCTTTTTATGAAGGGGAATAATAAAAGATTCTTTCCAAATAGAAGGAAAGAGTGAAGTTTCTAAGGACAGCGAAAATAGTTTGAGCAATGGCTTACTTAAGGAGTTGGCACAGAACCGAAGTATACAAGCGGGAACACCGTCAGGGTCAGGTGAGAAAACTGGCTTAACTAAATAAAGATCCTTGACAAGTAAGCTTTCGTTTAGAAAGGGAGTGAAGATACCATTCGAACTTGGAATGTTGTATGGATAAAAGTGAGTGTGATGTGTAGAGGGTGAATATGTCGTTTGAAAAAACTTTGCAAACAAATCGGCCATGGTTTGGTCGGTATCTGCACAAGCATTTTCAAACGTTAGTTTCGTTGGAAATGCGGGAGACTTGCGCTTCGTGTTAACAAAACTATAAAACTGTTTGGGGTTCTGAGTAAACTGAACCTTGCAACGAGTTAAATAGGTCTTATAACATTTCGCGTTTAAGACTGTAAAATCTGACCGCGCGCTTAAGTAGCGAGAAAAGGCTGAAGGCGAATTATTGTTTTTATACTTTTTAAATAGACTCGACTTTAAATTTTTTTAACCGTGACAACTCTCTTGTGAACCATGGCGGCTTACTCGAGGAAGTTGGATAAAAGCACGGAACACAAATATCAAAAAATGAATTAATTGTGTTATAAAAAATATTGGTCGCTACTGAAATATCTGTACACAAATATAGTTCCGACCAATCAAAATTAGAAATTAACGAATTTAATAAGTTAAAATCTGCTTTTCTAAAGCAGCGTACACGATTACACAGTTTTTCATGTTTATCCATACATGCGACAAACTCAAAAGTAACTTCAAGAGTGGGATGGTAAGGATCTTCAGGAAGAGAAAGTGGTTGTGTCCTGTTTAGACTCACTCTAGATGGATCGGAGACAAAGCATAAATCTAACGATCTGTTACTACAGTTTAAGATATGATTGACCTGTGACAATGACATATCAAACAGACCGTCGGTCATGTTGCCGTGAAGGCAACAGAGTATTTGAGTCAACACTTGTTGTCCAATTACAATTAGAAATATTAAAGTCCCCAAGGACTGAAAAGTGATCTCTGTCTGATAACAGATTAAATATAGTCTTTATTGCCGACAAATGTTGCAAATAGACTGATAACTCCGATGACGGCGGAATATAATAACAGGTTATATAATGAAAGAAGCCGGGGAAGTGTAATTTTACACAGAGTAATTCAATAGCAGATTGAATCTCCGGTTGTAAAAGATCCGAATTGATGGTGGAATCAACTGCAATAAGAACTCCACCACCACGACGGTCAGGTCGATCACACCTGTAGGTTGTGTACTTATTTGGAAAGACTTCAGAGTTAAGGATCTCCTGTTTAACCAAGTCTCAGTAAACACAAGAACTTGAGAAGAAAAAGAGAGACTGTTTAAATATAAAGTTGAAAGTTTAGTACAAAGACCTCTAACATTTTGATATGAAAGAGTTAAGAAGCTTGTTAGTTTTTTTTGCTCGAATTTTTCTTGGCAGATGCTAAAGAAGGCAAAGGAAGTTTAATCGGTGGGCGATTTTTTCTTCTTTCTTGCTTCGAACTCCTTAAAAATTACGTGTTCCGGCCAAAATTGTGCGGAACATATAATGCCAAAGAGTTCGTTGGGGACACTTATTTTGAAGGACGATATGTCCCTCTCATAAGAAAACTTAAATTTTTCCACTTTTATATCCAAGGCTTGTATTTTTGCTTGAATATAAGCAGTAACATCGTTTGATGTGAGTTCAGGGGCAAGCCTGGAAACAAAAATTTGTTTCTTTTGTGGAACACCTACAAGCTTTTTTGGCGCCTCCGGTATAATACCAGAGCAGAGGTTCCCTTCTGGTAATCCAGAACTTGAACACGCCCTATGAAAATCTAATAACTGTGGCACAGGCAACGAGACCACAGACATATATCGGATGGTTTAGGCGTCACTGATTGCACACCCCCCAATGACATTCTCTAGAAGAACCGCAGATCTCGTTACCATCGGAGGATTGGTGAACGGCATCAGCGGCTGTGTCACTGGCGTACCTGGCTGGTCAATTAGAGGGAGCTGGGTGGCGCTAACAGAAGACTTCTCTGCCCGTGTGGATTTCTTACGCTTTGGGGATTCATTCAATAACTTAAGGTTATTGAAAGAAGAATCCAGCGCCGAGAACTGGTCGGAAAGTTTACGAAAACTTCCAAGCAGTTCCTTAAATCCAGTCTTCGTTTGACGCATAAACGAACACATGTCGTTCTCCACCTCCCTACACACATCGCAGCAATAACGCAAACCAGTGCGCTTGGCTACGGCGTCAGCCGTCGGGCCAGAAAATCCGGCACACTTCGCGTGCTACTACGTTGGTACATAGCCAGCACGAAATGCTTGCCTGGGCGGCAGTCACCTGCTTAAGGCAGGATTTTGAAACAAATTACCCCGTCCATTATAGTGGGCACCTACTGTAAAACGAGAAATGCCAAAAGGAATACGAACAAAAACAAGAAAAGGTATGTGCGCGAGAGAAGAAGAAATTAGCGCGCTAAAGAGCAGTGAGCACAGAGAGCAGAAAGATAGAGCAACAACAGTGCAGCAAAGAGAGCGGCAAAGCGTGAGAGCTGCTTAGGCGCACTCAAAGAATTAGGAGACATAAGGAGAGAGAGCTATAGCGGTGAACTAATTACAACAACGTCGCTTACCGAAAATAAGAAGACAAAAACAAAACACTGGACGAGCAGAACCAATGCACAATAAATGTAAAATTAGCAAAGTTTAGTATGACTAATCTACAATATAAGGCATGCACACGCGTCGTGAACGGGCTAGCAAAAGGATATATTTAAATTTAGATATTTAAACAAAACACCGGTTGTTTTGAATTCAAATCAAAAAATCAAATCGAAGCGCACAAAAAAAACACGTCCGTTCACTGTGAAAGTTGATAGTTGTTTCGTCGAGATCTTGAAGAATCAATCATCAGATAACTGATTTCCAATATATATATTTTAGTCGTCAGTTTAAGGAGGCTTTATCTCCTAAACTATGCTGAAAATTCGTACTCAGTATTTTCGTTTCATTTCGTCGAGATCTTGAAGAATCAATCATCAGATAACGGATTTTCAATAAATATATTTTATTCGTGACCTTAAGGAGGCTATATCTTCTTCACTATGCTGAAAACGGCAAATTCGAATCAGTATTTTCGTTTCATTTCGTCGAGATCTTGAAGAATCAATCATCAGATAACGGATTTTCAATAAATATATTTTATTCGTGACCGTAAAGAGGCTATATCTCCTAAACTATGCCGAAAACGGAAAATTAGTGCTCGGTATTTTCGTTTCATTTCGTCGGGATCTTGAAGAATCAACCATCAGATAACGGATTTTTAATAAATATATTTTATTCGTGACCTTCAGGAAGCTATATCTCTTAAGCTATGCCAAAAACGGAAAATTCGTTCCAAATATTTTCGTCTCATTTTACTTACGTCTTTAAGAAGCAATCATCAGAAAACGGATTTTCAAAAAAATATATTTTATTCGTGAATTTAAGGAGACTATATCTCCTAAACTATGCCGAAAGCGGAAAATTCGTACTCAGTATTTTCGTTTCATGTCATCGAGATCTTGAAGAATCAATCATCAGATTACGGATTTTCAATAAATATATTTTATTCGTGACCGTAAAGAGGCTATATCTCCTAAACTATGCCGAAAACCGAAAATTAGTGCTCGGTATTTTCGTTTCATGTTGTCGAGATCTTGAAGAATCAATCATCAGATTACGGATTTTCAATAAATATATTTTATTCGTGACCTTAAGGAAGCTATATCTCCTAAACTATGCCGAAAACGGAAAATTCGTACCAATTATTTTCGTCTCATTTCGTTTGTGTCTTTAAGAAGCAATCATCAGAAAACGGATTTTCAAAAAAATATTTTTTATTCGTGAATTTAAGGAGGCTATATTTCCTAAGCTATGCGGAAAATTCGTAGTCAGTATTTTCGTTTCATTGCGTCGAGATCTTGAAGAATCAATCATCAGATAACGGATTTTCAATAAATATATTTTATTCGTGACCTTAAGGAGGCTACATCTTCTTCACTATGCCGAAAACGGCAAAATCGAATCAGTATTTTCGTTTAATTTCGTCGAGATCTTGAAGAATCAATCATCAGATAACGGATTTTCAATAAATATATTTTATTCGTGACCGTAAAGAGGCTATATCTCCTAAACTATGCCGAAAACGGAAAATTAGTGCTCGGTATTTTCGTTTCATTTTGTCGAGATCTTGAAGAATCAATCATCAGATAACGGATTTTCAATAAATATATTTTAGTCGTGAGTTTAAGGAGGCTTTATCTCCTAAACTATGCGGAAAATTCGTAGTAAGTATTTTCGTTTTATTTCGTCGAGATCTTGAAGAATCAATCATCAGATAACGAATTTTCAATACATATATTTTATTCGTGACCTTAAGGAAGCTATATCTCCCAAACTATGCCGAAAACGGAAAATTAGTACTCGGTATTTTCGTTTCATGTTGTCGAGATCTTGAAAATCATCAGTTAACGGATTTTCAATAAATATATTTTATTCGTGACCTTAAGGAAGCTATATCTCCTAAACTATGCCGAAAACGGAAAATTCGTATCCAGTATTTTCGATTCATTTCGTCGAGATCTTGAAGAATCAATGCCGAAAACGGCAAATTCGAATCAGTATTTTCGTTTCATTTCGTTGAGATCTTGAAGAATCAATCATCAGATAACGGATTTTCAATAAATATATTTTATTCGTGACCTTAAGCTATATCTCCCAAACTATGCCGAAAACGAAAAATTAGTACTCGGTATTTTCGTTTCATGTTGTCGAGATCTTGAAAATCATCAGTTAACGGATTTTCAATAAATATATTTTATTCGTGACCTTAAGGAAGCTATATCTCCTAAACTATGCCGAAAACGGAAAATACGTATCCAGTATTTTCGATTCATTTCGTCGAGATCTTGAAGAATCAATCATAAGATAACGGATTTTCAATAAATATTTTTTATTCGTGACCTTAAGGAGGCCATATCTTCTATACTATGCCGAAAACGGAAAATTCGTACTCAGTATTTTCGTTTCATTTCGTCGAGATCTTGAAGAATCAATCATCAGATAACTGATTTCCAATATATATATTTTAGTCGTCAGTTTAAGGAGGCTTTATCTCCTAAACTATGCTGAAAATTCGTACTCAGGTTTTTCGTTTCATTTCGTCGAGATCTTGAAGAATCAATCATCAGATAACGGATTTTCAATAAATATATTTTATTCGTGACCTTAAGGAGGCTATATCTTCTTCACTATGCTGAAAACGGCGAATTCGAATCAGTATTTTCGTTTCATTTCGTCGAGATCTTGAAGAATCAATCATCAGATAACGGATTTTCAATAAATATATTTTATTCGTGACCGTAAAGAGGCTATATCTCCTAAACTATGCCGAAAACGGAAAATTAGTGCTCGGTATTTTCGTTTCATTTCGTCGGGATCTTGAAGAATCAATAATCAGATAACGGATTTTCAATAAATATATTTTATTCGTGACCTTCAGGAAGCTATATCTCTTAAGCTATGCCAAAAACGGAAAATTCGTTCCAAATATTTTCGTCTCATTTTACTTACGTCTTTAAGAAGCAATCATCAGAAAACGGATTTTCAAAAAAATATATTTTATTCGTGAATTTAAGGAGACTATATCTCCTAAACTATGCCGAAAGCGGAAAATTCGTACTCAGTATTTTCGTTTCATGTCATCGAGATCTTGAAGAATCAATCATCAGATTACGGATTTTCAATAAATATATTTTATTCGTGACCGTAAAGAGGCTATATCTCCTAAACTATGCCGAAAACGGAAAATTAGTGCTCGGTATTTTCGTTTCATGTTGTCGAGATCTTGAAGAATCAATCATCAGATTACGGATTTTCAATAATTATATTTTATTCGTGACCTTAAGGAAGCTATATCTCCTAAACTATGCCGAAAACGGAAAATTCGTACCAAATATTTTCGTCTCATTTCGTTTGTGTCTTTAAGAAGCAATCATCAGAAAACGGATTTTCAAAAAAATATTTTTTATTCGTGAATTTAAGGAGGCTATATCTCCTAAGCTATGCGGAAAATTCGTAGTCAGTATTTTCGTTTCATTGCGTCGAGATCTTGAAGAATCAATCATCAGATAACGGATTTTCAATAAATATATTTTATTCGTGACCTTAAGGAGGCTACATCTTCTTCACTATGCCGAAAACGGCAAATTCGAATCAGTATTTTCGTTTCATTTCGTCGAGATCTTGAAGAATAAATCATCAGATAACGGATTTTCAATAAATATATTTTATTCGTGACCGTAAAGAGGCTATATCTCCTAAACTATGCCGAAAACGGAAAATTAGTGCCAAATATTTTCGTTTCATTTTGTCGAGATCTTGAAGAATCAATCATCAGATAACGGATTTTCTATAAATATATTTTATTCGTGACCTTAAGGAAGCTATATCTCCTAAACTATGCGGAAAATTCGTAGTCAGTATTTTTGTTTCTTTTCGTCGAGATCTTGAAAAATCAATCATCAGATAACGGATTTTCAATAAATATATTTTATTCGTGACCTTAAGGAGGCTACATCTGCTTCACTATGCCGAAAACGGCAAATTCCAATCAGTATTTTCGATTAATTTCGTCGAGATCTTGAAGAATCAATCATCAGATAACGGATTTTCAATAAATATATTTTATTCGTGACCGTAAAGAGGCTATATCTCCTAAACTATGCCGAAAACGGAAAATTAGTGCTCGGTATTTTCGTTTCATTTTGTCGAGATCTTGAAGAATCAATCATCAGATAACGTATTTTCAATAAATATATTTTAGTCGTGAGTTTAAGGAGGCTTTATCTCCTAAACTATGCGGAAAATTCGTAGTAAGTATTTTCGTTTTATTTCGTCGAGATCTTGAAGAATCAATCATCAGATAACGAATTTTCAATTCATATATTTTATTCGTGACCTTAAGGAAGCTATATCTCCCAAACTATGCCGAAAACGGAAAATTAGTACTCGGTATTTTCGTTTCATGTTGTCGAGATCTTGAAAATCATCAGTTAACGGATTTTCAATAAATATATTTTATTCGTGACCTTAAGGAAGCTATATCTCCGAAACTATGCCGAAAACGGAAAATTCGTATCCAGTATTTTCGATTCATTTCGTCGAGATCTTGAAGAATCAATCATCAGATAACGAATTTTCAATACATATATTTTATTCGTGACCTTAAGGAAGCTATATCTCCCAAACTATGCCGAAAACGGAAAATTAGTACTCGGTATTTTCGTTTCATGTTGTCGAGATCTTGAAAATCATCAGTTAACGGATTTTCAATAAATATATTTTATTCGTGACCTTAAGGAGGCTATATCTCCTAAACTATGCTGAAAACGGAAAATTCGTACCAAATATTTTCGTTTCATATCGTTTGTGTCTTTAAGAAGCAATAATCAGAAAACGGAATTTCAAAAAAATAGTTTTTATTCGTAAATTTAAGGAGGCTATATCTCCGAAATTATGCCGAAAGCGGAAAATTCGTACTCAGTATTTTCGTTTCATGTCATCGAGATCTTGAAAATCAATCATCAGTTAACGGATTTTCAATAAATATATTTTATTCGTGACCTTAAGGAGGCTACATCTTCTTCACTATGCCGAAAACGGCAAATTCGACTCAGTATTTTCGTTTCATTTCGTTGAGATCTTGAAGAATCAATCATCAGATAACGGATTTTCAATAAATATATTTTATTCGTGACCGTAAAGAGGCTATATCTCCTAAACTATGCCGAAAACGGAAAATTAGTGCTCGGTATTTTCGTTTCATTTCGTCGAGATCTTGAAGAATCAATCATCAGATAACGGATTTTCAATAAATATATTTTATTCGTGACCTTCAGGAAGCTATATCTCTTAAGCTATGCCAAAAACGGAAAATTCGTTTCAAATATTTTCGTCTCATTTTACTTACGTCTTTAAGAAGCAATCATCAGAAAACGGATTTTCTATAAATATATTTTATTCGTGAAATTAAGGAGACTATATCTTCTAAACTATGCCGAAAGCGGAAAATTCGTACCAAATATTTTCGTTTCATATCGTTTGTGTCTTTAAGAAGCAATCATCAGATTACGGATTTTCAATAAATATATTTTATTCGTGACATTAAGGAGGCTATATCTCCTAAACTATGCCGAAAACGGAAAATTAGTGCTCGGTATTTTCGTTTCATTTTGTCGAGATCTTGAAGAATCAATCATCAGATTACGGATTTTCAATAAATATATTTTATTCGTGACCGTAAAGAGGCTATATCTCCTAAACTATGCCGAAAACGGAAAATTAGTGCTCGGTATTTTCGTTTCATGTTGTCGAGATCTTGAAGAATCAATCTTCAGATTACGGATTTTCAATAAATATATTTTATTCGTGACCTTAAGGAAACTATATCTCCTAAACTATGCCGAAAACGGAAAATTCGTACCAAATATTTTCGTCTCATTTCGTTTGTGTCTTTAAGAAGCAATCATCAGAAAACGGATTTTCAAAAAATATATTTTTATTCGTGAATTTAAGGAGGCTATATCTCCTAAGCTATGCGGAAAATTCGTAGTCAGTATTTTCGTTTCATTGCGTCGAGATCTTGAAGAATCAATCATCAGATAACAGATTTTCAATAAATATATTTTATTCGTGACCTTAAGGAGGCTACATCTTCTTCACTATGCCGAAAACGGCAAATTCGAATCAGTATTTTCGTTTCATTTCGTTGAGATCTTGAAGAATCAATCATCAGATAACGGATTTTCAATAAATATATTTTATTCGTGACCGTAAAGAGGCTATATCTCCTAAACTATGCCGAAAACGGAAAATTAGTGCTCGGTATTTTCGTTTCATTTTGTCGAGATCTTGAAGAATCAATCATCAGATAACGGATTTTCAATAAATATATTTTATTCGTGACCTTAAGGAAGCTATATCTCCTAAACTATGCAAAGGAAAATTCGTAGTCAGTATTTTCGTTTCATTTCGTCGAGATCTTGAAGAATCAATCATCAGATAACGGATTTTCAATAAATATATTTTATTCCTGACCTTAAGGAGGCTACATCTTCTTCACTATGCCGAAAACGGCAAATTCGAATCAGTATTTTCCTTTCATTTTGTCGAGATCTTGAAGAATCAATCATCAGATTACGGATTTTCAATAAATATATTTTATTCGTGACCGTAAAGAGGCTATATCTCCTAAACTATGCTGAAAACGGAAAATTCGTACCAAATATTTTCGTTTCATATCGTTTGTGTCTTTAAGAAGCAATAATCAGAAAACGGAATTTCAAAAAAATAGTTTTTATTCGTAAATTTAAGGAGGCTATATCTCCGAAACTATGCCGAAAGCGGAAAATTCGTACTCAGTATTTTCGTTTCATGTCATCGAGATCTTGAAAATCATCAGTTAACGGATTTTCAATAAATATATTTTATTCGTGACCTTAAGGAGGCTATATCTTCTTCACTATGCCGAAAACGGCAAATTCGAATCAGTATTTTCATTTCATTTCGTCGAGATCTTGAAGAATCAATCATCAGATAACGAATTTTCAATAAATATATTTTATTCGTGACCTTAAGGAAGCTATATCTCCTAAACTATGCCGAAAACGGAAAATTAGTACTCGGTATTTTCGTTTCATTTTGTCGAGATCTTGAAAATCATCAGATAACGGATTTTCAATAAATATATTTTATTCGTGACCTTAAGGAGGCTATATCTCCTAAACTATGCTGAAAACGGAAAATTCGTACCAAATATTTTCGTTTCATATCGTTTGTGTCTTTAAGAAGCAATAATCAGAAAACGGAATTTCAAAAAAATAGTTTTTATTCGTAAATTTAAGGAGGCTATATCTCCGAAATTATGCCGAAAGCGGAAAATTCGTACTCAGTATTTTCGTTTCATGTCATCGAGATCTTGAAAATCATCAGTTAACGGATTTTCAATAAATATATTTTATTCGTGACCTTAAGGAGGCTACATCTTCTTCACTATGCCGAAAACGGCAAATTCGACTCAGTATTTTCGTTTCATTTCGTTGAGATCTTGAAGAATCAATCATCAGATAACGGATTTTCAATAAATATATTTTATTCGTGACCGTAAAGAGGCTATATGTCCTAAACTATGCCGAAAACGGAAAATTAGTGCTCGGTATTTTCGTTTCATTTCGTCGAGATCTTGAAGAATCAATCATCAGATAACGGATTTTCAATAAATATATTTTATTCGTGACCTTCAGGAAGCTATATCTCTTAAGCTATGCCAAAAACGGAAAATTCGTTTCAAATATTTTCGTCTCATTTTACTTCGAGTCTTTAAGAAGCAATCATCAGAAAACGGATTTTCTATAAATATATTTTATTCGTGAAATTAAGGAGACTATATCTTCTAAACTATGCCGAAAGCGGAAAATTCGTACCAAACATTTTCGTTTCATATCGTTTGTGTCTTTAAGAAGCAATCATCAGATTACGGATTTTCAATAAATATATTTTATTCGTGACATTAAGGAGGCTATATCTCCTAAACTATGCCGAAAACGGAAAATTAGTGCTCGGTATTTTCGTTTCATTTCGTCGAGATCTTGAAGAATCAATCATCAGATTACGGATTTTCAATAAATATATTTTATTCGTGACCGTAAAGAGGCTATATCTCCTAAACTATGCCGAAAACGGAAAATTAGTGCTCGGTATTTTCGTTTCATTTTGTCGAGATCTTGAAGAATCAATCATCAGATTACGGATTTTCAATAAATATATTTTATTCGTGACCTTAAGGAAGCTATATCTCCTAAACTATGCCGAAAACGGAAAATTCGTACCAAATATTTTCGTTTCATTTCGTTTGTGTCTTTAAGAAGCAATCATCAGAAAACGGATTTTCAAAAAAAATATTTTTTATTCGTGAATTTAAGGAGGCTATATCTCCTAAACTATGCGGAAAATTCGTAGTCAGTATTTTCGTTTCATTTCGTCGAGATCTTGAAGAATCAATCATCAGATAACGGATTTTCAATAAATATATTTTATTCGTGACCTTAAGGAGGCTATATCTTCTTCACTATGCCGAAAACGGCAAATTCGAATCAGTATTTTCGTTTCATTTCGTTGAGATCTTGAAGAATCAATCATCAGATAACGGATTTTCAATAAATATATTTTATTCGTGACCTTAAAGAGGCTATATCTCCTAAACTATGCCGAAAACGGAAAATTAGTGCTCGGTATTTTCGTTTCATTTTGTCGAGATCTTGAAGAATCAATCATCAGATAACGGATTTTCTATAAATATATTTTATTCGTGACCTTAAGGAAGCTATATCTCCTAAACTATGCGGAAAATTCTTAGTCAGTATTTTCGTTTCATTTCGTCGAGATCTTGAAGAATCAATCATCAGATAACGGATTTTCAATAAATATATTTTATTCGTGACCTTCAGGAAGCTATATCTCTTAAGCTATGCCAAAAACGGAAAATTCGTTTCAAATATTTTCGTCTCATTTTACTTACGTCTTTAAGAAGCAATCATCAGAAAACGGATTTTCAAAAAAATATATTTTATTCGTGAAATTAAGGAGACTATATCGTCTAAACTATGCCGAAAGCGGAAAATTCGTACCAAATATTTTCGTTTCATTTCGTTTGAGATCTTTAAGAAGCAATCATCAGAAAACGGATTTTCAATAAATATATTTTATTCGTGACCTTAAGGAGGCTATATCTCCTAAACTATGCCGAAAACGGAAAATTAGTGCTCAGTATTTTCGTTTCATTTTGTCGAGATCTTGAAGAATCAATCATCAGATTACGGATTTTCAATAAATATATTTTATTCGTGACCTTAAGGAAACTATATCTCCTAAACTATGCCGAAAACGGAAAATTAGTGCTCGGTATTTTCGTTTCATTTTGTCGAGATCTTGAAGAATCAATCATCAGATAACGGATTTTCAATAAATATATTTTATTCGTGACCTTAAGGAGGCTATATCTTCTTCACTATGCCGAAAACGGCAAATTCGAATCAGTATTTTCGTTTCATTTTGTCGAGATCTTGAAGAATCAATCATCAGATTACGGATTTTCAATAAATATATTTTATTCGTGACCTTAAAGAGGCTATATCTCCTAAACTATGCCGAAAACGGAAAATTCGTACTCAGTATTTTCGTTTCATTTCGTCGAGATCTTGAAGAATCAATCATCAGATAACGGATTTTCAATAAATATATTTTATTCGTGACCTTAAGGAGGCTATATCTTCTTCACTATGCCGAAAACGGCAAATTCGAATCAGTGTTTTCGTTTCATTTCGTCGAGATCTTGAAGAATCAATCATCAGATAACGGATTTTCAATAAATATATTTTATTCGTGACCGTAAAGAGGCTATATCTCCTAAACTATGCCGAAAACGGAAAATTAGTGCTCGGTATTTTCGTTTCATTTCGTCGAGATCTTGAAGAATCAATCATCAGATAACGGATTTTCAATAAATATATTTTATTCGTGACCTTCAAGGAAGCTATATCTCCTTAAGCTATGCCAAAAACGGAAAATTCGTTTCAAATATTTTCGTCTCATTTTACTTACGTCTTTAAGAAGCAATCATCAGAAAACGGATTTTCAAAAAAATATATTTTATTCGTGAAATTAAGGAGACTATATCGTCTAAACTATGCCGAAAGCGGAAAATTCGTACCAAATATTTTCGTTTCATATCGTTTGTGTCTTTAAGAAGCAATCATCAGAAAACGGATTTTCAATAAATATATTTTATTCGTGACATTAAGGAGGCTATATCTCCTAAACTATGCCGAAAACGGAAAATTAGTGCTCGGTATTTTCGTTTCATGTTGTCGAGATCTTGAAGAATCAATCTTCAGATTACGGATTTTCAATAAATATATTTTATTCGTGACCTTAAGGAAACTATATCTCCTAAACTATGCCGAAAACGGAAAATTAGTGCTCGGTATTTTCGTTTCATGTTGTCGAGATCTTGAAGAATCAATCATCAGATAACGGATTTTCAATAAATATATTTTATTCGTGACCTTAAGGAGGCTACATCTTCTTCACTATGCCGAAAACGGCAAATTCGACTCAGTATTTTCGTTTCATTTCGTTGAGATCTTGAAGAATCAATCATCAGATAACGGATTTTCAATAAATATATTTTATTCGTGACCGTAAAGAGGCTATATCTCCTAAACTATGCCGAAAACGGAAAATTAGTGCTCGGTATTTTCGTTTCATTTCGTCGAGATCTTGAAGAATCAATCATCAGATAACGGATTTTCAATAAATATATTTTATTCGTGACCTTCAGGAAGCTATATCTCTTAAGCTATGCCAAAAACGGAAAATTCGTTTCAAATATTTTCGTCTCATTTTACTTACGTCTTTAAGAAGCAATCATCAGAAAACGGATTTTCAAAAAAATATATTTTATTCGTGAAATTAAGGAGACTATATCTTCTAAACTATGCCGAAAGCGGAAAATTCGTACCAAATATTTTCGTTTCATATCGTTTGTGTCTTTAAGAAGCAATCATCAGATTACGGATTTTCAATAAATATATTTTATTCGTGACATTAAGGAGGCTATATCTCCTAAACTATGCCGAAAACGGAAAATTAGTGCTCGGTATTTTCGTTTCGTTTTGTCGAGATCTTGAAGAATCAATCATCAGATTACGGATTTTCAATAAATATATTTTATTCGTGACCGTAAAGAGGCTATATCTCCTAAACTATGCCGAAAACGGAAAATTAGTGCTCGGTATTTTCGTTTCATGTTGTCGAGATCTTGAAGAATCAATCTTCAGATTACGGATTTTCAATAAATATATTTTATTCGTGACCTTAAGGAAACTATATCTCCTAAACTATGCCGAAAACGGAAAATTCGTACCAAATATTTTCGTCTCATTTCGTTTGTGTCTTTAAGAAGCAATCATCAGAAAACGGATTTTCAAAAAAATATTTTTTATTCGTGAATTTAAGGAGGCTATATCTCCTAAGCTATGCGGAAAATTCGTAGTCAGTATTTTCGTTTCATTGCGTCGAGATCTTGAAGAATCAATCATCAGATAACAGATTTTCAATAAATATATTTTATTCGTGACCTTAAGGAGGCTACATCTTCTTCACTATGCCGAAAACGGCAAATTCGAATCAGTATTTTCGTTTCATTTCGTTGAGATCTTGAAGAATCAATCATCAGATAACGGATTTTCAATAAATATATTTTATTCGTGACCGTAAAGAGGCTATATCTCCTAAACTATGCCGAAAACGGAAAATTAGTGCTCGGTATTTTCGTTTCATTTCGTCGAGATCTTGAAGAATCAATCATCAGATAACGGATTTTCTATAAATATATTTTATTCGTGACCTTAAGGAAGCTATATCTCCTAAACTATGCGGAAAATTCTTAGTCAGTATTTTCGTTTCATTTCGTCGAGATCTTGAAGAATCAATCATCAGATAACGGATTTTCAATAAATATATTTTATTCCTGACCTTAAGGAGGCTACATCTTCTTCACTATGCCGAAAACGGCAAATTCGAATCAGTATTTTCCTTTCATTTTGTCGAGATCTTGAAGAATCAATCATCAGATTACGGATTTTCAATAAATATATTTTATTCGTGACCTAAAGGAAGCTTTATCTCCTAAACTATGCCGAAAACGGAAAATTCGATCCAAATATTTTAGTCTCATTTCGTTTATGTCTTTAAGAAGCAATCATCAGAAAACGGATTTTCAAAAAATATATTTTATTCGTGAATTTAAGGAGGCTATATCTCCTAAGCTATGCGGAAAACGTAAGTCAGTATTTTCGTTTCATTGCGTCGAGATCTTGAAGAATCAATCATCAGATAACGGATTTTCAATAAATATATTTTATTCGTGACCTTAAGGAGGCTACATCTTCTTCACTATGCCGAAAACGGCAAATTCGTACTCAGTATTTTCGTTTCATTTCGTTGAGATCTTGAAGAATCAATCATCAGATAACGGATTTTCAATAAATATATTTTATTCGTGACCGTAAAGAGGCTATATCTCCTAAACTATGCCGAAAACGGAAAATTAGTGCTCGGTATTTTCGTTTCATTTCGTCGAGATCTTGAAGAATCAATCATCAGATAACGGATTTTCTATAAATATATTTTATTCGTGACCTTAAGGAAGCTATATCTCCTAAACTATGCGGAAAATTCTTAGTCAGTATTTTCGTTTCATTTCGTCGAGATCTTGAAGAATCAATCATCAGATAACGGATTTTCAATAAATGTATTTTATTCCTGACCTTAAGGAGGCTACATCTTCTTCACTATGCCGAAAACGGCAAATTCGAATCAGTATTTTCCTTTCATTTTGTCGAGATCTTGAAGAATCAATCATCAGATTACGGATTTTCAATAAATATATTTTATTCGTGACCTTAAGAAAGCTTTATCTCCTAAACTATGCCGAAAATGGAAAATTCGTACCAAATATTTTCGTCTCATTTCGTTTGTGTCTTTAAGAAGCAATCATCAGAAA
This sequence comes from Zaprionus ornatus, assembly GCA_018904035.1. Classification (NCBI taxonomy): domain Eukaryota; kingdom Metazoa; phylum Arthropoda; class Insecta; order Diptera; family Drosophilidae; genus Zaprionus; species Zaprionus ornatus. The sequence continues at coordinate 41,463 of JAEIFZ010000241.1, read as the reverse complement.
ACGGATTTTCAAAAAAATATTTTTTATTCGTGAATTTAAGGAGGCTATATCTCCTAAGCTATGCGGAAAATTCGTAGTCAGTATTTTCGTTTCATTGCGTCGAGATCTTGAAGAATCAATCATCAGATAACGGATTTTCAATAAATATATTTTATTCGTGACCATAAGGAGGCTATATCTTCTTAACTATGCCGAAAACGGCAAATTCGTACTCAGTATTTTCGTTTCATTTCGTTGAGATCTTGAAGAATCAATCATCAGATAACGGATTTTCAATAAATATATTTTATTCGTGACCGTAAAGAGGCTATATCTCCTAAACTATGCCGAAAACGGAAAATTAGTGCTCGGTATTTTCGTTTCATTTCGTCGAGATCTTGAAGAATCAATCATCAGATAACGGATTTTCAATAAATATATTTTATTCGTGACCTTCAGGAAGCTATATCTCTTAAGCTATGCCAAAAACGGAAAATTCGTTTCAAATATTTTCGTCTCATTTTACGTACGTCTTTAAGAAGCAATCATCAGAAAACGGATTTTCAAAAAAATATATTTTATTCGTGAAATTAAGGAGACTATATCTTCTAAACTATGCCGAAAGCGGAAAATTCGTACCAAATATTTTCGTTTCATATCGTTTGTGTCTTTAAGAAGCAATCATCAGATTACGGATTTTCAATAAATATATTTTATTCGTGACATTAAGGAGGCTATATCTCCTAAACTATGCCGAAAACGGAAAATTAGTGCTCGGTATTTTCGTTTCATTTTGTCGAGATCTTGAAGAATCAATCATCAGATTACGGATTTTCAATAAATATATTTTATTCGTGACCGTAAAGAGGCTATATCTCCTAAACTATGCCGAAAACGGAAAATTAGTGCTCGGTATTTTCGTTTCATGTTGTCGAGATCTTGAAGAATTAATCTTCAGATTACGGATTTTCAATAAATATATTTTATTCGTGACCTTAAGGTAACTATATCTCCTAAACTATGCCGAAAACGGAAAATTCGTACCAAATATTTTCGTCTCATTTCGTTTGTGTCTTTAAGAAGCAATCATCAGAAAACGGATTTTCAAAAAAATATTTTTTATTCGTGAATTTAAGGAGGCTATATCTCCTAAGCTATGCGGAAAATTCGTAGTCAGTATTTTCGTTTCATTGCGTCGAGATCTTGAAGAATCAATCATCAGATAACAGATTTTCAATAAATATATTTTATTCGTGACCTTAAGGAGGCTATATCTTCTTCACTATGCCGAAAACGGCAAATTCGAATCAGTATTTTCGTTTCATTTCGTTGAGATCTTGAAGAATCAATCATCAGATAACGGATTTTCAATAAATATATTTTATTCGTGACCGTAAAGAGGCTATATCTCCTAAACTATGCCGAAAACGGAAAATTAGTGCTCGGTATTTTCGTTTCATTTTGTCGAGATCTTGAAGAATCAATCATCAGATAACGGATTTTCTATAAATATATTTTATTCGTGACCTTAAGGAAGCTATATCTCCTAAACTATGCGGAAAATTCTTAGTCAGTATTTTCGTTTCATTTCATCGAGATCTTGAAGAATCAATCATCAGATAACGGATTTTCAATAAATGTATTTTATTCCTGACCTTAAGGAGGCTACATCTTCTTCACTATGCCGAAAACGGCAAATTCGAATCAGTATTTTCCTTTCATTTTGTCGAGATCTTGAAGAATCAATCATCAGATTACGGATTTTCAATAAATATATTTTATTCGTGACCTTAAGAAAGCTTTATCTCCTAAACTATGCCGAAAATGGAAAATTCGTACCAAATATTTTCGTCTCATTTCGTTTGTGTCTTTAAGAAGCAATCATCAGAAAACGGATTTTCAAAAAAATATTTTTTATTCGTGAATTTAAGGAGGCTATATCTCCTAAACTATGCGGAAAATTCGTAGTCAGTATTTTCGTTTCATTGCGTCGAGATCTTGAAGAATCAATCATCAGATAACGGATTTTCAATAAATATATTTTATTCGTGACCTTAAGGAGGCTACATCTTCTTCACTATGCCGAAAACGGCAAATTCGTACTCAGTATTTTCGTTTCATTTCGTTGAGATCTTGAAGAATCAATCATCAGATAACGGATTTTCAATAAATATATTTTATTCGTGACCGTAAAGAGGCTATATCTCCTAAACTATGCCGAAAACGGAAAATTAGTGCTCGGTATTTTCGTTTTATTTTGTCGAGATCTTGAAGAATCAATCATCAGATAACGGATTTTCTATAAATATATTTTATTCGTGACCTTAAGGAAGCTATATCTCCTAAACTATGCGGAAAATTCTTAGTCAGTATTTTCGTTTCATTTCGTCGAGATCTTGAAGAATCAATCATCAGATAACGGATTTTCAATAAATATATTTTATTCTTGACCTTAAGGAGGCTACATCTTCTTCACTATGCCGAAAACGGCAAATTCGACTCAGTATTTTCGTTTCATTTCGTTGAGATCTTGAAGAATCAATCATCAGATAACGGATTTTCAATAAATATATTTTATTCGTGACCGTAAAGAGGCTATATCTCCTAAACTATGCCGAAAACGGAAAATTAGTGCTCGGTATTTTCGTTTCATTTTGTCGAGATCTTGAAGAATCAATCATCAGATAACGGATTTTCTATAAATATATTTTATTCGTGACCTTAAGGAAGCTATATCTCCTAAACTATGCGGAAAATTCTTAGTCAGTATTTTCGTTTCATTTCGTCGAGATCTTGAAGAATCAATCATCAGATTACTGATTTTCAATAAATATATTTTATTCGTGACCGTAAAGAGGCTATATCTCCTAAACTATGCCGAAAATGGAAAATTCGTACCAAATATTTTCGTCTCATTTCGTTTGTGTCTTTAAGAATCAATCATCAGAAAACGGATTTTCAAAAAAATATTTTTATTCGTGAATTTAAAGAGGCTATATCTCCTAAGCTATGCGGAAAATTCGTAGTCAGTATTTTCGTTTCATTGCGTCGAGATCTTGAAGAATCAATCATCAGATAACGGATTTTCAATAAATATATTTTATTCGTGACCTTAAGGAGGCTACATCTTCTTCACTATGCCGAAAACGGCAAATTCGAATCAGTATTTTCGTTTCATTTCGTCGAGATCTTGAAGAATCAATCATCAGATAACGGATTTTCAATAAATATATTTCATTCGTGACCGTAAAGAGGCTATATCTCCTAAACTATGCCGAAAACGGAAAATTAGTGCTCGGTATTTTCGTTTCATTTTGTCGAGATCTTGAAGAATCAATCATCAGATAACGGATTTTCTATAAATATATTTTATTCGTGACCTTAAGGAAGCTATATCTCCTAAACTATGCGGAAAATTCGTAGTCAGTATTTTCGTTTCATTTCGTCGAGATCTTGAAGAATCAATCATCAGATAACGGATTTTCAATAAATATATTTTATTCGTGACCTTAAGGAGGCTAAATCTTCCTCACTATGCCGAAAACGCCAAATTCGAATCAGTATTTTCGTTTAATTTCGTCGAGATCTTGAAGAATCAATCATCAGATAACGGATTTTCAATAAATATATTTTATTCGTGACCGTAAAGAGGCTATATCTCCTAAACTATGCCGAAAACGGGAAATTAGTGCTCGATATTTTCGTTTCATTTTGTCGAGATCTTGAAGAATCAATCATCAGATAACGGATTTTCAATAAATATATTTTATTCGTGACCTTAAGGAGGCTACATCTTCTTCACTATGCCGAAAACGGCAAATTCGAATCAGTATTTTCGTTTCATTTTGTCGAGATCTTGAAGAATCAATCATCAGATTACGGATTTTCAATAAATATATTTTATTCGTGACCTTAAGGAAGCTATATCTCCTAAACTATGCGGAAAATTCTTAGTCAGTATTTTCGTTTCATTTCGTCGAGATCTTGAAGAATCAATCATCAGATAACGGATTTTCAATAAATATATTTTATTCGTGACCTTAAGGAGGCTACATCTTCTTCACTATGCCGAAAACGGCAAATTCGAGTCAGTATTTTCGTTTCATTTTGTCGAGATCTTGAAGAATCAATCATTAGATTACGGATTTTCAATAAATATATTTTATTCGTGACCTTAAGAAAGCTATATCTCCTAAACTATGCCGAAAATGGAAAATTCGTACCAAATATTTTCGTCTCATTTCGTTTGTGTCTTTAAGAAGCAATCATCAGAAAACGGATTATCAAAAAAATATTTTTTATTCGTGAATTTAAGGAGGCTATATCTCCTAAGCTATGCGGAAAATTCGTAGTCAGTATTTTCGATTCATTGCGTCGAGATCATGAAGAATCAATCAACAGATAACGAATTTTCAATAAATATATTTTATTCGTGACCTTAAGGAACCTATATCTCCCAAACTATTCCGAAAACGGAAAATTAGTACTCGGTATTTTCGTTTCATTTCGTCGACATCTTGAAGAATCAATCATCAGATAACGGATTTTCAATATATATATTTTATTCGTGACTTTAAGGAAGCTATATCTCCTAAACTATGCAGAAAACGGAAAATTAGTACTCAGTATTTCGTTTTAAACTATGCCGAAAACGAAAAATTAGTACTCGGTATTTTCGTTTCATTTTGTTGAGATCTTGAAGAATCAATCATCAGATTACGGATTTTCAATAAATATATTTTATTCTTGACTTTAAGGAAGCTATATCTCCTGAGCTATGCCAAAAACGGAAAATTCGTTCCAAATATTTTCGTCTCATTTCGTTTACGTCTTTAAGAAGCAATCATCAGAAAACAGATTTTCAAAAAAATATTTTTTATTCGTGAATTTAAGGAGAATATATCTCCTAATCTATGCCGAAAGCTGAAAATTCTTAGTCAGTATTTTCGTTTCATTTCGTCGAGATCTTGAAGAATCAATCATCAGATAACGGATTTTCAATAAATATATTTTTTTCGTGACCTTAAGGAAGCTATATCTCCTAAACTATGCCGAAAACGAAAAATTAGGACTCGGTATTTTCGTTTAATTTTGTCGAGATCTTGAAGAATCAATCATCAGATTACGGATTTTCAATAAATATATTTTATTCGTGACTTTAAGGAAGCTATATCTCCTGAGCTATGCCAAAAACGGAAAATTCGTTCCAAATATTTTCGTTTCATTTCGTTTACGTCTTTAAGAAGCAATCATCAGAAAACGGACTTTCAAAAAAATATTTTTTATTCGTGAATTTAAGGAGAATATATCTCCTAATCTATGCCGAAAGCGGAAAATTCGTACTCAGTATTTTCGATTCATTGCGTCGAGATCATGAAGAATCAATCAACAGATAACGAATTTTCAATAAATATATTTTATTCGTGACCTTAAGGAACCTATATCTCCCAAACTATTCCGAAAACGGAAAATTAGTACTCGGTATTTTCGTTTCATTTCGTCGACATCTTGAAGAATCAATCATCAGATAACGGATTTTCAATATATATATTTTATTCGTGACTTTAAGGAAGCTATATCTCCTAAACTATGCAGAAAACGGAAAATTAGTACTCAGTATTTCGTTTTAAACTATGCCGAAAACGAAAAATTAGTACTCGGTATTTTCGTTTCATTTTGTTGAGATCTTGAAGAATCAATCATCAGATTACGGATTTTCAATAAATATATTTTATTCTTGACTTTAAGGAAGCTATATCTCCTGAGCTATGCCAAAAACGGAAAATTCGTTCCAAATATTTTCGTCTCATTTCGTTTACGTCTTTAAGAAGCAATCATCAGAAAACGGATTTTCAAAAAAATATTTTTTATTCGTGAATTTAAGGAGAATATATCTCCTAATCTATGCCGAAAGCTGAAAATTCGTACTCAGTATTTTCATTTCATTTCATCGAGATCTTGAAGAATCAATCATCTGATAACGGATTTTCAATAAATATATTTTATTCGTGACCGTAAGGAGGCCATATCTTCTATACTGTGCCGAAAACGGAAAATTCGTACTCAGTATTTTCGTTTCATTTCGTCGAGATCTTGAAGAATCAATCATCAGATAACGGATTTTCAATAAATATATTTTATTCGTGACCTTAAGGAAGCTATATCTCCTAAACTATGCCGAAAAAGAAAAATTATTACTCGGTATTTTCGTTTTCAATAATAATGTAAAATATGCGGAAAATTCGTACTCAGTATTTTCGTTTCATTTCGTCGAGATCTTGAAGAATCAATCATCAGATAACGGATTTTCAATAAATATATTTTATTCGTGACCTTAAGGAGGCTATATCTCCTAAACTATGCCGAAAACGAAAAATTAGGACTCGGTATTTTCGTTTAATTTTGTCGAGATCTTGAAGAATCAATCATCAGATTACGGATTTTCAATAAATATATTTTATTCGTGACTTTAAGGAAGCTATATCTCCTGAGCTATGCCAAAAACGGAAAATTCGTTCCAAATATTTTCGTCTCATTTCGTTTACGTCTTTAAGAAGCAATCATCAGAAAACGGACTTTCAAAAAAATATTTTTTATTAGTGAATTTAAGGAGAATATATCTCCTAATCTATGCCGAAAGCGGAAAATTCGTACTCAGTATTTTCGTTTCATTTCATCGAGATCTTGAAGAATTAATCATCAGATAACGGATTTTCAATAAATATATTTTATTCGTGACCGTAAGGAGGCCATATCTTCTATACTGTGCCGAAAACGGAAAATTCGTACTCAGTATTTTCGTTTCATTTCGTCGAGATCTTGAAGAATCAATCATCAGATAACGGATTTTCAATAAATATATTTTATTCGTGACCTTAAGGAAGCTTTATCTCCTAAACTATGCCGAAAACGGAAAATTCGTACCAAATATTTTCGTCTCATTTCGTTTGTGTCTTTAAGAAGCAATCATCAGAAAATGGATTTTCAAAAAAATATTTTTTATTCGTGACTTTAAGGAAGCTATATCTCCTAAACTATGCAGGAAACGGAAAATGAACTCAGTATTTTCGTTTCATTTCGTCGAGATCTTGAAGAATCAATCATCAGATAATTTCGAATCAGTATTTTCGTTTCATCGTCGGGATCTTGAAGAATCAATCATCAGATAACGGATTTTCAATAAATATATTTTATTCGTGACCTTAAGGAACCTATATCTCCCAAACTATTCCGAAAACGGAAAATTAGTACTCGGTATTTTCGTTTCATTTCGTCGACATCTTGAAGAATCAGTCATCAGATAACGGATTTTCAATATATATATTTTATTCGTGACTTTAAGGAAGCTATATCTCCTAAACTATGCAGAAAACGGAAAATTAGTACTCAGTATTTTCGTTTCATTTCGTCGAGATCTTGAAGAATCAATCATCAGATAATTTCGAATCAGTATTTTCGTTTCATTTTGTCGGGATCTTGAAGAATCAATCATCAGATAACGGATTTTCAATAAATATATTTTATTCGTGACCTTAAGGAACCTATATCTCCCAAACTATTCCGAAAACGGAAAATTAGTACTCGGTTTCATTTCGTCGACATCTTGAAGAATCAATCATCAGATAACGGATTTTCAATAAATATATTTTATTCGTGACCTTAAGGATATAAATATTTTTTATTCGTGAATTTAAGGAGAATATATCTCCTAATCTATGCCGAAAGCGGAAAATTCGTACTCAGTATTTTCGTTTCATTTCATCGAGATCTTGAAGAATCAATCATCAGATAACGGATTTTCAATAAATATATTTTATTCGTGACCGTAAGGAGGCCATATCTTCTATACTATGCCGAAAACGGAAAATTCATACTCAGTATTTTCGTTTCATTTCGTCGAGATCTTGAAGAATCAATCATCCGATAACGGATTTTCAATAAATATATTTTATTCGTGACCTTAAGGAAGCTATATCTCCTAAACTATGCCGAAAACGGAAAATTCGTACCAAATATTTTCGTCTCATTTCGTTTTTGTCTTTAAGAAGCAATCATCAAAAAACGGATTTTCAAAAAAATATTTTTTATTCGTGACTTTAAGGAAGCTATATCTTCTATACTATGCCGAAGACGGAAAATTCATACTCAGTATTTTCGTTTCATTTCGTCGAGATCTTGAAGAATCAATCATCAGATAACGGATTTTCAATAAATATATTTTATTCGTGACCTTAAGGAAGCTATATCTCCTAAACTATGCCGAAAACGGAAAATTCGTACCAAATATTTTCGTCTCATTTCGTTTGTGTCTTTAAGAAGCAATCATCAGAAAACGGATTTTCAAAAAAATATTTTTTATTCGTGACTTTAAGGAAGCTATATCTCCTAAACTATGCAGAAAACGGAAAATTAGTACTCAGTATTTTCATCATTTCATCGAGATCTTGAAGAATCAATCATCAGATAACGGATTTTCAATAAATATATTTTATTCGTGACCTTAAGGAGGCTACATCTTCTTCACTATGCCGAAAACGGCAAATTCGACTCAGTATTTTCGTTTCATTTCGTTGAGATCTTGAAGAATCAATCATCAGATAACGGATTTTCAATAAATATATTTTATTCGTGACCTTAAGGATATAAATATTTTTTATTCGTGAATTTAAGGAGAATATATCTCCCAAACTATTCCGAAAACGGAAAATTAGTACTCGGTATTTTCGATTCATTTCGTCGACATCTTGAAGAATCAATCATCAGATAACGGATTTTCAATAAATATATTTTATTCGTGACCTTAAGGATATAAATATTTTTTATTCGTGAATTTAAGGAGAATATATCTCCTAATCTATGCCGAAAGCGGAAAATTCGTACTCAGTATTTTCGTTTCATTTCATCGAGATCTTGAAGAATCAATCATCAGATAACGGATTTTCAATAAATATATTTTATTCGTGACCGTAAGGAGGCCATATCTTCTATACTATGCCGAAAACGGAAAATTCATACTCAGTATTTTCGTTTCATTTCGTCGAGATCTTGAAGAATCAATCATCAGATAACGGATTTTCAATAAATATATTTTATTCGTGACCTTAAGGAAGCTATATCTCCTAAACTATGCCGAAAACGGAAAATTCGTACCAAATATTTTCGTCTCATTTCGTTTGTGTCTTTAAGAAGCAATCATCAGAAAACGGATTTTCAAAAAAATATTTTTTATTCGTGACTTTAAGGAAGCTATATCTCCTAAACTATGCAGAAAACGGAAAATTAGTACTCAGTATTTTCGTTTCATTTCGTCGAGATCTTGAAGAATCAATCATCAGATAACGGATTTTCAATAAATATATTTTATTCGTGACCTTAAGGAAGCTATATCTCCTAAACTATGCCGAAAACGGAAAATTCGTACCAAATATTTTCGTCTCATTTCGTTTGTGTCTTTAAGAAGCAATCATCAGAAAACGGATTTTCAAAAAATATTTTTTATTCGTGACTTTAAGGAAGCTATATCTCCTAAACTATGCAGAAAACGGAAAATTAGTACTCAGTATTTTCGTTTCATTTCATCGAGATCTTGAAGAATCAATCATCAGATAACGGATTTTCAATAAATATATTTTATTCGTGACCTTAAGGAGGCTACATCTTCTTCACTATGCCGAAAACGGCAAATTCGACTCAGTATTTTCGTTTCATTTCGTTGAGATCTTGAAGAATCAATCATCAGATAACGGATTTTCAATAAATATATTTTATTCGTGACCTTAAGGATATAAATATTTTTTATTCGTGAATTTAAGGAGAATATATCTCCCAAACTATTCCGAAAACGGAAAATTAGTACTCGGTATTTTCGTTTCATTTCGTCGACATCTTGAAGAATCAATCATCAGATAACGGATTTTCAATAAATATATTTTATTCGTGACCTTAAGGATATAAATATTTTTTATTCGTGAATTTAAGGAGAATATATCTCCTAATCTATGCCGAAAGCGGAAAATTCGTACTCAGTATTTTCGTTTCATTTCATCGAGTGACCTTAAGGATATAAATATTTTTTATTCGTGAATTTAAGGAGAATATATCTCCTAATCTATGCCGAAAGCGGAAAATTCGTACTCAGTATTTTCGTTTCATTTCATCGAGATCTTGAAGAATCAATCATCAGATAACGGATTTTCAATAAATATATTTTATTCGTGACCGTAAGGAGGCCATATCTTCTATACTATGCCGAAAACGGAAAATTCATACTCAGTATTTTCGTTTCATTTCGTCGAGATCTTGAAGAATCAATCATCAGATAACGGATTTTCAATAAATATATTTTATTCGTGACCTTAAGGAAGCTATATCTCCTAAACTATGCCGAAAACGGAAAATTCGTACCAAATATTTTCGTCTCATTTCGTTTGTGTCTTTAAGAAGCAATCATCAGAAAACGGATTTTCAAAAAAATATTTTTTATTCGTGACTTTAAGGAAGCTATATCTCCTAAACTATGCAGAAAACGGAAAATTAGTACTCAGTATTTTCGTTTCATTTCGTCGAGATCTTGAAGAATCAATCATCAGATAACGGATTTTCAATAAATATATTTTATTCGTGACCTTAAGGAAGCTATATCTCCTAAACTATGCCGAAAACGGAAAATTCGTACCAAATATTTTCGTCTCATTTCGTTTGTGTCTTTAAGAAGCAATCATCAGAAAACGGATTTTCAAAAAAATATTTTTTATTCGTGACTTTAAGGAAGCTATATCTCCTAAACTATGCAGAAAACGGAAAATTAGTACTCAGTATTTTCGTTTCATTTCATCGAGATCTTGAAGAATCAATCATCAGATAACGGATTTTCAATAAATATATTTTATTCGTGACCTTAAGGAGGCTACATCTTCTTCACTATGCCGAAAACGGCAAATTCGACTCAGTATTTTCGTTTCATTTCGTTGAGATCTTGAAGAATCAATCATCAGATAACGGATTTTCAATAAATATATTTTATTCGTGACCTTAAGGATATAAATATTTTTTATTCGTGAATTTAAGGAGAATATATCTCCCAAACTATTCCGAAAACGGAAAATTAGTACTCGGTATTTTCGTTTCATTTCGTCGACATCTTGAAGAATCAATCATCAGATAACGGATTTTCAATAAATATATTTTATTCGTGACCTTAAGGATATAAATATTTTTTATTCGTGAATTTAAGGAGAATATATCTCCTAATCTATGCCGAAAGCGGAATATTCGTACTCAGTTCTTTTCGTTTCAAGTCAATCATCAGATAACGGATATAAATATTTTTTATTCGTGAATTTAAGGAGAATATATCTCCTAATCTATGCCGAAAGCGGAAAATTCGTACTCAGTATTTTCGTTTCATTTCATCGAGATCTTGAAGAATCAATCATCAGATAACGGATTTTCAATAAATATATTTTATTCGTGACCGTAAGGAGGCCATATCTTCTATACTATGCCGAAAACGGAAAATTCATACTCAGTATTTTCGTTTCATTTCGTCGAGATCTTGAAGAATCAATCATCAGATAACGGATTTTCAATAAATATATTTTATTCGTGACCTTAAGGAAGCTATATCTCCTAAACTATGCCGAAAACGGAAAATTCGTACCAAATATTTTCGTCTCATTTCGTTTGTGTCTTTAAGAAGCAATCATCAGAAAACGGATTTTCAAAAAAATATTTTTTATTCGTGACTTTAAGGAAGCTATATCTCCTCTCCTATGAAAAATTAGTACTCAGTATTTTCGTTTCATTTCGTCGAGATCTTGAAGAATCAATCATCAGATAACGGATTTTCAATAAATATATTTTATTCGTGACCTTAAGGAAGCTATATCTCCTAAACTATGCCGAAAACGGAAAATTCGTACCAAATATTTTCGTCTCATTTCGTTTGTGTCTTTAAGAAGCAATCATCAGAAAACGGATTTTCAAAAAAATTTTTTTTATTCGTGACTTTAAGGAAGCTATATCTCCTAAACTATGCAGAAAACGGAAAATTAGTACTCAGTATTTTCGTTTCATTTCATCGAGATCTTGAAGAATCAATCATCAGATAACGGATTTTCAATAAATATATTTTATTCGTGACCTTAAGGAGGCTACATCTTCTTCACTATGCCGAAAACGGCAAATTCGACTCAGTATTTTCGTTTCATTTCGTTGAGATCTTGAAGAATCAATCATCAGATAACGGATTTTCAATAAATATATTTTATTCGTGACCTTAAGGATATAAATATTTTTTATTCGTGAATTTAAGGAGAATATATCTCCCAAACTATTCCGAAAACGGAAAATTAGTACTCGGTATTTTCGTTTCATTTCGTCGACATCTTGAAGAATCAATCATCAGATAACGGATTTTCAATAAATATATTTTATTCGTGACCTTAAGGATATAAATATTTTTTATTCGTGAATTTAAGGAGAATATATCTCCTAATCTATGCCGAAAGCGGAAAATTCGTACTCAGTATTTTCGTTTCATTTCATCGAGATCTTGAAGAATCAATCATCAGATAACGGATTTTCAATAAATATATTTTATTCGTGACCGTAAGGAAGCTATATCTCCTAAACTATGCCGAAAACGGAAAATTCGTACCAAATATTTTCGTCTCATTTCGTTTGTGTCTTTAAGAAGCAATCATCAGAAAACGGATTTTCAAAAAATATTTTTTATTCGTGACTTTAAGGAAGCTATATCTCCTAAACTATGCAGAAAACGGAAAATTAGTACTCAGTATTTTCGTTTCATTTCGTCGAGATCTTGAAGAATCAATCATCAGATAACGGATTTTCAATAAATATATTTTATTCGTGACCTTAAGGAAGCTATATCTCCTAAACTATGCCGAAAACGGAAAATTCGTACCAAATATTTTCGTCTCATTTCGTTTGTGTCTTTAAGAAGCAATCATCAGAAAACGGATTTTCAAAAAAATATATTTTTATTCGTGACTTTAAGGAAGCTATATCTCCTAAACTATGCAGAAAACGGAAAATTAGTACTCAGTATTTTCGTTTCATTTCATCGAGATCTTGAAGAATCAATCATCAGATAACGGATTTTCAATAAATATATTTTATTCGTGACCTTAAGGAGGCTACATCTTCTTCACTATGCCGAAAACGGCAAATTCGACTCAGTATTTTCGTTTCATTTCGTTGAGATCTTGAAGAATCAATCATCAGATAACGGATTTTCAATAAATATATTTTATTCGTGACCTTAAGGATATAAATTTTTTTTATTCGTGAATTTAAGGAGAATATATCTCCCAAACTATTCCGAAAACGGAAAATTAGTACTCGGTATTTTCGTTTCATTTCGTCGACATCTTGAAGAATCAATCATCAGATAACGGATTTTCAATAAATATATTTTATTCGTGACCTTAAGGATATAAATATTTTTTATTCGTGAATTTAAGGAGAATATATCTCCTAATCTATGCCGAAAGCGGAAAATTCGTACTCAGTATTTTCGTTTCATTTCGTCGAGATCTTGAAAAATCAATCATCAGATAACGGATTTTCAATAAATATATTTTATTCGTGACCGTAAGGAGGCCATATCTTCTATACTATGCCGAAAACGGAAAATTCATACTCAGTATTTTCGTTTCATTTTGTCGAGATCTTGAAGAATCAATCATCAGATAACGGATTTTCAATAAATATATATTATTCGTGACCTTAAGGAAGCTATATCTCCTAAACTATGCCGAAAACGGAAAATTCGTACCAAATATTTTCGTCTCATTTCGTTTGTGTCTTTAAGAAGCAATCATCAGAAAACGGATTTTCAAAAAAATATTTTTATTTGTGACTTTAAGGAAGCTATATCTCCTAAACTATGCAGAAAACGGAAAATTAGTACTCAGTATTTTCGTTTCATTTCGTCGAGATCTTGAAGAATCAATCATCAGATAACGGATTTTCAATAAATATATTTTATTCGTGACCTTAAGGAAGCTATATCTCCTAAACTATGCCGAAAACGGAAAATTCGTACCAAATATTTTCGTCCCATTTCGTTTGTGTCTTTAAGAAGCAATCATCAGAAAACGGATTTTCAAAAAAATATTTTTTATTCGTGACTTTAAGGAAGCTATATCTCCTAAACTATGCAGAAAACGGAAAATTAGTACTCAGTATTTTCGTTTCATTTCATCGAGATCTTGAAGAATCAATCATCAGATAACGGATTTTCAATAAATATATTTTATTCGTGACCTTAAGGAGGCTACATCTTCTTCACTATGCCGAAAACGGCAAATTCGACTCAGTATTTTCGTTTCATTTCGTTGAGATCTTGAAGAATCAATCATCAGATAACGGATTTTCAATAAATATATTTTATTCGTGACCTTAAGGATATAAATATTTTTATTCGTAAATTTAAGGAGAATATATCTCCCAAACTATTCCGAAAACGGAAAATTAGTACTCGGTATTTTCGTTTCATTTCGTCGACATCTTGAAGAATCAATCATCAGATAACGGATTTTCAATAAATATATTTTATTCGTGACCTTAAGGATATAAATATTTTTTATTCGTGAATTTAAGGAGAATATATCTCCTAATCTATGCCGAAAGCGGAAAATTCGTACTCAGTATTTTCGTTTCATTTCATCGAGATCTTGAAGAATCAATCATCAGATAACGGATTTTCAATAAATATATTTTATTCGTGACCGTAAGGAGGCCATATCTTCTATACTATGCCGAAAACGGAAAATTCATACTTAGTATTTTCGTTTCATTTTGTCGAGATCTTGAAGAATCAATCATCAGATAACGGATTTTCAATAAATATATTTTATTCGTGACCTTAAGGAAGCTATATCTCCTAAACTATGCCGAAAACGGAAAATTCGAACCAAATATTTTCGTCTCATTTCGTTTGTGTCTTTAAGAAGCAATCATCAGAAAACGGATTTTCAAAAAAATATTTTTTATTCGTGACTTTAAGGAAGCTATATCTCCTAAACTATGCAGAAAACGGAAAATTAGTACTCTGTATTTTCGTTTCATTTCGTCGAGATCTTGAAGAATCAATCATCAGATAACGGATTTTCAATAAATATATTTTATTCGTGACCTTAAGGAAGCTATATCTCCTAAACTATGCCGAAAACGGAAAATTCGTACCAAATATTTTCGTCTCATTTCGTTTGTGTCTTTAAGAAGCAATCATCAGAAAACGGATTTTCAAAAAAATATTTTTTATTCGTGACTTTAAGGAAGCTATATCTACTAAACTATGCAGAAAACGGAAAATTAGTACTCAGTATTTTCGTTTCATTTCATCGAGATCTTGAAGAATCAATCATCAGATAACGGATTTTCAATAAATATATTTTATTCGTGACCTTAAGGAGGCTACATCTTCTTCACTATGCCGAAAACGGCAAATTCGACTCAGTATTTTCGTTTCATTTCGTTGAGATCTTGAAGAATCAATCATCAGATAACGGATTTTCAATAAATATATTTTATTCGTGACCTTAAGGATATAAATATTTTTTATTCGTGAATTTAAGGAGAATATATCTCCCAAACTATTCCGAAAACGGAAAATTAGTACTCGGTATTTTCGTTTCATTTCGTCGACATCTTGAAGAATCAATCATCAGATAACGGATTTTCAATAAATATATTTTATACGTGACCTTAAGGATATAAATATTTTTATTCGTGAATTTAAGGAGAATATATCTCCTAATCTATGCCGAAAGCGGAAAATTCGTACTCAGTATTTTCGTTTCATTTCATCGAGATCTTGAAGAATCAATCATCAGATAACGGATTTTCAATAAATATATTTTATTCGTGACCGTAAGGAGGCCATATCTTCTATACTATGCCGAAAACGGAAAATTCATACTCAGTATTTTCGTTTCATTTCGTCGAGATCTTGAAGAATCAATCATCAGATAACGGATTTTCAATAAATATATTTTATTCGTGACCTTAAGGAAGCTATATCTCCTAAACTATGCCGAAAACGGAAAATTCGTACCAAATATTTTCGTCTCATTTCGTTTGTGTCTTTAAGAAGCAATCATCAGAAAACGGATTTTCAAAAAATATTTTTTATTCGTGACTTTAAGGAAGCTATATCTCCTAAACTATGCAGAAAACGGAAAATTAGTACTCAGTATTTTCGTTTCATTTCGTCGAGATCTTGAAGAATCAATCATCAGATAACGGATTTTCAATAAATATATTTTATTCGTGACCTTAAGGAAGCTATATCTCCTAAACTATGCCGAAAACGGAAAATTCGTACCAAATATTTTCGTCTCATTTCGTTTGTGTCTTTAAGAAGCAATCATCAGAAAACGGATTTTCAAAAAATATTTTTTATTCGTGACTTTAAGGAAGCTATATCTCCTAAACTATGCAGAAAACGGAAAATTAGTACTCAGTATTTTCGTTTCATTTCATCGAGATCTTGAAGAATCAATCATCAGATAACGGATTTTCAATAAATATATTTTATTCGTGACCTTAAGGAGGCTACATCTTCTTCACTATGCCGAAAACGGCAAATTCGACTCAGTATTTTCGTTTCATTTCGTTGAGATCTTGAAGAATCAATCATCAGATAACGGATTTTCAATAAATATATTTTATTCGTGACCTTAAGGATATAAATATTTTTTATTCGTGAATTTAAGGAGAATATATCTCCCAAACTATTCCGAAAACGGAAAATTAGTACTCGGTATTTTCGTTTCATTTCGTCGACATCTTGAAGAATCAATCATCAGATAACGGATTTTCAATAAATATATTTTATTCGTGACCTTAAGGATATAAATATTTTTTATTCGTGAATTTAAGGAGAATATATCTCCTAATCTATGCCGAAAGCGGAAAATTCGTACTCAGTATTTTCGTTTCATTTCATCGAGATCTTGAAGAATCAATCATCAGATAACGGATTTTCAATAAATATATTTTATTCGTGACCGTAAGGAAGCTATATCTCCTAAACTATGCCGAAAACGGAAAATTCGTACCAAATATTTACGTCTCATTTCGTTTGTGTCTTTAAGAAGCAATCATCAGAAAACGGATTTTCAAAAAAATATTTTTTATTCGTGACTTTAAGGAAGCTATATCTCCTAAACTATGCAGAAAACGGAAAATTAGTACTCAGTATTTTCGTTTCATTTCGTCGAGATCTTGAAGAATCAATCATCAGATAACGGATTTTCAATAAATATATTTTATTCGTGACCTTAAGGAGGCTACATCTTCTTCACTATGCCGAAAACGGCAAATTCGACTCAGTATTTTCGTTTCATTTCGTTGAGATCTTGAAGAATCAATCATCAGATAACGGATTTTCAATAAATATATTTTATTCGTGACCTTAAGGATATAAATATTTTTTATTCGTGAATTTAAGGAGAATATATCTCCCAAACTATTCCGAAAACGGAAAATTAGTACTCGGTATTTTCGTTTCATTTCGTCGACATCTTGAAGAATCAATCATCAGATAACGGATTTTCAATAAATATATTTTATTCGTGACCTTAAGGATATAAATATTTTTTATTCGTGAATTTAAGGAGAATATATCTCCTAATCTATGCCGAAAGCGGAAAATTCGTACTCAGTATTTTCGTTTCATTTCGTCGAGATCTTGAAGAATCAATCATCAGATAACGGATTTTCAATAAATATATTTTATTCGTGACCGTAAGGAGGCCATATCTTCTATACTATGCCGAAAACGGAAAATTCATACTCAGTATTTTCGTTTCATTTTGTCGAGATCTTGAAGAATCAATCATCAGATAACGGTTTTTCAATAAATATATATTATTCGTGACCTTAAGGAAGCTATATCTCCTAAACTATGCCGAAAACGGAAAATTCGTACCAAATATTTTCGTCTCATTTCGTTTGTGTCTTTAAGAAGCAATCATCAGAAAACGGATTTTCAAAAAAATATTTTTTATTCGTGACTTTAAGGAAGCTATATCTCCTAAACTATGCAGAAAACGGAAAATTAGTACTCAGTATTTTCGTTTCATTTCGTCGAGATCTTGAAGAATCAATCATCAGATAACGGATTTTCAATAAATATATTTTATTCGTGACCTTAAGGAAGCTATATCTCCTAAACTATGCCGAAAACGGAAAATTCGTACCAAATATTTTCGTCCCATTTCGTTTGTGTCTTTAAGAAGCAATCATCAGAAAACGGATTTTCAAAAAATATTTTTTATTCGTGACTTTAAGGAAGCTATATCTCCTAAACTATGCAGAAAACGGAAAATTAGTACTCAGTATTTTCGTTTCATTTCATCGAGATCTTGAAGAATCAATCATCAGATAACGGATTTTCAATAAATATATTTTATTCGTGACCTTAAGGAGGCTACATCTTCTTCACTATGCCGAAAACGGCAAATTCGACTCAGTATTTTCGTTTCATTTCGTTGAGATCTTGAAGAATCAATCATCAGATAACGGATTTTCAATAAATATATTTTATTCGTGACCTTAAGGATATAAATATTTTTTATTCGTAAATTTAAGGAGAATATATCTCCCAAACTATTCCGAAAACGGAAAATTAGTACTCGGTATTTTCGTTTCATTTCGTCGACATCTTGAAGAATCAATCATCAGATAACGGATTTTCAATAAATATATTTTATTCGTGACCTTAAGGATATAAATATTTTTATTCGTGAATTTAAGGAGAATATATCTCCTAATCTATGCCGAAAGCGGAAAATTCGTACTCAGTATTTTCGTTTCATTTCATCGAGATCTTGAAGAATCAATCATCAGATAACGGATTTTCAATAAATATATTTTATTCGTGACCGTAAGGAGGCCATATCTTCTATACTATGCCGAAAACGGAAAATTCATACTTAGTATTTTCGTTTCATTTTGTCGAGATCTTGAAGAATCAATCATCAGATAACGGATTTTCAATAAATATATTTTATTCGTGACTTTAAGGAAGCTATATCTCCTAAACTATGCCGAAAACGGAAAATTCGTACTAAATATTTTCGTCTCATTTCGTTTGTGTCTTTAAGAAGCAATCATCAGAAAACGGATTTTCAAAAAAATATTTTTTATTCGTGACTTTAAGGAAGCTATATCTCCTAAACTATGCAGAAAACGGAAAATTAGTACTCAGTATTTTCGTTTCATTTCGTCGAGATCTTGAAGAATCAATCATCAGATAACGGATTTTCAATAAATATATTTTATTCGTGACCTTAAGGAAGCTATATCTCCTAAACTATGCCGAAAACGGAAAATTCGTACCAAATATTTTCGTCTCATTTCGTTTGTGTCTTTAAGAAGCAATCATCAGAAAACGGATTTTCAAAAAAATATTTTTTATTCGTGACTTTAAGGAAGCTATATCTACTAAACTATGCAGAAAACGGAAAATTAGTACTCAGTATTTTCGTTTCATTTCATCGAGATCTTGAAGAATCAATCATCAGATAACGGATTTTCAATAAATATATTTTATTCGTGACCTTAAGGAGGCTACATCTTCTTCACTATGCCGAAAACGGCAAATTCGACTCAGTATTTTCGTTTCATTTTGTCGAGATCTTGAAGAATCAATCATCAGATAACGGATTTTCTATAAATATATTTTATTCGTGACCTTAAGGAAGCTATATCTCCTAAACTATGCGGAAAATTCTTAGTCAGTATTTTCGTTTCATTTCGTCGAGATCTTGAAGAATCAATCATCAGATAACGGATTTTCAATAAATATATTTTATTCGTGACCTTAAGGAACTTATATCTCCCAAACTATTCCGAAAACGGAAATAAGTACTGGGTATTTTCGTTTCATTTCGTCGACATCTTGAAGAATCAATCATCAGATAACGGATTTTCAATATATATATTATATTCGTGACTTTAAGGAAGCTATATCTCCTAAACTATGCAGAAAACGGAAAATTAGTACTCAGTATTTTCGTTTCATTTCGTCGAGATCTTGAAGAATCAATCATCAGATAATTTCGAATCAGTATTTTCGTTTCATTTCGTCGGGATCTTGAAGAATCAATCATCAGATAACGGATTTTTAATAAATATATTTTATTCGTGACCTTAAGGATATAAATATTTTTTATTCGTGAATTTAAGGAGAAAATATCTCCTAATCTATGCCGAAAGCGGAAAATTCGTACTCAGTATTTTCGTTTCATTTCATCGAGTTCTTGAAGAATCAATCATCAGATAACGGATTTTCAATAAATATATTTTATTCGTGACCGTAAGGAGGCCATATCTTCTATACTATGCCGAAAACGGAAAATTCGTACTGAGTATTTTCGTTTCATTTCGTCAAGATCTTGAAGAATCAATCATCAGATAACAGATTTTCAATAAATATATTTTAGTCTTGAGTTTAAGGAGGCTTTATCTCCTAAATTATGCGGAAAATTCGTAGTAAGTATTTTCGTTTCATTTCGTCGAGATCTTGAAGAATCAATCATCAGATAACGCATTTTCAATAAATATATTTTTTTCGTGACCTTAAGGACTTTCACTATGCTGAAAACGGCAAATTCGAATCAGTATTTTCGTTTCATTTCGTCGAGAAGAATCAATCATCAGATAACGGATTTTCAATAAATATATTTTATTCGTGACCGTAAGGAGGCCATATCTTCTATACTATGCCGAAAACGGAAAATTCGTACTCAGTATTTTCGTTTCATTTCGTCGAGATCTTGAAGAATCAATCATCAGATAACGGATTTTCAATAAATATATTTTAGTCGTGAGTTTAAGGAGGCTTTATCTCCTAAACTATGCGGAAAATTCGTACTCAATATTTTCGTCTCATTTTCAAATATTTTATATTATATATTATTTTTTATTCGTGAATTTAAGGAGACTATATCTCCTAATCTATGCCGAATTTAAGGAGACTATGCCGAAAGCGGAAAATTCGTACTCAGTATTTTCGTTTCATTTCATCGAGATCTTGAAGAATCAATCATCAGATAACGGATTTTCAATAAATATATTTTATTCGTGACCTTAAGGAGGCCATATCTTCTATACTATGCCGAAAACGGAAAATTCGTACTCAGTATTTTCGTTTCATTTCGTCGAGATCTTGAAGAATCAATCATCAGATAACGGATTTTCAATAAATATATTTTAGTCGTGAGTTTAAGGAGGCTTTATCTCCTAAACTATGCGGAAAATTCGTAGTAAGTATTTTCGTTTCATTTCGTCGAGATCTTGAAGAATCAATCATCAGATAACGCATTTTCAATAAATATATTTTTTTCGTGACCTTAAGGACTTTCACTATGCTGAAAACGGCAAATTCGAATCAGTATTTTCGTTTCATTTCGTCGAGAAGAATCAATCATCAGATAACGGATTTTCAATAAATATATTTTATTTGTGACCTTAAGGAAGCTATATCTCCTAAACTATGCCGAAAACGGAAAATTCGTACCAAATATTTTCGTCTCATTTCGTTTGTGTCTTTAAGAAGCAATCATCAGAAAACGGATTTTCAAAAAAATATTTTTTATTCGTGAATTTAAGGAGGCTATATCTCCTAAACTATGCGGAAAATTCGTAGTGAGTATTTTCGTTTCATTTCGTCGAGAAGAATCAATCATCAGATAACGGATTTTCAATAAATATATTTTATTTGTGACCTT
The DNA here is from genome assembly GCA_018904035.1 of Zaprionus ornatus. Classification (NCBI taxonomy): domain Eukaryota; kingdom Metazoa; phylum Arthropoda; class Insecta; order Diptera; family Drosophilidae; genus Zaprionus; species Zaprionus ornatus. The sequence continues at coordinate 19,717 of JAEIFZ010000241.1, read as the reverse complement.
AAGGAAGCTATATCTCCTAAACTATGCCGAAAACGGAAAATTCGTACTAAATATTTTCGTTTCATTTTGTCGAGATCTTGAAGAATCAATCATCAGATAACGGATTTTCAAAAAATATTTTTTATTCGTGAATTTAAGGAGACTATATATCCTAAACTATGCCGAAAGCGGAAAATTCGTATCCAGTATTTTCGTTTCATTTCATCGAGATCTTGAAGAATCAATCATCAGATAACGGATTTTCAATAAATATATTTTTTATTCGTGAATTTAAGGAGGCTATATCTCCTAAACTATGCGGAAAATTCGTAGTGAGTATTTTCGTTTCATTTCGTCGAGATCTTAAAGATTCAATCGTCAGATAACGAATTTTCAATAAATATATTTTATTCGTGACCTTAAGGAAGCTATATCTCCTAAACTACGCCGAAAACGGAAAATTAGTACTCGGTATTTTCGTTTCATTTCGTCGAGATCTTGAAGAATCAATCATCAGATAACGGATTTTCAATAAGTATATTTTATTCGTGACCTTAAGGAGGCCATATCTTCTATACTATGCCGAAAACGGCAAATTCGAATCAGTATTTTCGTTTCATTTCGTCGAGATCTTGAAGAATCAATCATCAGATAACGGATTTTCAATAAATATATATTTTAGTCGTGAGTTTAAGGAGGCTATTATCTCCTTAACTATCGAAGACGGAAAATTCGTACTCAATATTTTCGTTTCATTTCGTCGAGATCTTGAAGAATCAATCATCAGATAACGCACTTTCAATAAATATATTTTATTCGTGACCTTAAGGAAGCTATATCTCCTAAACTATGCCAAAAACGAAAAATTAGTACTCGGTATTTTCGTTTCATTTTGTCGAGATCTTGAAGAATCAATCATCAGATTACGGATTTTCAATAAATATATTTTATTCGTGACCTTAAGGAGGCTATATCTCCCAAACTACGCTGAAAACGGAAAATTAGTACTCGGTATTTTCGTTTCATTTCGTCGAGATCTTGAAGAATCAATCATCAGATAACGGATTTTCAATAAATATATTTTATTCGTGACCTTAAGGAGGCCATATCTTCTATACTATGCCGAAAACGGAAAATTCGTACTCAGTATTTTCGTTTCATTTTGTCGAGATCTTGAAGAATCAATAATCAGATAACGGATTTTCAATAAATATATTTTAGTCGTGAGTTTAAGGAGGCTTTATCTCCTAAACTATGCGGAAAATTCGTAGTAAGTATTTTCGTTTCATTTCGTCGAGATCTTGAAGAATCAATCATCAGATAACGGATTTTCAATAAATATATTTTATTCGTGACCTTAAGGAGGCTATATCTTCTTCACTATGCCGAAAACGGCAAATTCGAATCAGTATTTTCGTTTCATTTCGTCGAGATCTTGAAGAATCAATCATCAGATAACGGATTTTCAATAAATATATTTTATTCGTGACCTTAAGGAAGCTATATCTCCTAAACTATGCCGAAAACGAAAAATTTGTACTCGGTATTTTCGTTTCATTTCGTCGAGATCTTGAAGAATCAATCATCAGATTACGGATTTTCAATAAATATATTTTATTCGTGACCTTAAGGAGGCTATATCTTCTTCACTATGCCGAAAACGGCAAATTCGAATCAGTATTTTCGTTTCATTTCGTCGAGATCTTGAAGAATCAATCATCAGATAACAGATTTTCAATAAATATATTTTATTCGTGACCGTAAAGAGGCTATATCTCCTAAACTATGCCGAAAACGGAAAATTAGTGCTCGGTATTTTCGTTTCATTTCGTCGAGATCTTGAAGAATCAATCATCAGATAAATTCGAATCAGTATTTTCGTTTCATTTCGTCGGGATCTTGAAGAATCAATCATCAGATAACGGATTTTCAATAAATATATTTTATTCGTGACCTTAAGGAAGCTATATCTCCTAAACTATGCCGAAAACGGAAAATTAGTACTCGGTATTTTCGTTTCATTTCGTCGAGATCTTGAAGAATCAATCATCAGATAACGGATTTTCAATAAATATATTTTATTCGTGACCTTAAGGAGGCCATATCTTCTATACTATGCCGAAAACGGCAAATTCGAATCAGTATTTTCGTTTCATTTCGTCGAGATCTTGAAGAATCAATCATCAGATTACGGATTTTCAATAAATATATTTTATTCGTGACCTTAAGGAGGCTATATCTCCCAAACTACGCCGAAAACGGAAAATTAGTACTCGGTATTTTCGTTTCATTTCGTCGAGATCTTGAAGAATCAATCATCAGATAACGGATTTTCAATAAATATATTTTATTCGTGACCTTAAGGAGGCCATATCTTCTATACTATGCCGAAAACGGAAAATTCGTACTCAGTATTTTCGTTTCATTTCGTCGAGATCTTGAAGAATCAATAACATCGATAACGGATTTTCAATAAATATATTTTAGTCGTGAGTTTAAGGAGGCTTTATCTCCTAAACTATGCGGAAAATTCGTAGTCAGTATTTTCGTTTCATTTCGTCGAGATCTTGAAGAATCAATCATCAGATTACGGATTTTCAATAAATATATTTTATTCGTGACCTTAAGGAAGCTATATCTCCCAAACTACGCCGAAATCGGAAAATTAGTACTGGGTATTTTCGTTTCATTTCGTCGAGATCTTGAAGAATCAATCATCAGATAACGGATTTTCAATAAATATATTTTAGTCGTGACCTTAAGGAAGCTATATCTCCTAAACTATGCCGAAAACGAAAAATTTGTACTCGGTATTTTCGTTTCATTTTGTCGAGATCTTGAAGAATCAATCATCAGATTACGGATTTTCAATAAATATATTTTATTCGTGACCTTAAGGAGGCTATATCTTCTTCACTATGCCGAAAACGGCAAATTCGAATCAGTATTTTCGTTTCATTTCGTCGAGATCTTGAAGAATCAATCATCAGATAACAGATTTTCAATAGATATATTTTATTCGTGACCGTAAAGAGGCTATATCTCCTAAACTATGCCGAAAACGGAAAATTAGTGCTCGGTATTTTCGTTTCATTTCGTCGAGATCTTGAAGAATCAATCATCAGATAAATTCGAATCAGTATTTTCGTTTCATTTCGTCGGGATCTTGAAGAATCAATCATCAGATAACGGATTTTCAATAAATATATTTTATTCGTGACCTTAAGGAAGCTATATCTCCTAAACTATGCCGAAAACGGAAAATTAGTACTCGGTATTTTCGTTTCATTTCGTCGAGATCTTGAAGAATCAATCATCAGATAACGGATTTTCAATAAATATATTTTATTCGTGACCATAAGGAGGCCATATCTTCTATACTATGCCGAAAACGGCAAAATCGAATCAGTATTTTCGTTTCATTTCGTCGAGATCTTGAAGAATCAATCATCAGATTACGGATTTTCAATAAATATATTTTATTCGTGACCTTAAGGAGGCTATATCTCCCAAACTACGCCGAAAACGGAAATTTAGTACTCGGTATTTTCGTTTCATTTCGTCGAGATCTTGAAGAATCAATCATCAGATAACGGATTTTCAATAAATATATTTTATTCGTGACCTTAAGGAGGCCATATCTTCTATACTATGCCGAAAACGGAAAATTCGTACTCAGTATTTTCGTTTCATTTTGTCGAGATCTTGAAGAATCAATAATCAGATAACGGATTTTCAATAAATATATTTTAGTCGTGAGTTTAAGGAGGCTTTATCTCCTAAACTATGCGGAAAATTCGTAGATAAGTATTTTTCGTTTCATTTCGTCGAGATCTTGAAGAATCAATCATCAGATTACGGATTTTCAATAAATATATTTTATTCGTGACCTTAAGGAAGCTATATCTCCCAAACTATGCCGAAAACGGAAAATTAGTACTCGGTATTTTCGTTTCATTTCGTCGAGATCTTGAAGAATCAATCATCAGATAACGGATTTTCAATAAATATATTTTATTCGTGACCTTAAGGAAGCTATATCTCCTAAACTATGCCGAAAACGGAAAATTAGTACTCGGTATTTTCGTTTCATTTCGTCGAGATCTTGAAGAATCAATCATCAGATAACGGATTTTCAATAAATATATTTTATTCGTGACCTTAAGGAGGCCATATCTTCTATACTATGCCGAAAACGGCAAATTCGAATCAGTATTTTCGTTTCATTTCGTCGGGATCTTGAAGAATCAATCATCAGATAACGGATTTTCAATAAATATATTTTATTCGTGACCTTAAGGAAGCTATATCTCCTAAACTATGCCGAAAACGGAAAATTAGTACTCGGTATTTTCGTTTCATTTCGTCGAGATCTTGAAGAATCAATCATCAGATAACGGATTTTCAATAAATATATTTTATTCGTGACCATAAGGAGGCCATATCTTCTATACTATGCCGAAAACGGCAAATTCGAATCAGTATTTTCGTTTCATTTCGTCGAGATCTTGAAGAATCAATCATCAGATTACGGATTTTCAATAAATATATTTTATTCGTGACCTTAAGGAGGCTATATCTCCCAAACTACGCCGAAAACGGAAAATTAGTACTCGGTATTTTCGTTTCATTTCGTCGAGATCTTGAAGAATCAATCATCAGATAACGGATTTTCAATAAATATATTTTATTCGTGACCTTAAGGAGGCCATATCTTCTATACTATGCCGAAAACGGAAAATTCGTACTCAGTATTTTCGTTTCATTTTGTCGAGATCTTGAAGAATCAATAATCAGATAACGGATTTTCAATAAATATATTTTAGTCGTGAGTTTAAGGAGGCTTTATCTCCTAAACTATGCGGAAAATTCGTAGTAAGTATTTTCGTTTCATTTCGTCGAGATCTTGAAGAATCAATCATCAGATTACGGATTTTCAATAAATATATTTTATTCGTGACCTTAAGGAAGCTATATCTCCCAAACTACGCCGAAATCGGAAAATTAGTACTGGGTATTTTCGTTTCATTTCGTCGAGATCTTGAAGAATCAATCATCAGATAACGGATTTTCAATAAATATATTTTAGTCGTGACCTTAAGGAAGCTATATCTCCTAAACTATGCCGAAAACGAAAAATTAGTACTCGGTATTTTCGTTTCATTTTGTCGAGATCTTGAAGAATCAATCATCAGATAACGGATTTTCAATAAATATATTTTATTCGTGACCTTAAGGAGGCTATATCTTCTTCACTATGCCGAAAACGGCAAATTCGAATCAGTATTTTCGTTTCATTTCGTCGAGATCTTGAAGAATCAATCATCAGATAACGGATTTTCAATAAATATATTTTATTCGTGACCTTAAAGAGGCTATATCTCCTAAACTATGCCGAAAACGGAAAATTAGTGCTCGGTATTTTCGTTTCATTTCGTCGAGATCTTGAAGAATCAATCATCAGATAAATTCGAATCAGTATTTTCGTTTCATTTCGTCGGGATCTTGAAGAATCAATCATCAGATAACGGATTTTCAATAAATATATTTTATTCGTGACCTTAAGGAAGCTATATCTCCTAAACTATGCCGAAAACGGAAAATTAGTACTCGGTATTTTCGTTTCATTTCGTCGAGATCTTGAAGAATCAATCATCAGATAACGGATTTTCAATAAATATATTTTATTCGTGACCTTAAGGAGGCCATATCTTCTATACTATGCCGAAAACGGCAAATTCGAATCAGTATTTTCGTTTCATTTCGTCGAGATCTTGAAGAATCAATCATCAGATAACGGATTTTCAATAAATATATTTTATTCGTGACCTTAAGGAGGCTATATCTCCTAAACTATGCCGAAAACGGAAAATTAGTACTCGGTATTTTCGTTTCATTTCGTCGAGATCTTGAAGAATCAATCATCAGATAACGGATTTTCAATAAATATATTTTATTCGTGACCTTAAGGAGGCCATATCTTCTATACTATGCCGAAAACGGAAAATTCGTACTCAGTATTTTCGTTTCATTTTGTCGAGATCTTGAAGAATCAATCATCAGATAACGGATTTTCAATAAATATATTTTAGTCGTGAGTTTAAGGAGGCTTTATCTCCTAAACTATGCGGAAAATTCGTAGTAAGTATTTTCGTTTCATTTCGTCGAGATCTTGAAGAATCAATCATCAGATTACGGATTTTCAATAAATATATTTTATTCGTGACCTTAAGGAAGGTATATCTCATAAAATGTGCCGAAAACGGAAAATTAGTACTGGGTATTTTCGTTTCATTTAGTCGAGATCTTGAAGAATCAATCATCAGATAACGGATTTTCAATAAATATATTTTATTCGTGACCTTAAGGAAGCTATATCTCCTAAACTATGCCGAAAACGAAAAATTCGTACTCAGTATTTTCGTTTCATTTCGTCGAGATCTTGAAGAATCAATCATCAGATAACGGATTTTCAATAAATATATTTTATTCGTGACCTTAAGGAGGCTATATCTTCTTCACTATGCCGAAAACGGCAAATTCGAATCAGTATTTTCGTTTCATTTCGTCGAGATCTTGAAGAATCAATCATCAGATAACGGATTTTCAATAAATATATTTTATTCGTGACCTTAAGGAGGCTATATCTCCTAAACTATGCCGAAAACGGAAAATTCAGTGCTCGGTATTTTCGTTTCATTTCGTCGAGATCTTGAAGAATCAATCATCAGATAAAATTCGAATCAGTATTTTCGTTTCATTTCGTCGAGATCTTGAAGAATCAATCATCAGATAACGGATTTTCAATAAATATATTTTATTCGTGACCTTAAGGAAGCTATATCTCCTAAACTATGCCGAAAACGGAAAATTAGTACTCGGTATTTTCGTTTCATTTCGTCGAGATCTTGAAGAATCAATCATCAGATAACGGATTTTCAATAAATATATTTTATTCGTGACCTTAAGGAGGCTATATCTTCTTCACTAGCAGAAAACGGCAAATTCGAATCAGTATTTTCGTTTCATTTCGTCGAGATCTTGAAGAATCAATCATCAGATAACGGATTTTCAATAAATATATTTTATTCGTGACCTTAAGGAGGCTATATCTTCTTCACTATGCCGAAAACGGCAAATTCGAATCAGTATTTTCGTTTCATTTCGTCGAGATCTTGAAGAATCAATCATCAGATAACGGATTTTCAATAAATATATTTTATTCGTGACCTTAAGGAGGCTATATCTCCTAAACTATGCCGAAAACGGAAAATTCGTACTCGGTAGTATTTTCGTTTCATTTCGTCGAGATCTTGAAGAATCAATCATCAGATAAATTAATCAGTATTTTCGTTTCATTTCGTCGGGATCTTGAAGAATCAATCATCAGATAACGGATTTTCAATAAATATATTTTATTCGTGACCTTAAGGAAGCTATATCTCCTAAACTATGCCGAAAACGGAAAATTAGTACTCGGTATTTTCGTTTCATTTCGTCGAGATCTTGAAGAATCAATCATCAGATAACGGATTTTCAATAAATATATTTTATTCGTGACCTTAAGGAGGCCATATCTCCTAAACTATGCCGAAAACGGCAAAATTCGTATCAGTATTTTCGTTTCATTTCGTCGAGATCTTGAAGAATCAATCATCAGATAACGGATTTTCAATAAATATATTTTATTCGTGACCTTAAGGAGGCTATATCTCCCTAAACTATGCCGAAAACGGAAAATTCGTACTCAGTATTTTCGTTTCATTTCGTCGAGATCTTGAAGAATCAATCATCAGATAACGGATTTTCAATAAATATATTTTATTCGTGACCTTAAGGAGGCTATATCTTCTTCACTATGCCGAAAACGGCAAATTCGAATCAGTATTTTCGTTTCATTTCGTCGAGATCTTGAAGAATCAATCATCAGATAACAGATTTTCAATAAATATATTTTATTCGTGAACCGTAAAGGAGGCTATATCTCCTAAACTATGCCGAAAACGGAAAATTAGTGCTCGGTATTTTCGTTTCATTTCGTCGAGATCTTGAAGAATCAATCATCAGATAAATTCAATCAGTATTTTCGTTTCATTTCGTCGGGATCTTGAAGAATCAATCATCAGATAACGGATTTTCAATAAATATATTTTATTCGTGACCTTAAGGAAGCTATATCTCCTAAACTATGCCGAAAACGGAAAATTAGTACTCAGTATTTTCGTTTCATTTCGTCGAGATCTTGAAGAATCAATAATCAGATAACGGATTTTCAATAAATATATTTTAGTCGTGAGTTTAAGGAGGCTTTATCTCCTAAACTATGCGGAAAATTCGTAGTAAGTATTTTCGTTTCATTTCGTCGAGATCTTGAAGAATCAATCATCAGATAACGGATTTTCAATAAATATATTTTATTCGTGACCTTAAGGAAGCTATATCTCCTAAACTATGCCGAAAACGGAAAATTAGTACTCAGTATTTTCGTTTCATTTCGTCGAGATCTTGAAGAATCAATCATCAGATAACGGATTTTCAATAAATATATTTTATTCGTGACCTTAAGGAAGCTATATCTCCTAAACTATGCCGAAAACGAAAAATTAGTACTCGGTATTTTCGTTTCATTTCGTCGAGATCTTGAAGAATCAATCATCAGATAACGGATTTTCAATAAATATATTTTATTCGTGACCTTAAGGAGGCTATATCTTCTTCACTATGCCGAAAACGGCAAATTCGAATCAGTATTTTCGTTTCATTTCGTCGAGATCTTGAAGAATCAATCATCAGATAACGGATTTTCAATAAATATATTTTATTCGTGACCTTAAAGAGGCTATATCTCCTAAACTATGCCGAAAACGGAAAATTCGTAATCAGTATTTTCGTTTCATTTCGTCGAGATCTTGAAGAATCAATCATCAGATAACGGATTTTCAATAAATATATTTTATTCGTGATTTAAGGAGGCTATTCCAAACTATCGAAAAACTCAGTATTTTCGTTTCATTTCGTCGGGATCTTGAAGAATCAATCATCAGATAACGGATTTTCAATAAATATATTTTATTCGTGACCTTAAGGAAGCTATATCTCCTAAACTATGCCGAAAACGGAAAATTAGTACTCGGTATTTTCGTTTCATTTCGTCGAGATCTTGAAGAATCAATCATCAGATAACGGATTTTCAATAAATATATTTTATTCGTGACCTTAAGGAGGCTATATCTTCTTTACTATGCCGAAAACGGCAAATTCGAATCAGTATTTTCGTTTCATTTCGTCGAGATCTTGAAGAATCAATCATCAGATAACGGATTTTCAATAAATATATTTTATTCGTGACCTTAAGGAGGCTATATCTCCTAAACTATGCCGAAAACGGAAAATTCGTACTCAGTATTTTCGTTTCATTTCGTCGAGATCTTGAAGAATCAATCATCAGATAACGGATTTTCAATAAATATATTTTAGTCGTGAGTTTAAGGAGGCTTTATCTCCTAAACTATGCGGAAAATTCGTAGTAAGTATTTTCGTTTCATTTCGTCGAGATCTTGAAGAATCAATCATCAGATAACGGATTTTCAATAAATATATTTTATTCGTGACCTTAAGGAAGCTATATCTCCTAAACTATGCCGAAAACGGAAAATTAGTACTCGGTATTTTCGTTTCATTTCGTCGAGATCTTGAAGAATCAATCATCAGATAACGGATTTTCAATAAATATATTTTATTCGTGACCTTAAGGAAGCTATATCTCCTAAACTATGCCGAAAACGAAAAATTAGTACTCGGTATTTTCGTTTCATTTTGTCGAGATCTTGAAGAATCAATCATCAGATTACGGATTTTCAATAAATATATTTTATTCGTGACCTTAAGGAGGCTATATCTTCTTCACTATGCGGAAAACGGCAAATTCGAATCAGTATTTTCGTTTCATTTCGTCGAGATCTTGAAGAATCAATCATCAGATAACGGATTTTCAATAAATATATTTTATTCGTGACCTTAAAGAGGCTATATCTCCTAAACTATGCCGAAAACGGAAAATTAGTGCTCGGTATTTTCGTTTCATTTCGTCGAGATCTTGAAGAATCAATCATCAGATAAATTCGAATCAGTATTTTCGTTTCATTTCGTCGGGATCTTGAAGAATCAATCATCAGATAACGGATTTTCAATAAATATATTTTATTCGTGACCTTAAGGAAGCTATATCTCCTAAACTATGCCGAAAACGGAAAATTCGTACTCAGTATTTTCGTTTCATTTCGTCGAGATCTTGAAGAATCAATCATCAGATAACGGATTTTCAATAAATATATTTTATTCGTGACCTTAAGGACATATCTCCAAACTAAAAATTCGTATTTCATTTCGTCGAGATTAAGAATAATATAGATAAGATTTCAATAAATATATTTTATTCGTGACCATAAGGAGGCCATATCTTCTATACTATGCCGAAAACGGCAAATTCGAATCAGTATTTTCGTTTCATTTCGTCGAGATCTTGAAGAATCATCAGATAACGGATTTCCAATATATATTTTTTATTCGTGAATTTAAGGAGGCTATATCTCCTAAACTATGCGGAAAATTCGTAGTGAGTATTTTCGTTTCATTTCGTCGAGATCTTAAAGAATCAATCATCAGATAACGAATTTTCAATAAATATATTTTATTCGTGACCTTAAGGAAGCTATATCTCCCAAACTACGCCGAAAACGTAAAATTAGTACTCGGTATTTTCGATTCATTTCGTCGAGGTCTTGAAGAATCAATCATCAGATAACGGATTTTCAATAAATATATTTTATTCGTGACCTTAAGGAGGCCATATCTTCTATACTATACCGAAAACGGCAAATTCGAATCAGTATTTTCGTTTCATTTTGTCGAGATCTTGAAGAATCAATCATCAGATAACGGATTTCCAATATATATATTTTAGTCGTGAGTTTAAGGAGGCTTTATCTCCTTGACTATGCGGAAAATTCGTACTCAATATTCTATATCTCCTAAACTATGCCGAAAACGGAAAATTCGTACTCAGTATTTTCGTTTCATTTCGTCGAGATCTTGAAGAATCAATCATCAGATAACGGATTTTCAATAAATATATTTTATTCGTGACCTTAAGGAGGCCATATCTTCTATACTATGCCGAAAACGGAAAATTCGTACTCAGTATTTTCGTTTCATTTCGTCGAGATCTTGAAGAATCAATCATCAGATAACGGATTTTCAATAAATATATTTTAGTCGTGAGTTTAAGGAGGCTTTATCTCCTAAACTATGCGGAAAATTCGTAGTAAGTATTTTCGTTTCATTTCGTCGAGATCTTGAAGAATCAATCATCAGATAACGGGTTTTCAATAAATATATTTTATTCGTGACCTTAAGGAAGCTATATCTCCCAAACTACGCCGAAAACGGAAAATTAGTACTCGGTATTTTCGTTTCATTTCGTCGAGATCTTGAAGAATCAATCATCAGATAACGGATTTTCAATAAATATATTTTATTCGTGACCTTAAGGAGGCCATATCTTCTATACTATGCCGAAAACGGAAAATTCGTACTCAGTATTTTCGTTTCATTTCGTCGAGATCTTGAAGAATCAATCATCAGATAACGGATTTTCAATAAATATATTTTAGTCGTGACCTTAAGGAAGCTATATCTCCTAAACTACGCCGAAAACGTAAAATTAGTACTCGGTATTTTCGATTCATTTCGTCGAGGTCTTGAAGAATCAATCATCAGATTACGGATATTCAATAAATATATTTTATTCGTGACCTTAAGGAGGGTATATCTTCTTCACTATGCCGAAAACGGCAAATTCGAATCAGTATTTTCGTTTCATTTCGTCGAGATCTTGAAGAATCAATCATCAGATAACAGATTTTCAATAGATATATTTTATTCGTGACCTTAAGGAGGCTATATCTCCTAAACTATGCCGAAAACGGAAAATTAGTGCTCGGTATTTTCGTTTCATTTCGTCGAGATCTTGAAGAATCAATCATCAGATAAATTCGAATCAGTATTTTCGTTTCATTTCTTCGGGATCTTGAAGAATCAATCATCAGATAACGGATTTTCAATAAATATATTTTATTCGTGACCTTAAGGAAGCTATATCTCCTAAACTATGCCGAAAACGGAAAATTAGTACTCGGTATTTTCGTTTCATTTCGTCGAGATCTTGAAGAATCAATCATCAGATAACGGATTTTCAATAAATATATTTTATTCGTGACCATAAGGAGGCCATATCTCCTATACTATGCCGAAAACGGCAAATTCGAATCAGTATTTTCGTTTCATTTTGTCGGGATCTTGAAGACTCAATCATCAGATAACGGATTTTCAATAAATATATTTTATTCGTGAATTTAAGGAAGCTATATCTCCTAAACTATGCGGAAATTCGTACTCAGTATTTTCGTTTCATTTCGTCGAGATCTTGAAAAATCAATCATCAGATAATGGATTTTCAATAAATATATTTTATTCGTGACCTTAAGGAGGCTATATCTCCTAAACTATGCCGAAAACGGAAAATTAGTACTCAGTATTTTCGTTTCATTTCGTCGAGGTCTTGAAGAATCAATCATCAGATAACGGATTTTCAATAAATATATTTTATTCGTGACCTTAAGGAGGCTATATCTTCTTCACTATGCCGAAAACGGCAAATTCGAATCAGTATTTTCGTTTCATTTCGTCGAGATCTTGAAGAATCAATCATCAGATAACGGATTTTCAATAGATATATTTTATTCCTGACCGTAAAGAGGCTATATCTCCTAAACTATGCCGAAAACGGAAAATTAGTGCTCGGTATTTTCGTTTCATTTCGTCGAGATCTTGAAGAATCAATCATCAGATAAATTCGAATCAGTATTTTCGTTTCATTTCGTCGGGATCTTGAAGAATCAATCATCAGATAACGGATTTTCAATAAATATATTTTATTCGTGACCTTAAGGAAGCTATATCTCCTAAACTATGCCGAAAACGGAAAATTAGTACTCGGTATTTTCGTTTCATTTCGTCGAGATCTTGAAGAATCAATCATCAGATAACGGATTTTCAATAAATATATTTTATTCGTGACCATAAGGAGGCCATATCTCCTATACTATGCCGAAAACGGCAAATTCGAATCGGTATTTTCGTTTCATTTCGTCGAGATTTTGAAGAATCATCAGATAACGGATTTCCAATATATATTTTTTATTCGTGAATTTAAGGAGGCTATATCTCCTAAACTATGCGGAAAATTCGTAGTGAGTATTTTCGTTTCATTTCGTCGAGATCTTAAAGAATCAATCATCAGATAACGGATTTTCAATAAATATATTTTATTCGTGACCTTAAGGAAGCTATATCTCCCAAACTATGCCGAAAACGGAAAATTAGTACTCGGTATTTTCGTTTCATTTCGTCGAGATCTTGAAGAATCAATCATCAGATAACGGATTTTCAATAAATATATTTTATTCGTGACCTTAAGGAGGCCATATCTTCTATACTATGCCGAAAACGGCAAATTCGAATCAGTATTTTCGTTTCATTTCGTCGAGATCTTGAAGAATCAATCATCAGATAACGGGTTTCCAATATATATATTTTAGTCGTGAGTTTAAGGAGGCTTTATCTCCTAAACTATGCCGAAAACGAAAAATTAGTACTTGGTATTTTCGTTTAATTTTGTCGAGATCTTGAAGAATCAATCATCAGATTACGGATTTTCAATAAATATATTTTATTCGTGACATTAAGGAAGCTATATCTCCCAAACTACGCCGAAAACGGCAAATTAGTACTCGGTATTTTCGTTTCATTTCGTCGAGATCTTGAAGAATCAATCATCAGATAACGGATTTTCAATAAATATATTTTATTCGTGACCTTAAGGAGGCCATATCTTTTATACTATGCCGAAAACGGAAAATTCGTAGTGAGTATTTTGGTTTCATTTCGTCGAGATCTTAAAGAATCAATCATCAGATAACGAATTTTCAAAAAATATATTTTATTCGTGACCTTAAGGAAGCTATATCTCCCAAACTACGCCGAAAACGGAAAATTAGTACTCGGTATTTTCGTTTCATTTCGTCGAGATCTTGAAGAATCAATCATCAGATAACGGATTTTCAATAAATATATTTTATTCGTGACCTTAAGGAGGCCATATCTTCTATACTATGCCGAAAACGGCAAATTCGAATCAGTATTTTCGTTTCATTTCGTCGAGATCTTGAAGAATCAATCATCAGATAACGGATTTTCAATAAATATATTTTAGTCGTGAGTTTAAGGAGGCTTTATCTCCTAAACTATGCGGAAAATTCGTACTCAATATTTTCGTTTCATTTCGTCGAGATCTTGAAGAATCAATCATCAGATAACGGATTTTCAATAAATATATTTTATTCGTGACCTTAAGGAGGCTATATCTCCTAAACTATGCCGAAAGAAAATTCGTACTCAGTATTTTCGTTTCATTTCGTCGAGATCTTGAAGAATCAATCATCAGATAACGGATTTTCAATAAATATATTTTATTCGTGACCTTAAGGAAGCTATATCTCCTAAACTATGCCGAAAACGGAAAATTAGTACTCGGTATTTTCGTTTCATTTCGTCGAGATCTTGAAGAATCAATCATCAGATAACGGATTTTCAATAAATATATTTTATTCGTGACCTTAAGGAGGCCATATCTTCTATACTATGCCGAAAACGGCAAATTCGAATCAGTATTTTCGTTTCATTTCGTCGAGATCTTGAAGAATCAATCATCAGATAACGGATTTTCAATAAATATATTTTATTCGTGACTTTAAGGAGGCTATATCTCCTAAACTACGCGGAAAATTCGTAGTCAGTATTTTCGTTTCATTTCGTCGAGATCTTGAAGAATCAATCATCAGATAACGGATTTTCAATAAATATATTTTATTCGTGACCTTAAGGAAGCTATATCTCCCAAACTATGCCGAAAACGGAAAATTAGTACTCAGTATTTTCGTTTCATTTCGTCGAGATCTTGAAGAATCAATCATCAGATAACGGATTTTCAATAAATATATTTTATTCGTGACCTTAAGGAGGCCATATCTTCTATACTATGCCGAAAACGGCAAATTCGAATCAGTATTTTCGTTTCATTTCGTCGAGATCTTGAAGAATCAATCATCAGATAACGGATTTCCAATAAATATATTTTAGTCGTGAGTTTAAGGAGGCTTTATCTCCTTAACTATGCGGAAAATTCGTACTCAATATTTTCGTTTCATTTCGTCGAGATCTTGAAGAATCAATCATCAGATAACGGATTTTCAATAAATATATTTTATTCGTGACCTTAAGGAGGCTATATCTTCTACACTATGCCGAAAACGGAAAATTCGTACTCAGTATTTTCGTTTCATTTTGTCGAGATCTTGAAGAATCAATCATCAGATAACGGATTTTCAATAAATATATTTTATTCGTGACCTTAAGGAGGCTATATCTCCTAAACTATGCCGAAAACGGAAAATTCGTACTCAGTATTTTCGTTTCATTTCGTCGAGATCTTGAAGAATCAATCATCAGATAACGGATTTTCAATAAATATATTTTATTCGTGACCTTAAGGAGGCTATATCTCCTAAACTATGCCGAAAACGGAAAATTCGTACACAGTATTTTCGTTTCATTTCGTCGAGATCTTGAAGAATCAATCATCAGATAACGGATTTTCAATAAATATATTTTATTCGTGACCTTAAGGAGGCTATATCTCCTAAACTATGCCGAAAACGGAAAATTCGTACTCAGTATTTTCGTTTCATTTCGTCGAGATCTTGAAGAATCAATCATCAGATAACGGATTTTCAATAAATATATTTTATTCGTGACCTTAAGGAGGCTATATCTCCTAAACTATGCCGAAAACGGAAAATTCGTACTCAGTATTTTCGTTTCATTTCGTCGAGATCTTGAAGAATCAATCATCAGATAACGGATTTTCAATAAATATATTTTATTCGTGACCTTAAGGAGGCTATATCTCCTAAACTATGCCGAAAACGGAAAATTCGTACTCAGTATTTTCGTTTCATTTCGTCGAGATCTTGAAGAATCAATCATCAGATAACGGATTTTCAATAAATATATTTTATTCGTGACCTTAAGGAGGCTATATCTCCTAAACTATGCCGAAAACGGAAAATTCGTACTCAGTATTTTCGTTTCATTTCGTCGAGATCTTGAAGAATCAATCATCAGATAAAAAATTCGAATCAGTATTTTCGTTTCATTTCGTCGAGAAGAATCAATCATCAGATTACGGATTTTCAATAAATATATTTTATTCGTGACCTTAAGGAAGCTATATCTCCTAAACTATGCCGAAAACGGAAAATTAGTACTCGGTATTTTCGTTTCATTTCGTCGAGATCTTGAAGAATCATCAGATAACGGATTTTCAATAAATATTTTTTATTCGTGAATTTAAGGAGACTATATCTCCCAAATTATGCCGAAAACGGAAAATTAGTACTCGGTATTTTCGTTTCATTTCGTCGAGATCTTGAAGAATCATCAGATAACGGATTTCCAATATATATATTTTATTCGTGAATTTAAGGAGGCTATATCTCCTAAACTATGCGGAAAATTCGTAGTGAGTATTTTCGTTTCATTTCGCCCAGATCTTAAAGAATCAATCATCAGATAACGAATTTTCAATAAATATATTTTATTCGTGACCTTAAGGAAGCTATATCTCCCAAACTACGCCGAAAACGGAAAATTAGTACTCGGTATTTTCGTTTCATTTCGTCGAGATCTTGAAGAATCAATCATCAGATAACGGATTTTCAATAAATATATTTTATTCGTGACCTTAAGGAGGCCATATCTTCTATACTATGCCGAAAACGGAAAATTCGTAGCCAGTATTTTCGATTCATTTCGTCGAGATCTTGAAGAATCACACATCAGATAACGGATTTTCAATAAATATATTTTAGTCGTGAGTTTAAGGAGGCTTTATCTCCTTAACTATGCGGAAATTCGTACTTAGTATTTTCGTTTCATGTCGTCGAGATCTTGAGGAATCAATCATCAGCTAACGGATTTTCAATAAATATATTTTATTCGTGACCTTAAGGAAGCTATATCTCCTTAAGTATGCCGAAAACGGAAAATTAGTACTCGGTATTTTCGTTTAATTTTGTCGAGATCTTGAAGAATCAATCATCAGATAACGGATTTTCAATAAATATATTTTATTCGTGACCTTAAGGAAGCTATATCTCCTAAACTATGCCGAAAACGGAAAATTAGTACTCGGTATTTTCGTTTCATTTCGTCGAGATCTTGAAGAATCAATCATCAGCTAACGGATTTTCAATAAATATATTTTATTCGTGACCTTAAGGAAGCTATATCTATATGCCGAAAACGGAAAATTCGTAGCCAGTATTTTCGATTCATTTCGTCGAGATCTTGAAGAATCACACATCAGATAACGGATTTTCAATAAATATATTTTATTCGTGACCTTAAGGAAGCTATATCTCCTAAACTATGCCGAAAACGGAAAATTAGTACTCAGTATTTTCGTTTCATTTCGTCGAGATCTTGAAGAATCAATCATCAGATAACGGATTTTCAATAAATATATTTTATTCGTGACCTTAAGGAGGCCATATCTTCTATACTATGCCGAAAACGGCAAATTCGAATCAGTATTTTCGTTTCATTTCGTCGAGATCTTGAAGAATCAATCATCAGATAACGGATTTCCAATATATATATTTTAGTCGTGAGTTTAAGGAGGCTTTATCTCCTAAACTATGCGGAAAATTCGTACTCAATATTTTCGTTTCATTTCGTCGAGATCTTGAAGAATCAATCATCAGATAACGAATTTTCAATAAATATATTTTATTAGTGACCTTAAGGAGGCTATATCTTCTTCACTATGCCGAAAACGGCAAATTCGAATCAGTATTTTCGTTTCATTTCGTCGAGATCTTGAAGAATCAATCATCAGATAACAGATTTTCAATAGATATATTTTATTCGTGACCGTAAAGAGGCTATATCTCCTAAACTAGGCCGAAAACGGAAAATTAGTGCTCGTTCATTTCTCGAATTGAAGAATAATCATAGTAAATTCGAATCAGTATTTTCGTTTCATTTCGTCGGGATCTTGAAGAATCAATCATCAGATAACGGATTTTCAATAAATATATTTTATTCGTGACCTTAAGGAAGCTATATCTCCTAAACTATGCCGAAAACGAAAAATTAGTACTCGGTATTTTCGTTTCATTTTGTCGAGATCTTGAAGAATCAATCATCAGATTACGGATTTTCAATAAATATATTTTATTCGTGACCTTAAGGAAGCTATATCTCCTAAGCTATGCCAAAAACGGAAAATTCGTTCCAAATATTTTCGTCTCATTTCCTTTACGTCTTTAAGAAGCAATAATAAAAAACCGGATTTTCAAAAAAATATTTTTTATTCGTGAATTTAAGGAGACTATATCTCCCAAATTATGCCGAAATCATTTCGTCGAGATCTTGAAGAATGAATCATCAGATAACGGATTTTCAATAAATATATTTGATTCGTGACCATAAGGAGGCCATATCTTCTATACTATGCCGAAAACGGCAAATTCGAATCAGTATTTTCGTTTCATTTCGTCGAGATCTTGAAGAATCATCAGATAACGGATTTCCAATATATATTTTTTATTCGTGAATTTAAGGAGGCTATATCTCCTAAACTATGCGGAAAATTCGTAGTGAGTATTTTCGTTTCATTTCGTCGAGATCTTAAAGAATCAATCATCAGATAACGAATTTTCAATAAATATATTTTATTCGTGACCTTAAGGAAGCTATATCTCCCAAACTACGCCGAAAACGTAAAATTAGTACTCGGTATTTTCGTTTCATTTCGTCGAGATCTTGAAGAATCAATCATCAGATAACGGATTTTCAATAAATATATTTTATTCGTGACCTTAAGGAGGCCATATCTTCTATACTATGCCGAAAACGGCAAATTCGAATCAGTATTTTCGTTTCATTTCGTCGAGATCTTGAAGAATCAATCATCAGATAACGGATTTCCAATATATATATTTTAGTCGTGAGTTTAAGGAGGCTTTATCTCCTTAACTATGCGGAAAATTCGTACTCAATATTTTCGTTTCATTTCGTCGAGATCTTGAAGAATCAATCATCAGATAACGGATTTTCAATAAATATATTTTATTCGTGACCTTAAGGAAGCTATATCTCCTAAACTATGCCGAAAACGAAAAATTAGTACTCGGTATTTTCGTTTCATTATGTCGAGATCTTGAAGAATCAATCATCAGATTACGGATTTTCAATAAATATATTTTATTCGTGACCTTAAGGAAGCTATATCTCCCAAACTACGCCGAAAACGGAAAATTAGTACTCGGTATTTTCGTTTCATTTCGTCGAGATCTTGAAGAATCAATCATCAGATAACGGATTTTCAATAAATATATTTTATTCGTGACCTTAAGGAGGCCATATCTTCTATACTATGCCGAAAACGGAAAATTCGTACTCAGTATTTTCGTTTCATTTTGTCGAGATCTTGAAGAATCAATCATCAGATAACGGATTTTCAATAAATATATTTTAGTCGTGAGTTTAAGGCTAT